>QEYB01000610.1:0-293214 GCA_017562135.1 Dipylidium caninum | reverse complement strand
AATTTCACATTCTAGTGAAAGACCCATACTTCATTCTTGT
Source organism: Dipylidium caninum (assembly GCA_017562135.1). NCBI lineage: Eukaryota > Metazoa > Platyhelminthes > Cestoda > Cyclophyllidea > Dipylidiidae > Dipylidium > Dipylidium caninum. The sequence continues at coordinate 293,174 of QEYB01000610.1, read as the reverse complement.
TTAATTTACACGGGAGAAGGTAATCCTTTTAATTGAACTGACGTCTACGTGATGACCATCCTGTTTAATTGACGTATCGTTGGGGCGGAATGCGTGTTGATTTTCATTTTTACAGTCTTGCAATCTATAAATATGAGTAGTAAAATGATACCGTAATACACGTGATTTATGACCTTCATTCTAATTTATATGATAATTTTGTGGATACCATTTGCCAGTACTTAATTCTTGATGGTGTTATCTATTCGGTATGCAGTGAAGTAGATAAGAAAATTTACGCTGCAGGTACCAATCTTCTTCGGCGTAGCGTGAAAGGTTCTCATCGGACGCATGGCCCCACGTCCTTCTTCTGGTGCCAGGCATTGTTCAACCTCCGTCTACCTTTCGCGTTCTGACCTCTTCCCTTGTAAAAGGTATTAGTCGTTTGCGATTCAATCTATTAATGACCTATTTTTTGAATAGGGCCCGTTTTACCAACCTCCTTAAGCGGAATGATAACAATAAATTTGGTTATTTTCAATAGTTTCTAAATTAAAATACCCCTGACACGGATTCATATTGTTATATGAACCCGGTAATTTTCAAATTTAACGAATTTTGGAATCGTTGCCCAAATTGTAGGTTGAACAATCCCATCTAAATTCTGATATTTTTCTCCTGAATGTTAGATTTTTGGTTTAATCTCTTTTTGTTTTTCGGAGAGTTCAAGGAACCAATACAGAAATAATTACTCTCTCATTGTAACATGCTCTAACGGTAATGACAAACATTTGAATGCTAGGATCGTTCATTGCGCCACTTGCTTTTATATGTTAAAATAACCTATTGAACTGACTGGTCCCTAATCTCCCTCAATTACTCTAGCTAAATTTTAATTTTACAATTTTACGGATGTATACATACCTTTTTTCATTTTTTTAGTTGTGAGATTACTGCGACTAATCACTTTTACTTGTTTTTAAGTTCCAATGTTACGGTTTGCCTTTATATCATTTTGTCTGCTAGTGGTCTATTCAATATTTGAACTCTTCGGTAAACTTATCAATTCAGTCCAACCGAGACGCCTTCGTGACCTGGCTTTTAGACCACTCCCATTTCCATTTGGTGCGATAATCTCATTGTGGTCGTTTTTGTCACTTTGTTCTCGACTATTCGTAATTTCAGGCCAGTATGTTACTCCTTTATTTACGAACTTCATGTTGATCCCTATTTTAAGTATTTTTCTTTTGCCGCTGATTTTTTTCTACTTCTAAGATTTTTATCCTTTTTTACTGCCGAGAAATTCTCTCTCCGATGTTTGCTCCACTTGCGGCTATCACCTGCTATTATTTCCTTCCCTTATCTTAACGAGTTTTTTGCCTAAGAAATGAAAATTTAACTGGGATATGATTCCGTCCAATCAAATGTTCAGGATGATACCTGACAGTGTTTATACCTAGGTTCCTTCATGTGCTGTTAGTTATCCACTGTTGAGTTTAGCCATGGTGCAAGTGCAGCGAGCATACTCATACTCAGCAAATAATAGTGGAACAAGTTTCGCATCCAGAATGAGTTTTCCGTAGCTTTTGGCATCTTACTACCTGGGAATTTTGAATAATACCAGTACCCAATCTCCAATCTACATTGCATTGCTGCATAAGCTGCTCCGTTGATTTTTGTATAGACCGGGGCGCAAAAATCTTTTTATACCCAAAAACTCTTTAAATCCTCTTCTATCCTGAGACTGTTCGCAATCACTTAAGTCGACCCTGAAACGATCCTCGTTGCTTTTATCGTGTTCAGAGCCTTTTCTCAACCATTTCGTAATTTTTGTATTTCGACTCTGATTTTTTCGTTCTACAATTTTTGACCTCCCGCCTAACCACTATCTATACACTATTGAAATTTGCGTACTACCCTATGAGATTACATAGCTTGGTTCATTCTTTTTCACGTTAGTATGTCCTATGGTGCTACTTTAACTTTTCTGACAAACATTCTGGCTATCTCTGTTAGGCGTAATTATTTTTACATTTTGTTTATGTTTGTTCCATTCTGCAATTTCGATGCCTGAGCATAAATATACCAAAAGTTGTGTTCTATTCCAGTTCAGTTCTTCTCATCGGTAGCTTTTTTAACCTAGGTTCTCTGCAGTTGGCCCCGCCAACGCCACCACCACCTCCGACGATAACCGCAGCTCCTCCTGCTCCACCCCCTCCAGCTCCACCACCCCTTTCTTCTGCCCCTCCCCCTCCACCTTCCCCCACCTCCTCCTCCTCCCCCCCCGCCCCCGCCGGTTCCCTCTGCCTCCTCAGGCCCCAGTGATCGCAAGTACTCAGCTCCGACCTCCTCTGCACCCACTCTTGTGACGATGATCAACGATTACTGATGAACCCGACTCAGCTAATCAGAGGCTGGCTCGCCACCCAATTGCGTCAGGCCAAACAAATGCGTCTTAAAAAAACAACAGGAAAAAATGGAGGCTGGTGTTAGTGGGAGGTGGAGGCGGCATTTCTGCGGCTGCTAGTACTGGAACTCTTAGTCGAGCTCAAGGCGCTTGACATGATGTCCGATTTACAGAGGGTGTTGGCAGCTCGAAGACGTGCTCGTGAAGGCGACGTAGGTTTTCTACGTGATGTAACATGAACATATATAATTATTTATGGGCCCACCTCACAACATTTCTAATGTTTGTTCTCATCATTTTTATGGGTGACCTATCACAGGTCCAAGTAATTAAATCTTTCTTTATGTTTTAAATACGTGTTTTCTGAGGTGGTACGGAACTTTGCTTTAAGTGGTGAAATCTGTCGCTCCTTATTACGCCTTTTTGCATGTTTTGGTTATCCAATTACCCAATTTCGCCGTCTAGGGCGACGACGCATTGATGCGAGCACAGCAGAGGTTAACAATGGTGTTTCTGGTGCTTGCGGAACTGCAAACTCGACCACAGAGAGGGAATTTGTGGCGCCCCTCACAGTCCATCAATAATAACAGCAGCGGTACCGCTGCAACATCTTTTGCTGTTCCTGCCCCACCTGCTTCCGCATCGAACTATGCTACCATGTACGTTAAGGTGTAGGATGCTCTGTCATTACCTCGACTTAATTTTCTTTAGGAATTTTACGTCCATGTGGTTTGGCGAAGATCATATTCGCGGTTTTATTTCGCTTTTTTTTAGCTAATGTGTGATCATGGTGAAACTAGCTTGTCTTTTCAGTCGTTTATGTCGATTCCACTATCAAGTTTATCCACTAACAGCATTATTATTCGGGGGGTTCGGAAATCTTCTGAAATTTGGTTTTTATTCTAGCCGAAAAAATTCAGTGTCTTCTGTTAACAATGTTGACGTCAATCAGCCATCACCCGTGCCGATCTGGAGGCTTTAAAACGCGAGATTTCTTTTCGAATTTCGAAAAGAATTGAAAACACTTAAAAATGATATTCTTAACCGGTAAGCTACTTTCTCTAGTGTCTATCTAAGGAATTCTCATATATTTTAATCTAGATGTACCTTTAACTCTTTGTTGCAACCACAATCTTCGATTAGCCATACTCTTACAACAGTTTTTATTAATCCTGAGTTGCCACTTAGTTTTTTACTAGGTTAGTGGTACGGAATATTCTCTAGTTTTTTAGTGACGGTTGTTACAGGCACAGGCTTAATCAGTGTGTCCTTAAGTTAATTACAACAATGGGAAACATGGGACCCCATATTTACAAACTTAAGCAGTACTCATCACTCTTAATGAGAATGTTAGTCGTAGTTACTTTACTCAAACGTTGTTTCAAACTAATTTTTGCAATATATTAACTCCCATAATTTATCTCGCATGCTGGTGGAACTCGAGAGATACTGCACTATCTTCTATTTCCCATCGGATAGTGATTCGATTCTGTTCTGAGATCGCCTCACATGGCTATTTCTCCACTCCAACCGCCTTCAATTGAAAACTGCCTTTGCCTCAAATACTATTACTTAGGCCATATTTCTGGTTGGTCTTCGTATCTCTGTCCGGAAGTCTTAAGCCTAACTTAACTCTCAACATGGCTTTAGATGGATAAATTATTTGCTGGCGTTTTGTTCATAAGTTTACTATTCTCACAAATTCTTTGGTTCTCTGACGTCCAGGGGGATTTGGGGTTAGAATTTGAGACATTGAAATAGCTTTCGTCTGTTATAATGCCAGTCGGCTAGCCATGTTGAAGCGATATTACGCATTTCATGTAGCCCTTTTTTAGCTGGCATGTTTGGCCTGTCCCTCTTCAAGACTGGGCAAACAAGACTGGTACAGCATGAAGCCTGGCACTACGTGCTTAATGCCTACCCGATGACTCATCGCAGTCTGGCTTACTTTGCATGTCCCATTAACGGTCTGCCTCTGCCGTTGGCTCGCATATTCCCCAATATTTGATACAAGAACGCAGTTCGCCCCTTCCCACTGCAATTGTTTTTCTCAAACTCTAGTCATTTTGGTGTATAAGTCATTTGTTGAAAAGTGGTCAGTTGATTAATTCACCGAGGTTGGTGCCTATGCCACTGTTGTTAAAGTTGGGTGTGCGACTGTTGGCGAAGCTCCTCTTGGGGAAATATGTGACAAAATCGGATTTGCCCCAATCTTCATATCTGAGTTTATTTTCTGAACTTCTTAATTCGATTGGTATATTTGTGATCAGTTCCACCTGTTTTCGCGCCATTCATCACCGTCGATCCTGTTTCTGTTATCGGTAAAGAAAGGTTTTGGGCCAACCACCATTCAATGTTTCATATAATTTAACCTAAAGAATGGCATACTTAGAATAGCGTTTCCAGCATCTGCGATGCGGCTTACGAAGCTCCAGATATGTTGTTAAATGTTTGGGCAAACGTAGACCATCACCCTTTAAGAGATGGTAGCACACATTCGTTGTTCGGTCTTATCCTTTCGTTTGTCAACGAAGCCTAGAGTTTGCGATGTCTAATGGCAACTCCTCAAAAAAAACTAACGCAATCAACAGCAAAAATGCATGATTGTCCAAATCTGGTATCATTCCGCCTCATTTTCTGTTCCGATTCCCCGATAGCCCTACGCCTACCAACCAATTGATGCGCACGTCTGCACCCGTCTCCATGGAGTGGAAACAAGACTGGTAAGAGGACGCCCGCCCCCAGTTCGTCTTTCGCTGCACCCTCGAAGACGATGCATTTCCTCGTCCTACTTCCCTACCTTCGTGTCGCGCATCCATCGACAACTGTTTCGTTCCTGTGTCGCGATTTGAAAAGGCTCATCGACACTTCAATGTCGTGTTTACTCTGTGCATTTGTTCCTACGACTCTGACTTTGCGCCTCCCCGCGATAGTCCGTCATTCATCCACATTGTAATTAGCGAATTCCCTGGTTGCTCGTTAACGCATTAACTCAAAACCACTCGCATCGTTCTTGCCTCCCGACGATTCCCCTCTCGCTGATGTCAATCCAAGAGAGCCTCGGAGTTTGAAATGGTTATTTACTTCTGACTTAAAATCCTCTTGATTCTACACAATACAACACCTGTCCCTTGTTTTCCTAGCTTTCTCACGGAGTATACAAGGTGGGATTTCATTCACAGCACTTAAGACGTCAAAGCAATTATCAGACGGATGCATATAAATAATGCCGTGGTTGTGATACAAATACTTGGGGGAGATCAGTGACCTGGGTGGGGACACGCATTATCCACGGGCCGAAGCTGCCGCGGTGGCCAGAGGGTTCCGCAGAACAAGGATGACTGAGTCGCCGCGAAGGAACATCTTACTAATGAAGCGGTCTTTGTTGACTGGCTTGGACTTTTTCTTTCCTTTGCCTGGACGGGGTACCTCGGTCCACATTTCTTTGACGTTCTCGAGGACCATATTACAATGCCTATCGAAAGCCTTGACTCTGGCAAGCAGCTTCTTGTTATTCCCGGCAGTTGATAAGGACCTGGATAAAAATGGAATATAGGGGGCAAGCGGGTAGTCAATGAAGCATGAGAACTACAACGTATATAGTGCCTTGAAGGATGCGAAAGGAGTGAAAGGGTGTAGCGTCAGGCCGCTGTCGGGAATGAAGTGCGTGCGCACCTGGGTATTGTTTTTAACGGCATTCAATAACACAGAGAGAGGGCCCGTCTCGAACTCCTGTTTCTCTAACTCAATTAACTCCTCTTCTGTCATGAGATTACGAGTCTTCGTCGCCGCCATTTCTAAAAAAGCCGAGAAAACAACTGGCAATCAAATGGAGCGCGACTGGCAAGCGGGGTTGATGAAACAAACCGAATAAAGAACGATGTGACTTACAGTAACCTCTTATCTTGAAACATAGGGAAGCTGAAAATATAAGAAAATTAGACGCAAAATCTCACGGGCAAAACAAGCAATTAAAATTTTTGCTATTTAAGGGCAACGAATTCGGAAAAAATAATGACGGCCAGATGATCCTATCAAGTGTGGATTTACAGGCAAAAAGGGACTTAACTGACATCGAGGAATGTGAGAAGCTGAAACACGAAAAACACATATGCAAACGGTGGAACAATTCGACACATTGCGACGGCAAATGAATTTACAAAAGATAGGGCGGCAGAGGCGAAAACTCCGTAAAATGCTGGGAGAGTAAAGTGATGTGCTCCAGCGTTGGAGAAAAAATTAAAACTAACAACCCCGTAAACATTGAATTTCTTAATCGTAATAACTCCCACCATTACAAGTATAAATCGAAAAAAAGTGAACGAGACACACAGTTTCAAAGCAGCGGGATTAAAAAATCGAATACAAGCAGAATGAGATAATTTATTTTTAGAAAGAATATCTGGCTAAAATTAACAACAGTGATAGTCGAGAGTGATAACATTTCAAAATATATGGTTTCATATTGGAATATACTTGCGCTTAATAGATTGATTTTTAGACGGCTTTTTACTCCACATGCCGGCAATAACAAATCACCAGCCTGCACTAAGATGTGCCCACAATCAGCAATGCTTACCCATCCCTCTTAGTTCTGTTGGCTCTGAACAGATACTGGTTTTTCATCGAGCCACTTTAGATTTTTTAAATCGCGTGAAAGCAATCAAATTGCCCTCAGTCACCAAGCTTGCCCGTTCCGTCGGTTACCATGGCCTCTGATAAAAATACGGGCGCGATCTAATCGCAAGGACAGAAAAACAGAGCTGGGGCAAAAGCGTCTTGATCAAACATGATGTAACATTGCAGCCAGAATAAATCGGAACCCATTTTTTAATTCCGATTTTGAGAAGAAGTGTACTCTCAGCCGATGGGGCGACGAGTCCCTTCCACTGGAAACTGTTCACTGGAAAACTCATTAGACCATGCGACTGGCGCTCCTGCCATTTGTGCACGAATCTCGACGGTAAGGCACCATTACACATATACTCTGTTGGTGAATGGGGTTAGGGACGAAGCAGATTCTCTTTCTTATAACGCCGCCCATGACATATTCAACATAGGTTGTCGCGCAGAATACCTCACATCAGCATGTGCCACATCGTCCAGATGGGCTGCATTCATACTAATGTTGGTGGAGCGCTTGATGCCAGTTGTTAATTTGTAAGTTTCCACGCCTCTTCACCTTCTTAACGGCCATCTTCTTCCTTCGCGGCGTGGGAGTGATGTCAGATGAACCTTCGCCAGCTTGTACTGAAAAGGAAGTATTCAGCTTGCTTTTCGACGAGACGGGTGTCGAAGTGTATTATTGTATTTAAAAATAGTTCACCATTTACTCGGACCTCAATGATATATTCTGAGTTCTCGAGCTGCTATTGCGCGTACGTAGGCGTTATTTCTTGTCGCGAATGACCTGCACCCATATTTCCTCAGCTCCCGCGCACTCGAAAGAACAGGCAGGCATACCCCATCGCCATTCCCGTTCCAGGGGAAATAAAACTGCGACATATAGCTCTTCTTTCTTACTTTTCGTAATATCATTACCTTCAAGGCTAGCTTCTCTGATGCGTTTCATGACGGCGGACCAACCAGCTCTCTGCTGACCCCTCATCTGTGTTGAGTCTTCTGGACCTACGTGTTCGCAACCATAAACTCCCCATATGTGATTCGACTGCCCTGAAGGCCAAGGCTTCCATTCCCTTCGCCAAACTGCTCCTATTCACACACGTGGGACAGAAGTGGAGGCCTTGCTACCTAGCACCCTCTACTGCTCATCTTGGCATAGCAATGTGCTTCTCTGGCAGGAAATGCGATGTCCACTCCGAGGATAGGCAGACCACTCCGTGGATTACCCGCTCCTTCTAATAGGCGATGTGTTGTTGATGACACTGGAGCGGATGTATTTTAGTCGCATGAACAAATTATTCCTATGGTTAAAATATAGTTGAAGTCCGCTTTTCGGCAATTCGTGTTCTGCAATTAGTCTGAGAATATTTTAAGCAAGTACACATTACTTGATCTCCAGTTTACACAAACATATGTTGTCTATACGACAACTCAAAGGACGCGGAGCGCTGAAAAACTCATTCACTATATGGTGGACTCCGAAATTTTCATTAGCCAAACTTACTTCCGGCATGTAGACATTGTCTAATGCTTCATTTTGCTTTTCAACATCTACGACAACGTGTCCAAGGAAGATGGCGATCTGTTGTAGAAAGCAAGCGAAATCGTAGATGCGTCCAATATGAAATAAAAGAGATGTTCCCTAACCACCACATGTTAGCATATGACTGGAAACTCAAAAATTGACCAATCACAGCTATCAGGGTTTGCTCTCATGTCATGCCAATTTCAGGCAACTTGTCTATGTAGTGCAATATCAATATCAAAACTCGTCTTTCTACGAAGTTCCGTCTAGGCAGCGCAGCAGTTGTAACGAGAGACACCCTGACTCTACATAGTCACTACTACCAAGAGCACGAGTGATTCCCTCACATTTATTCGACGACAACTAAAGTCAGTGTGTAAGGAGGCAGACCTAGGCCTCGAAATAGCCGCAAGCAAAGAAGTACATATATCATAACGTTGTATTACCCACAAAAGTCAATTATTCAATATCAAAAAAATTTTTTTCAACGATTCTGCCAGCGATTTATTAGCGCTTCTGCACGCCAAGCACTTGGTCGCACTCCGGGCAATTGTGGTGGGCTTATTTGCAGAAGGGAATCAGACAGCATCCTAATGAGCCTCTGAAAGCAACATTAATTATTCACAGTCACAGCGTATAAAGTACTTAATGGGGGAATTTACTAATAAAAATTCATGCTGTTGGGGCAAATAATGAATTGACTAATTAGGGTCCAACACTGAGACCTAACAACAATGATACCGTCGATAATCAGGTAAAAGGTCAAACTTACAAGGGGTTGTTTTGAAGACGTTAACAAGGTAAATACTGGAAATATGTAAATGGTGTAGAGTGTTTTTCCATACCCAATATGCTTATGACGATACACATTAAAATACGTGTACGTGCCATTTTTTCAACTTCGGAACTGAAAGGTTTGTGATAGTTAAAGCATTCAACATTGTAAGAAATGGATGTGTAACCAAATAAAATCAGTTGGCTTCGTAACACAAGGTAACAACCCTGGTCACTGATCAATTGTAATTGCTAAAAGTAAAAACAATTCGGCCTCACGGCGACTATGAACGTTATCAAACCGTTCAGTGTAAAAAGCGTACCAGTTATATATATAAATAATTGCAAAAGCCTAAGTGTTTTGCATGCTATAACTCAGTCTTACCGGGTTCGGTAATGTGCTTCACATAACTGAATATGCACATCACTTATATTCCCGTGTATTTGAAAGGTCATTTGATAATTCGAACGCGAAACTTGGGCAGCATTAATAATTGCGAGGATAAAGAGAAGGTATAAATGTAACAGAAAACGCACACGAATTGGACGAAAATTAGTAAGCAAATCACTATCAAATTTTTAATGCGGTTAGTCGCATAACAGCCAATTATTGCACATATTTGCAGAAAAATTTGTGCGAAACGGATGGATTTAAGAAATGTCACATAATAAATTCATCAAATGATATGTCGGCGATACACCGCTTCGCCTTAAAGGAGAGATACAGATAAACCTCCCTACTTCCGTCTGGCAAGATGTAAAAGTCATAATCCATATCTTAGGAAGCTTACGTGCAATAAACGGGACAATCCTTCGCCTCGTCTCGGTTAAGTTTGTCATCGTGAATTTTCTTCGTGGGAAAGGGCTCTCTTCGCAAGCATGTTGAGCATTCACCATATTGATTCGCTTGCCCTCATGGTAAGGTCGAATCAGTTAATACAATTCGTCACTAATATACCGCCGCCCCGCTGCGATGTCAATCTAGCCAGAATCCTTTTTCTAACACTACCTACAGGCCCCGGTCATACATCCTGCAAAAAACGTTTTGGCTCACCAACTTAGTTTCACCTCGAATGAATTCCATGCGTCCTCAGTCATGCGATTTTGCACAAGAACCTGAAGTCGGTTTATCCTAATCCCAACCAATCATATCACACAATAACTCAAATCTCATGAACATATCCTCCCGAAGTCAAGAGAATCGGCTGCTCTACACACCTTATTGACAAACCTCCCCACTACATATTGTGCAAGGTTCCCACGCCCCTTTCCCGCATTCCAACCCAATGTTTCATCCCAACCACTGCTAAGTCCCGTAATACTTCGGAGTATGCATAACTCTCTAATCGTGTAACATCCCAAACCAGTTATTCATTTGAAGCAAGACCATTTATCAAGGCCCCTCATCCACTCTTTTCATAAAAACAGGCCTGTTAGACCGCAGGGGTGCGCCAAAGTGAACACCAAAAACTAATCAAATCGCAACAAACACCCAACTATGAGACTCGCTGAGTTGACCTCATTTACAAGGCCGAGAAGCGGTGTCTTGTGCGCCTCAACGTAGAAAGGGGACAATGATAACACGTCGCTTTATGGATCACGCCACAGCACAGCAGACACTCTTTCATGGCACACTCCTTTCACGTAATGAGACGTCTTTACGAACCTGGCGACAGATACACAGGGGTACGTCCGCTCAAGCACGCATCCGCCTTTCCGGAGTCCGAATTAGTCCAACTCCGCACTCCACACGCCACACGCCATATCCTAAATGGATTATACGTCTTTCAAGGCAAAGTACCAAACTGTCTTCTGCTGTGACCATAAATGCGCTTCTCCTCCTTTACATTTAAGCATACATACAGACATCGCAATAGACATAGTGCAGAGGTAACAATAAGGATTAAGAAGAAGAAGAAGTAGAAGAACTTATCATAAATACCATATTTTTCAGGGAACAGTTCCCTCAACTTTCGCCTCGACGCAAAAACCGTTCGACGACAAGACGCTCGGATTCCACGCGGTCCTGAAGATTGCTCAGCTCTTTCGGATCCAAGTCCACTACACTGATGTTGAAAATAGTTCTCGGAACACACGAACACTCGCCCCCAACCGTGGACACGCACACTGGACTGGTGAGGAATGCAATAATCAGAAAATAGGACATGAGCTTCCGGAAAGCACACTAAGTTATCCACAAGCAATGAAGTCTTGTACAAGCTACTTTGTGAACGAACAACCTCTTCTAAAGAGCGTCCATAGCACGTACTTACTTATTCTTTGCCCTTTGGAAAGTCAGCATAATGGAACAGTCCCTCGCCACCATAGCCACCAGATGTTTTTCCACCTAAAACGAAAACATGGAATCTTCACAGTTATAAGCCCAAACCAATCTCGACACGGCGTAGAACCGCGTACCCATGCAACCCAAAGAGCAATAAATGGTCAAACAATACTGTGAGCAAGTCAATTTATACAAATACACTATTCAGTCTGATTAGCTACTGTCGAGAGAACAAAGTGTGGAGAATTTCACTAAACCCTGAAAACAATAACCAAGGGGCAAGATAGCAGAAGAACACTCTAAAAAAGCAGCTATCAGCATCCCGACTTCAGCCACATGAGTTCCAGAGGTTCTTTATCAATGGCTGACCATCTCGGACAAAGAACAAACGCCAAGGTAGAGGTGGCGTAACAACATACGAGATTCAGACTTTCAACAAGGTGTGGCGGTGCCTCAGCCGTATTCACGATAGCCTTGCCACCGATGTAGGAATCCCTGCCAAAATCACGAAAAAAAAGGGATGCGATCCAACACGGCAAATTTTGCAAGTCACCAAAATATAACAGACTTGTGCCCACTGAAAAGCCCCTTTTAATGACGAAACGCAGCCAACAAACCCAACTCCTTGTTGGAGAGGAAATAACAATGCTTTCGTGGATAGGAGACTTTTGCCTATGGCTCGAAGGAGTACAAATGAGGAGGTATGAGCAGAAGGCCATAAAGCTAGCGTTGAAACACATAAAAAACAAGCATCATCACAAATTCACTACTACTACAACTTTGTCCAACTAAAGCATCAATTTCCTTAATGAAGGCAGGCAAATGCCTAAATCTACAACAGCCACAAGACAGTCGGTAGATACTGGCTCATCTCATTTACCAGGAAATCTCATGGTCCTCGAAATACTTCCTCACTGACTTATAGTGCTCTATGAGGTCCCCATGACTCAGCGAGCTCTCCAACTGCGCCTTCAAAATTCGACCGAGCACCGAACTTTGCGGCAGACCCGACAAGCATCGCGATGAAGTTGCATCGACAGAGGAGGACTTATTCACCCCTACAACAGAGCATCACACTAGCGTTCAGTCCGTAGGTGAGAACAGACGTGGCTCAAGATGACAGACCTCCCTCCCAAGCCACAGGCACATAGGGATGGAGACCGCACTCGTAGAGGAAGTTGTGGGGCCTCCGCGCAATGGCCGATGCGGAAGAAGGGGAGGGGGGGATTTCAACAAGAAGAGCCGGCAGAATCAGTCCTTCGACAAGGCGACGGCGCAGTGCAGTTGGGCCCTCGCCATCCAGCGGGCATTCGTGCAAATTGCAGGTACCTCCACCATCACACTCACTGTCGCTCCAGGCTTGTTCGCTATAAAACAAATGCATTTATAAGTTGTGGTGTGGATTACGTGCACAATCAATCCATTAATGCACTCAAATCCCCTCCACCCTTACAGATTCCACGGATGAGCACCTCAATCCCGGCTCTATTGCTAGGATTATATTTCAGCATAGGATAACAAATAAATCCAACTCCCTCGAGGACCTTCAGTTGTCAAGATAAGAAAGAGGAAGTGGGGTTTAAGGAGAAACTCTCTCACAGGACGTACGAGGGAGGCGTAATTTCAACGGAATCACCAGAACTAGTGTAAGTGTACGTCCGATTCTCGCGTTCCTTCAAGGGAGGATAGAAGAAATCTACCAATGCACTGTCCAGTCTGTCGATCTTGTTGTTTAATACACATGAGCTGTCCTACGGGAAAGAAGGGAAGAAGGTCAGCAAACAGAAAAGAGAGGAAAGATTCACAAACCAAAAACCCTGTTAAGGTGAGTAGTCAAGCTTTACTGCATTCTTACAATCGACTCCCAAGTCTTTTCGCACCCCACTTCTTTACAAGGCCTGCAGCAGCATAGCTGATCAGTAAAGCCACTCACGCGAAAGATCCGCAAATTATTTTGACGGACTTCAAGCATAGCAAACAATGCTCGCAGCATTCTCTCGCGGTTCCTAGGCAAAAATAGCCAAAGGATAAGTCAAATAAACATGCAACGCAAATACATGCGAACATATATGTATAAATTTATATATATATATATATGTATATATTTATATACACACTTATACACAGTTTGAAGTGTTGATGTTGTTGCCCGGGTAGGAAAAGGGTCAAAGTAAATAATCCTGACGCTAGAACCAACACCCTGAAGGACAACTGTAGTAAGGGATCATATAAATTTGGGGTTTTACGGATCCCCTTCGAACTGCTAGGAACAAAAAGCGTTAATTCACACAAACTCTTAACCCTATCAATTTTTGTAACACTAAAAATTACATAATATGGTAAATGCCCTTGGACGTAGAAAAGCTAACAATAGTCCTTAATGTGATGACTACAACGTCGTAGAAGACGGTGAAGACTCAAGCGAGGCTAAGGAAAAATATTCCTTACTTTTTAAAACCCAAAGCTTACCCCGAGAAGAGATCACAAGGACAGTAGGACGATGGTCGGCCCCACATACGCAGTTTCGTCTAAAATGAAGCCAACGTGTGTGAAATACCACTTCACCTTCATGGCATCTCCTCCAACTAACACGATGTGGGGAATATGCCTACCAGACAGTTCGAATCCACTCCTCCGCAATAAATGAAATGGACTCATTCAAGTTCCGACAGTCATTTTCTCTTAAAATGACTGCAAACGTACTCAAACCCCCGGTCACAGTGAAAGTATATTCAAAATCAGGCTAATCATACCGTTGACTACCATAAACCAAAGCCACGTATTTTGACCATCTGTCAAACCATTACAAAATGTTAAGTCAACTGCTTATTTAATCATCTTTCCGTCGTGACTGCTCTAGCAGTCGCCACATATAGGTCAAAAGGTCCATAACGTGAACACACACGCCAAATAAGGGCATACGGCGTAGTGTCTTAAAAATGACTGTAATTCAACCTTCATTCGATGGATGCACTTGTTTCATAAACACCGTTGGCCAAGCATTCAATGGAATCCCTTACCTCGTCATGTTGCATGATACAGAAAATAGCGTTTCTTCGGATCGCTGCTTCTATACAGTCACGCTCGGGTCCACAAGGGATGGCTCCGAATTTAGGCTAAGGACAGAAAATTTTAATGCAAAGCATGAGTATTTTTAGGCTTACATAGTCTGAAAGTCAAACGCAGAACGTACATATGCAAGACGCAAAACGACGCTTGAAAGTTTTTGGCTCAAAACAATATAGATATAACCACTTTTGTAAGGAACTACTATAACTGTGTATACCGGGTAACAAAGAACAAGAAGGTTGGTCGGCTTATTGCACGACAATTAATCACTAATTTAATGTAATAAATTGTTTTTTTTTCGAAACAGGCCTGGCTTTCAGTTTAAACAATTGCGGAGTATAAAAAATAGCAAGAATTCAGCAGCAAACAAAATAAAATGAACAATAAGAATAGAATTTAAGGGCAAGGAAACCACTAGTAACTTACTTATTAAAGATAATAAACGCAGCCCTCCCCATCCAATGGTAATATTTAAATCAAGAAATATAAGTCAGTGTAATAGGTAATATAGCAGAATGATAAAGTTAAATTCCAAAAAAGCATAGAGTTGGGAAGGCTTGTAACTAAAAATAGGCTTCACTTTGAACCACAAAATCTAAATATTATGGGAAAGACCGATGGATCCACTTTTCGGCGTGAATAAGTCCACTTAAGTGTCGCATGTTGATGTACATACAGTCGATGGTAGCTTTAAGAATTTCACAAATACAAGGCATCTCAAGAAACGAGGTCTAAGTCAGATTTTAATTGTACACGAAACTTTAGTTTGCATTATTTAAATTGTATGATGCAAAACAGCATGGATACCCACCTTGATTTCAACACAAATCGTAGGACCCTCTCCGAAGGGGGCGAGATCTGTGGGAATGCGTGTGGCGTCTGGAGCGGCTAGAACGCGGTTCGCTTGTAGATCAACACCACGATCCAGACGAAAAGCTGTACCGAAAAAAAAAAATGTGGGAAAAACAAACAAATTTTCCATTAGGTTGTCCGTGTGATTTAAACAATAACCTACTAAGAACGACACTGAATTTATTTTAGTAACCAAAACATAGACACAGAATTTTAAGCAAAATGAACAAAAAAGGAACAAGTGAATCATTAACAACAGGGAATCAATTAGTATGAGTGGTTAAGCTAGCGCACAAATATTACTATATGCAATGGCAAATAAATTCAACTGTTCAAAGAGATTTATAGATAACAAAAAGCACTGATCGAAAAAAACTACCACTAAGAAAGATATGAAACAAGCAACACTTGGGTAGGACAGTAGGCATCGAAGGCTCTAATGAAAAACACAAGGAACTCAAATGCCTACCAGGTCGATTGCACTGAAAACGATCGTTGATCGCTTGCAAAAGGGATGAATCCACATCAATCAATTTCTAAGTCACAAAAAAGTTAAAGATCAAATTTACGAATGACCTGATTTATCGTAAAAACGTAGGGGGACTTGCAAAAGGAGAGACAAGATCGGGTCCGAAGTAGAGAGCCATTCGACTTTGACCAAAGAGAACAGTTGAATGCAGATTTTTCTTAAACGCTCGTGTTTTCTTCGTGGGAAGCTGGAAATCATGACTCAATAAAATGGGGAAGTAGTTACCAATGCAGGCGACGAGATTTTACGAATTCGATAGATTGTTCCCTGAATTAATGAGACACAAGTTACCGATAGTCCTACCATGCTGTCAGCTAAAACTATGTTGTTGTTCCCTTCACCCCGATACTTTAAATCATCCAGACGTAGCATCTACAAAAAATTAGTTTATGCTCAACGGCAAAATCTTTTGAATCGGCACCACGCTAAACCAGAATTAATTACAGAAAAGTGGATCACAGATGCATCAACATAGGGAATATACAAAAGTTGAAGTCATGAAAGGCATGAACAGGAGCCTTAAAATGAAGAACAAACAAGTTGGAAAAAGCAACCATGCGACTATTAACAGGGAAATCGAACAAGGCGCCCACAGCTCACTTATACCGCCTTAACGATACGTCAGGGACACTACGAAAAGAATAAACAAGCGTAGAGCATTTTCCACACCCTCTTCAACATAAAAGTAATAAAGGTTAATTTGTGTAATGGTTATCTAAATTATTTTTCCTATGTGTAAATGGCGCAATCGAGGAAATACACGTTCACAAACACAATCAAGCAGTTGCCCTTGCAAGAACTACTGCCTGCAGAAGTGGCGGCTGAAGGCGAAAAGTTGTTGGGAGGGAAAAAATTAAAATTTATCACCACGCCCATATAATTTTTTAACATTACCCCACCATTTCAATTTGAGATCCCGAAAAGAAGAACTGCCTTCCTTTCAAAAGGCAACTCCATCGTTTCCGCCGTCAGTCTTCGAGCTGGGCAACGTGCCTACAGCACAACCACACAACACACCCCAACCGCCGTAAGGTCACCTCCAACCCTCCCACCCCAAACTCAAATAACTTCAAGGCAATATACCACGAGTTAGGGCAAACTAACCCCCTCCGCCGTTTGTAACAGGTTGCCCAACGGGCTTTAACGGACCCAGCACAAAGGATTGCCCTTAGCTTAATACACTCGGCGCTTAACAACTGATCTTTCTAGTGGCAATTAAGAATAATAGCTTTACAATCACAAACGTTGTCCCGCTGAATACTCCTCAAGACATCGAGTTTCTCACTTTTCCAAGGAATTTATATATCTTCTCTCGCAATCTACGAAGTGAAGGATTTCAAAGATCCGCGCTTTGCTCCGTTCTTTTATATGAACTCGCTGAAGTCCGCTTCTAACTTCAGTTAGCCAAGATCGGCATCTTTCACGAACACTATCTGCCCTCATATCAAGTGAATTTATACTTGCAGCATGACAGTCTGCAATGGAATTCTGTTAGAGCTACTTTGTCTTCAAAAATCTGCCAAATGAAAAAAAAATCACGGTAGTTAAGAACTTCTTCAACTCAGTGCGATTACAATCCTGAACTATACGTAAAAGCTAGCATGAGTCCGTTATTATCACTCGAGAAGAAGGGACAGAATAAAATGGACACAAATTACGACTCGCTCCGTTTTTTCGAAAATTTACTGCAACCTTATTAAGTCTTAGATTACTTTTTACAAAAAAAAAATTAGGTGGTGTGATTGATGGTTGTCGAGGTTAACACGTTTAAGAATTTTACCTTTTGTATCTGTGGGGTAACTACAACCCCTATTTCTTCAAGGAAAGGGTTATCAAGATGTAAGCAATGATTCGAAAACCTTTTGTAATACTCGTCGGCGGCATCCCGGCAAACTCCTACCTCCTCCTAAAAGAGTTGATCACAGCTCTAAGAAACGCTGTGATACAGTTATTACACACTTGCTTCAGACTACTAATTGTGAGAGCTGCTTCAGACGTTGTTTACTTACATCGATTTTTTGAAGAAAATGATCCGCACAATCTGATAACACTCCTTCAAAATTTTCAAGAGTTTCATCAAGTTGATCTTCAAACTGTTTCTCAAAACCCATTAGCTCGTTATACAAGTCATCTAGTGAACGTTCTATCTCACGGAAACGTTCTCCTTCATTAAGTTGTTCACCGAGAACTCTCTCACAGCTGAGATTCTACAAGAATTGAATGAAAGCAACGATAATATGGTAAACGCGTTTCGTGTAAAAAACTGGCGTTAAGTTGACAAATGTGTGCTGAAATGCTTGAGTGAAAAATCACGAAAGTAAACAGATTTCGAACATGTGAACGACTCACAGCGAGTTTGCTCGCATAATATCCTCCAATCAAACAGAGCGATCTGGACTTGACATAGCTACTTAGCTCGCGGACGAACCGTTCAAACAGACTTATTTCCACATCGCGAGACCTCTTTGCAGCAATTCCAAAGGTAGTAACTCTTTCGCAGACCTCAATGATCTTATTTCTGAATGTGTTATTTCAAAGAAAAATACAACGTTAACGTGATACAGGGTAAGCAAGTATTTTGGGAATAAAAGGATATTCTTGGCTATTTTCAACGTTCCCTGGGAGATAATGTAAAGCAGATTCAATATCGTTAGAAAAAATTCTACAAATGACATTATTGGAATCGAATTCTTCAACGAAGGCACTCTTCTTGCAAAGGTCCTTCTCAAATTTGTCATTTTCAATACTTTGCAATGTCGTTAAACGTGCTTCCTCCGTCAAAACCTCTTGCAACTTCGAGTCTAGCCCGTTATCCACACGTGCAAACTGAGAATAAGTATGATACTAGTTACCTGCAGCGGTTCACAATTACTACCGTCAAAAGATATTATTTGCGGTAAGAATGTTAGGACAAATGCTCTGTAGTTCGTATTAGAACAAAAAGGATTTGATTTTATGCTCAAAATTCGCAGAGATTTACATTTACGTAAGAAAATAACCTCGAAAGTCATTAAAATTCGCCAATACCTCGTCCAAGTTTACTAACCTATTGGAATTTAAAATTAGCATTTCCAGACTAAACAGTTTGTCGAAACAATTTGAGATCGAAGATACTTCATTATGGCTAATCACGAAAGTTTTGAGAGTGAGCAAATTTCTTATACCACTAATTGCTTTAATTTTATTAAAGGACAAATCTACGGAGCAAATAGATAAATGAATTCAAACCAATAAACTCAACGTTCCTCAAACCGTCCAGGCCCTCAATCGTTTCGATCCTGTTATGGTTCAATCGAAGATGTTTCAAGTTAACCAAACATCCGAGACTATTCAGGTTTACGACGCCTTATAGGAATAACTTAAGATACGATTAAGGTCACGGACTTCGAAAGTCAAGGTCCAGGGGTGGCAGTTCTAGCTTTTCTAATTCGTGAGAATGGTGCCGTTCACTTTCACCATTAGTTCCGCCCGGCTGCAAAATATACATAGCGGCGTATTACTGGACGCGCCATTATAACACAAACAAAACTCAAACGTAGAGGCAGGTAAAACAAACAGTAAAAATTCAGTGGCTGAGTTTAAATTGCTTTAAATGATCTGCACTTACTTTCTGCGCTCAGGGTATGATACGCGCGCGTACAATTTTGCGTAATGATTCTGGTTTACTACATAACAATTGAGAAACTATACCGTGTGAGGTATCAATCGGGCAAATAGATAACTTGAGTGGAAGCGACAGTGGCACGAAAATACCACGAGGAGGATGCTGCTGTCAAAACGAAGCGCATTAGAATATTCCAAAGAGCTTGCGGGGCTTGAACGGGCAGAAGATATTTTAAAATATCTTTAATAATAGCCAGGATTTTTTCTTTAGACAGGCAGCTTAATCAGTGATGAGCGACTTCCGCCACGTTCTCTACAAGATTTTCGATTTGCAATTATATTACTTCCCTTTTGTTTCACACTATACAGACTATCTGTGCTTATTGGATTCTTTATAACTAATTCATACATCGCCCCTAAATTGACACGTATTTCCAAGCAAATTTCACTTTATTCGTATTGTTTCAATCACCTACTGAAGAAATTTTGTATTCCATCATCGAATAGCCTGTGTTCGTGGTATTCAACTTCTCCTATTCCGTGTATTCTGTCTGTTTCTGGACTTTATTTAACGGTTTACTTCTATCTCTTAATATTACACCATATCCCCCATTTTTCCTGACCCCATGACACCCTCCTTTTATTTATACAGACAGAATTGTCATGGCTTTAACCAATGAAAATTGATTTCTATTCATTCCCTTGTTCGCCAGAGTTAATCTTTTATTCTTTTTATCTGCGACTACAAGGTAACGTTTGATTTTTTGCGGTCGGCATGGATTATACACCTGATATATCCTGCGATTCACAAACGCATATTGCCAATTTCTGGGAAATGGCAAAGCAAGAAGCGGAAGGCTTAAAGCCGGAACAGAATTCCTTTAAAACACAGGATCTTCCCTTAGCTCGCATAAAGAAAATTATGAAATTGGATGACGATGTCAAAACTATGGTTTTCGTTTTATTTCCTTAACTGATTGTTCAGATGATCAGCGCTGAAGCGCCGATTCTTTTCGCCAAAGCGGCAGAACTGTTTATTCGTGAATTGACTTTGAGAGCATGGCTTCATACAGATCGTAATAGAAGACGAACCCTACAAAGAAATGACATATCTATGGCCGTTTCCTATGGTGACACTGATCAATTCGATTTTCTCATTGACATTGTTCCGCGGGATGAAGGTCGCGGACATCGGAGGGTAAGAGCTCGAATATTTTGCGCTGTTTGTTTTCCGCGATCGGGTTACTTGAATGGAATTGTTTTTGGTTTGGGGTACTCAACTTTTTTCACTCTGGCACCAAAACTTCCACGTCTGTTATAGACTCCCGCAACTGTGATTATATCACGTTTTCTTTGTTGTAGGATACTTAAACTCTTCGTTTGGTTCGAATTTCTCGAAATTTGTATCGGTAGTAAAGTCTTGAGCGTTTGTTGTATAGGGATCTCGTTGCCCGTGTCAGTTTCTATTGCTTCCTCCGAGTCGGCTTGTACTTTGATATTGCTCGACTTTGCTTCTATGTTGCGTTTGTTTTATTCATTTTCACATAAAACTAGTGTCTGTACTTACAATTTTCATTGTGGTCTTAGATGATTAATAAAATTGCACTAATTATCGTTGTAACTCTCGGAAATTGGGCGTCAAAGTTAAGATTTAATTCTGATTGAATATAATGCCATTTCATTTGGAATGTTCATTGATACCGATGCAATTACCAGGTGATGTTGGGTTTTGATTCAAAGAAGGAAGTTTTTATGCTGTGTTTATGCATAATATCGGCTTCTTTTTTCACTCGTACCTTAAAATTCTGACGTTAAGTTTGTGTACTACTGTCGATAATTGCTGTTATTTGAAATGTAGTCCTATAGTTTATTAAAGTTGTTAGCACCTGGTGTCAATTGTGCTGTGAACTCTGCAATCTTGCATCATTTACTACGATGTAGAAGTTGATGTCTTGTTTAGTTTTAAACGGCTGTCAAGAGAACAAACAGGGGATAAGGTGCTTTTCCATGTCACATGGAGATACGTAATATCAGGTTAGTCGTTAACTCTTCTGCTTGTGAAGTTTGGGTTAATCATGATCAATTTGTCCCTTACATTACGCGTCTTAATAAACAAGTGGTTAAGTGAAAGTGATTGTAATTTTGTGTCATCTAGTATTGTTTTTTTTCTTGGGATGGTTGTGTTTAGATATAGTTGCAAAAATCACTGATTGATTGATTAATATACACTTTGGTGAACTGTTTCACCCTTGCCTCGATGTTGTCCTATTTTATCTTTAGTTAAATAATGCCTAAATTTACACTTCAATGGTACTTAATTTTGTTGGTAGTGCAATCACTTGCAAATTTTCCAATTTTACTATTGGCACTGTTTCGCATGCATACTTTGTTAGTGGCGCAATCTCGCTGCTTTACAGTGGTATTGTTAGGTGTTAAAAATTGGTACATGGATATAAGAAATTACGGAGATAGGACGCGGTTTCTTGCATACGCAATCGACTCGCTTTCATCATAACCGATAGCTGGCATAAAACAGCTTCCCCGTTTTACTCAGTGAATGGCATGTTTTGGGTCTACTTTCAGTTCTGTGGAATATTTTGACATATTTTCAATATCATTCTACTCATCAGGCACGCATTTATAAAAGACATTTGATGCCTACTATGTAGACGCAACAGCAACACACTCAATCGGCACTTCAACACATGGCAGGTTCTTCGCTTGTACAGCAGACGCAAGTTCAGGTAGTTCAACAACAACAGGCGACTGGTGAAGACGTCTCTATCAAGTCGGAAACAACAGGACCCACCACTACCACTCTGGTAGCTGGTGCTGACGGGACGCTAACTACAGTCGCCGCCAGTCAACCGACTGTACAATTTGCCACCGTGCCTGCTGCTGCCGCGACTACTTCCGGCCAACAAATTCAATACGTTATCCAATTGCCTGCTACCAGTTCGGCATCAAATGGACAGCCCTTCCAAATACAAATGCTTCCCCAGCAATTTCAAGTAAACTTAGATCAATCCTTGTGATGATTTTGTAATTACCGCTTAAATTAGTTTTAACCATATCAGGATGAGCCTGTTTTGCGGCTTAATTGTGAAGACATTGTAAAAGTGTCTGTGTAGTTTCACTAAATATTCTCTTTTTAGTGTGCGGCGTTGAACTATTTAGTTCTAATTTCAATATCAATTTAACTCCTATTTCTTTGTTAAATTCTTGCTGTCCTGGAGAAAATTAGTTAACCGTTTTGCCTAAGGCCATATTTTTGCAGCCCTCTTGAACAAAAGTGTTTTTTAACTCTAGACAGCAAGTACTGATGCAGTAGCGACAGCACAGGTGGGCGGAACCCTAATCGCGACCGGAGGGGTGGCAGGCACGGCAGCAACGACAGGCGGACTGCAACTTGTACATGTCGTGAATCCACAGGCCTCAGTGCAGCATTCTACCTCCTCCACAAATGCTGCGGCGGGAGCTTCTACTGATGCCACCAACAAACTCCAAACGGTCCATGTTCAGGTTGATTTCTGATCGTCACCAAAATTGACATTAATTTATGCAGCATTAATAATTGTTATCATTTCACATTTACATTTTTAGTTGTCGGATCTAACCTCGGGAGTAAGTGATCAATCGAGCAGTAAATGATCGAACAAATCCTTCTCACCACCCTCTGATTCTATTTTTTCCCTCCCCATGATCCATTGTGTCATCACTGTAACGCTTCCGCTTATTATAATCATTGCATGACTATCCTTACTCTTGCGTTGTCTTATGTCTTACCTCTGCTCGCCTGTTTGTATGTTTGTGCGCATGCCTGTTTGCGTTTTATTCGATGGTCGATGCATTTATGAATTATGGATGGAACTAATATCGTCTATTAATCTGGCAACTTTGTCAGGCACAAACCCTCCTGGTGCAACCCTCAGGCGCTGTAGTTGTCGCTTCATCCACCGGGCCGTCTGACGAAACCGCAACCACTAGCTCCCAACCCCCCACTACCCTAGTATCAGTGGACGGTGGAGAGACCTACACTACTGCACAGGTCTTCTCCGCTTCGACCTCATCTGGGGAGATCCAGCCTACTGCTCCCTCAGAAGAACGAATTCTCCAGTCGACCGCCACCACGACCATTGATCACGTTGAAGCTCCACAAAAGTTGGAGGAGCCCTCAACCGAAGTTTAAATATACCTTCCTGTTTATCTCATTTCATGTAAACCTCCACTAACCTCAAATCATTTCAAGCTTTCTAGTTATCTCTACAAGTATTTAACCGGAATTCTTATACAATTTTTCTCATTGCTTTATTCTGTGCTATATGTAGTAATGATTACTGCAGTTTTCTCTTTACTTTCGTCAGTAATATGTGATTTCGAAACTATCAGATACTTAATAGATTTATTTTTTTTTTATAAGCCGCCCCTTTAGCCATTGGGATCTTGTTAATATAATAAGGTTCACTGCCACACTGCTTTTTCTCGAGTGAAAGACCATTTATTGTTTTATTATTATGTGGGGTTACATCATACATAGACGCTTTCCTTTATAAAATTTAGGAGGAAGGTAATCTGATTCATCTGTCCCTTGACGGTAACTGCTAGCGAAAACTGTGAATTATTTGGAGCTATTTCGCTGAAGATATGTTGCTTTTTCGCACTTCACAATTGCGCAGGGACGGTATCGTCCGAATAGAATACCAACGATACCGTAGTGATCTAACCAAGGTAGGTTTCCGCGAAAACTCCACTGACCGATCAAAGGGAGAAATATTGAGTTCTGCTATCCTATTCGCGGCGGATGAGTTTCGTGATACCCATGACGAACGTGTCTGTTATGCTTCTTGGAAGCAATGTTTTGATCCTGAGTGTAAGCCTCGGCTGATATTGCATGGGACTCCTAAAGGCACTTGTCAGCGTTTCAAATCCGACGAAGTCACTGGATAAAATTTGTCCTATTTAGTGTTCATCGTTTCAAGTTAATCGACAAATTGAGACGTCTCTAATTGGGGAAAAGGATACAGGCCGATAGGTTATGAACATTTGCAGTGTCAACGAGATCAAAACGGGACGTCGTATAAGAGACGGGATACAAGTTAGAAAAATAAGAGTATTTAACATCCGACAGCAAAGCGGCAGCAACTGGTATAACCTTATCATCGGCCGATTGGTGAATCGGGGTTTAAAAGGTTTGTGCATATATGTCCATATCAGTATGGCGATTAAAGCCCACTTTACAGGACAAGAAGAGGTAGCTAGTACATTCGTATTGATTCTACTCCAATTAGTTCTATTTTGTCCCACCATTTGATTGTGCGTGAAAGCACTGAATTGGTAAATTGGAACACGTTCATGGTTGGGTGGTGTTTTAGCTAGAAAATAACACCGAATTACAGATATCCGTAGGCTATATGCCTCATTTAATTACCGACACGACAGAAACGTGTTCCTAGGTGTAGCGACCTTAGTGGAAAAGTAAGCTTCTAAGAACCGCAGAGCAGAGCGTTATTCATGACGAGACACATCAGTTCCCATATTCCCAAAGTTTCGAAGTCGTCACCATATCGCACAAAGCGCTAGATAATGAATTACTATTGCCTACGTCATGCATAAATAAAGAAGGGGGGTATAGAATTGGGTTAGATGGACAGCGAAAGAACTAATCAATCTCATGAAACACACGTCCCTTAAGTGTATTTATTTTTTCTAAGGGCCTATAGCGCCAGGCAAAAGTTAAAAATATATGTGTTGTGCGATATGTATATAAAGTAACATACCGTTTCGGGGCAATTAGTATAGAAATTACCATTCCGCGTAATATTCGGCCGCCTAATGCTAACATTTCGATTGGTTAGCACGTGAACAGCTTGTTACGAAAGGTCATTCTTAGCGGACTAATGGGTTTGCTTACTATATTGAGGAAACTAAAGCAAAAAGAGCGGGAAATCCGCGTCCTAATTCTGTAATGTCAGTTTTAAAATAAATAACCCCCTAGCATGACTTATTAGTTAAGTACCGAGTTGCTGCACACCAATTTGCCAATAACCATAAATTAGTGGCAGACTTCAGGCTTGATGTTTTTTAAACTGTTTGCTGGTGATCTACCTCTGCTGCCTCGACAAAGTCCCTTTTCTCTTTTCATTATTTAGCGGGTTAGATAACGCAGGAAAAACCACCATTGTCAAGAAATTCAACGGTGAGGATATTTCGACGATCCCGCCCACCCTTGGTTTCGCCATTCACACTCTGGAGTATTTGGGATATAGGATTAATGCTTGGGACGTTGGTGGCCAGCACTCTTTACGTTCCTACTGGCGCAATTACTTTGAAACTACAGACGCTCTCATTTGGGTGGTCGATAGTTCCGACCGCCTGCGGCTTAATGACTGTCGGGACGAGCTAAACAAATTGTTGGTTGAGGAGCGGTTAGTCGGAGCGACACTCCTCGTCTTGGCTAATAAGCAGGTGGGTTCTACCTATATCTACTCTCAGTTCTCGCAGATTTCAAACGCTTAAGTTTGCCGTTGTCGCCTTATGCTCCTATTAGATTTTCAGTGCTATTATCATGATTGTTACTACTTAAACTTATTTATTCAGGATTTGCAGGGTGCATTGAAACCCAACGAAATAGCCGAAGTACTTTGCCTCAGGGAGATCACGACCCACCACTGGAGTATCTATGGTTGTAGCGCCATAACTGGAGAAAACCTTCTTGACAGCATCGCGTGGCTCATAAAGGATGTGTCTTCTCGTATTTTTTCCGCTGAATAACTTAAGAAACATTCAGTATGCATTTATTTTCTGTTGTAGTGTAAGCATATTTAATCTTCATCTTATCCCTTTTTTACCCATATTCACCACTTTCCGCCATCAAACTCATACGCCTGGGAAGCTTGAGAATATCTTTTTATTCTAGATATTGGAAAAATTTAAAGTTTAAGTATAATGTTAATATGAAGGAAAGACTTTAGAAGTCAGTGACTGGTCGTGAACGAAGGTATCTTTCAACGCTAGGTTTTGCCCTCAGGACGTTTTCCTTAATTTCGGCCAGTGTGTTTTTGCATTCGTGATTCACGTTCGTCAAGAACTTATCCATCGTGTCTATTAAAACCAACACCTGTAGGTCGGCCAAAGTAACTCGAGATCCCGCGACGAAGGTGCTCTTCCGCTCTTTTAGAGCCGCTTCGATAGCCTTTATAAAAAATTCGTGAATGAAGAGGTGTTAACCTGTGAAATATCGCGTTAGGGCTGGTTGTTTTGGAGGTTGCTTTTATTATTCGGTGTGCTTGCTACAGGAAATTAGCGAAATTAGACTTGATTTCCTCATGCATGATGCATTGCTTTAGTATGCTACGTTTGCTGATGTTACTGGGACAACTAACATTCTTGGAGTCAGACGCAGACTTACATCTAGGTATTCGTTCAGGTGGTCTACTTCAATCAGTCTTTTGAAGCTGTTGGCGTTCTTCAAATGTAGGGAGTAAATTTCTTGTTGCAGAGAGGTCGTCTGTAATAGATGAACTAGTGCCCGTAATTCAAATAACTGAAGTCGTGAAATGGTCGTTTTTTAAAATGGAACATTTACCACTTAAAGTAGTTCTTATTGCAGTATGACGAGTATGCCTCAACAAGGATTTTGGAAACAAGGCTTTTTCGTGGACTTGTCTTCCAATCCCAAAATACTTGCACAGTTCTTGATGGTGTCCTTAATCAGCTAATTATTACCTATTTTCAAACAATTCCAGAGATGTTTTTGTAATGTGCTTATAAAGGGTTTATTTGGGATGTTTGTACGAAAACATGTTTATTGTGGGCGTTATTCCGTTGAATCGTTAAATTTGCGCTTATAATACATTGCAACTGTCACCGGGTTCAAGTATTTGAATGCAAATTCCGACAAAGCGCGAATGACGTAGTTTACAGTCCTCGGTGCCTAGTGCATTTTGAGCTCAGAAAATGCTCTCATCAAAATACGACAAGGAGAGTAAACATACAAGAGAGTTCATTCGTTCAATTAGGTAGACTTCTGCGGCATCGTCCCCGTAGAGGCCAAAGGTGCGCGCGAGTAGGCGAGCAATTGCCATGCTTTCTGTGAGCATCACCTTCTCGCCCCCCGGCTTGTTGACTTCCAATACGGGAAGTTGGTTGAAAGGCATTTTGGGTTTGAGAGAGGGCCACTCGGAGTCAGTTATTCGCACATCCTCAAATTCTTTCTCCGCGGCTTTTAACACCAGGCGAATTAACTCGCCCCGACCCCGGATGTTAAAGTAGAGGAGCTATGGGTTACGCATATGCATGATGCTGAATTAGCCAAAATCCGAGTGGTTTTGATAATGAGTAACTTCTATAATTGAAATATATTTGGCAAACAATTCTTCTGGTTTTCATTGGACGTGAAACCCGGTATTGTTTTGAGACTTCGGGCTTCTTACAAATTAAATTCTATGATTATTAGCGATTTCTATCGGTATTTACGACTTTCTTACAAGTATTATCAAAGGTGAGACATTAACCCTGCATATTGTCAAAAACTCACTTTTAAGTTGGCCCTTTGGAGTTGTAAATCCATGCTAGTGGTCCTTGTCCTCTCAAATGTGCTGTGAATAGCGTGTAGTTCTTTTGAATACGCAATGTGTGTGTGCAATATACTATTCGTTTAATGCAAAATAAGATGAATTCGCCAAAGGTGGGTTCGCCAATCATCGCGGCGAAAGAGCTGAAATGCGAGGCTTTGCACACCCTGAGATGAGCCAATTACGCCCTGGCGACAACTGTCAAAATGTTGGATATGGTGTCTGCGTCATGAGATTGAGACTACAAAGCCGATGAGTGAATGGGTGGATTCAGACTGGCACCTAGGCTTCCACGACAAAACGACAGGTCGCCATTTCCCATAGTCGAGGTTGTGATAGTAATCCAAAATCACTGGCTGTCTGCTATACTCTACATCTATTGCATGTAGTAATGTAGGATTAGCTGCGGGGCGTCTCACCCCCCAGACCCTTGCTCTTTACGCCAAGAGTCTAAACGGCCACCGGGACATCACCCATTGGTTGAGATTGGCACACTAACTTTGAGTGAAAGAATTCAACTGAAATCTCCAAAAAGTGTGTCCATTGTATAGAAAATTATTGGCACTTATAGGCGAATATCATATTAGTGGATCCACGCATGTTGGTTAAGACCAACAAATGAGTCTTCTCATGTACCTTTTAGCGGAATTATGCGATAATCCAAAATGTATTTTTGAAAATGCTGATGCGAAATTATGCAGTTGTCAATAGTTCTCTAGCCCAATGAATACTCATCGAGCGAATGGCAAGTGCACGATTTTCGACACGGGAAAGTATATGAACCACACCGCAAGGATGTCACTGCACTCTACTCAGCGAATTTAGTGCACCAGAGTTATAACAGCTTGGCATGGCATTGCAGTAATAACAATTCTGGGTGAGGAACCGTAAATTTGAATTCAGTGTCACTGTAACTTCTCGCTACCCAGCGACTTGATACTCACACTGCAGGGAGCCAACTGACGTGGGTGGACGATTGATGCTCGGACTCGAGCAGACAGCAAACGGCTAGTAGTAACTGGACACGTTGGTCACACATTCCCCAGCGGCACCAGAATGTTTTAATGTGGATTATCACACAAACCGAGAGGCGAACGCAACATAATTTCAAAGTCTGCTATAAAATGTGTCGATTCCTTCGTCTGTAAAGCTTAATTTCGGCTCGTGTTTACTGGTTTTCGAAACATTTGTGGGGATGCCTTCTGTGACTTACCGTTTTGAAGTATCTACTCCATCATCGTTGGCGGAATGCAGTAAAACCGGCTTATGCAATTCTCCCCCTGTCTATACCCTTCAGAATTTAGAAAATCCACACGAAGAATCCGGAATAAGTCGAGTAAGCATTTTTAAAATGAATTTGAGCGGATGGCTGCACTCGCATCAACACGCAAGAAGTAGACAAACGTTTTACTCAATAGCTTTTTAGTGGTGTGATTTGGACGAAAAATGCGCTCAGTTCCTCCTCCAACCTGTATTTAACTTTTGGTTTCGTCTTTTTGCTCACGGCGAACAGAATCACAGCCACAAGTTGTTCTAATTCACCATCTTTTCGTAAAACGAAAGTGATGCTCAGACATAAGAAAAAAAGGTGTCAGGAAAGAGTAAGAAAATAAATTCGGTTAAATACAAGGTGTGGATTGAAAACGGGAGAAGGGCGATTTGGAATGACTGATGGTATCTGAGAAGAAACAGGACAACTCACGCAACATCGACAAATATCCGGTTATGTGAAGGATGGATGGAAATGCTGGAGTTGGAAGAGGTTTATGGGACAGACAACGGCAAATAAACTTGGACGAAATGACACACGACTACAGATTAGTCATCACTGTCTTTGCCGTAATCCCCGTTTGCCATCGAAGAGCACATCCAACCTACCGTGAGGCGCCGGGGCTCGGGGCTCCCCCGACCGTACCACGCTTGTCGTCGAACAGGGGGTTGGTCACCTCGACCACACTCGCCTTCCAGTTAAAAAAACATTAGATCTTGAAAGGGTACTCAATCTGCACCTGATGACATAAAAAAGGTGATAAACCGAATGCACAATAGAAGTCCATGTTTGCAAGATCAACAAGGCAATTGCGCATGAACGCTCATTCCCAGGGACTCCAATGCTGAGTATCGTGGTAAATTGGTTATCTGTGCAAAAGGTTGCAATGATGCACTATAACGCCATTTTGGGGAAAGGGGAGGCGAATAACGGAAGTCTCACCCACTTACAACCTGTTGTCAACTCTCAAACGTCTAGCGGTCGTTGGAGGTTCTAATTCCTCCTTGTCTGAAGGTAAATGTGGACAGAGTCACACTCGCTTCTCACCATCACCGAAATTAGGCCTGGCCAGGCGGAGGGCCAATTAACGATGTTGTAATTTTATGATTATAATTCTTTAGATGAAAACCTAATTGCGAAAATTGAGTCTCCAAGTTTGGATCCACTACCTGCCAAAGTAGGAAACATACGTACTTCCTCGGCCCCGAAATTGATAATGCTTTAGTCTCCAAGACTAAAATCCACTGAAATGGATTTCCACATATGCAATTTAGAATTGGGCCGCTGAACCAGGTAATTTATGATAGGCCTCCGCGACTCAGGTCATCGCTGGGGAAATTCCAACTCACATTAAGGAGTAAAGAACCTAAACTTAACTAAACTACTATTAATATAGCATTGCCAAAGGGTATTCCGTTGGTCACACATTTCTACCTGCATGGAAATGCGAAACTATTCCAGGGAAGGGGACATTAACGCAGACATGTAAAATACCGTGGCCAGTCCGGGGCATTCGTAGACGTTAACATCCGACTCCTCGACTTCGGCCTCGCTGTCCGAGTTGCTGTCCAGGCTGCGAACTTTTCCCGCTGCTCTTGAATGAAGATGAGGAGAAAGGATATGAGGTGATTTGCAATTTTAGAAATACGCTTCAAAGGATCATATACTGCGGCGGTTAAAGTCAAATGCTTATAAGAAGGCAGGGTAGATTTGAGCTTTAAGCAAAAAATGGGTAAGATTCCTCAAACAGACAGAGTCCTTCTTCTAATTACTTACTCTTCCTTTGCCTTGACGCAAATACCATATTATATCCTGACCAAAATATCACCTTTGTTAAACGGGTCTATGACCAAATTTAGGAAGGACTTCAAAACTTCTGGAGAATTTTTTATTTTATAGTAAAGTTGACTCAGTACCCTAAACCAATTTATCCGATATGAAAGTGGGGTTTCATAAGCAATAATCTTAAAGACGAAAAATCCAGGAGTGGGAGAGGGAACTTGTATAGAATAAGCGAAAGAATGAGGTGCAAAAGAAAGAATTCATAAAGTCCGGTAGATTGGAGGGTCTTACAATAAGTAGAAAAGTGAATCCTCTGCAAAATGCAGAAGATATATAAAAGCCTAGAGAAAGTCGGAATCTACCTAAGCATCGACTGGTTGTTGTCTGGCTCCATTCCATCCTCAGACAATGTGGTTTCGCCTATTTGTAGCACAAAGTTGTTCAATTAAACGAAGTACGAACTTACGAGACCCAAACAACCAGTAAGAAAGGTTAAAAAGACGGTCAAAGTAACCAGAAGGTGCACTCATCATTAGTTTCCTATTGCTCATATAGGCAAATTATAGTTAAAAGTCTACTGGTCAGGTTTGTAGTTCTAAGACACCGAGAGGATGATAAGTAGAATATCGCCAAAAATGTGTGCCGAAAGGAATAACCAACTCACTGCTCCATTGCGAGCATCTGCTGCTTCTGCTGTTGGTAGTGGTACATCTGCGCTGCGTGGGCAAGCGATCTTTCACCTGCGCTGTCTCGACTCCCAATGGCCCCCGCCGTCTGCTCCCCATCAAGCGAGTCTCCCTTCTCACCGAAGGCGGCTCTGGAGGGAAGGGGAAAGAAGTTTCAGGAGAGGCTGTGACGAAGATGACCTCACACTTACTACAATTGTCAACACGTCCAGGTTATTACTTTGTTGGCAATTTTGGAAAATTACACTGGCGGTTTTTATAATGGCCGTATGCTAAACAAGCGAACTTTGCCTTAAGGGCAACCTTAAATCCGTTTGCTTTACTAACTTTTTTTGACAGCGTAACAGCAGTGATGGCGTCGCTGAAGAGGGCTTAATTTGCGTCGTGATTAAGTTTGAGGCACATTTATTTGGAGCGTCAGTCAGGGAAGATAAGACTTACTTCGGCCAGTAGAGAACGCCAAGCACCACACCAATGACGACTGCGCCCACACAAAGAAGGGAGATCAACGCTATGAATAGGCAGCAGACGCTGTACGACAGACCGTGAAACTGACAAATGCGTCCAAACAAAACAACTCACTTGCAGTTTGCCAACTTAAAAAAGTGTGAATTCTCGAGGGCGATAATCCACCCTCCCTCAGACGAATCGTCTCGTCACCCGACACGACAGCTAAAGCAAAAGGGAAAAAAGGGATTTTGTACGTAGCAAATATGCCGTACTCAACCAGTGAAGAGATGAGGACAATCGGTTGACGGTGAAATAATTCAGTTAATAGCGCAAAGTGATAAAAACAAAACATTCAACAGTGTGAACAAATTGAGACCTGTGATGAACCCACCACGACTGTATGCTAATTGCAGCGAAACAAATGAAAAAAAAGTCTGTAAACAGCGTCTTATGTTCTCATACTATGAATTGAATAATTTTCTCAATGTAAGGAATTTGACAGAATATTTAAGGGACTGAAGGTGTTCACTGGACAAACTCACATTTCACAGCCTGTCGCTTAAACTTTTCAAATGTATCCATCATACTCCGGGCCACCTTAGAATTCGCGTCCTTATCATACTCGCCAATGGAAGCCCATCTGTCCGAGGAAGGACCTGTGAGAGACGAGGACAACACCGATATTTTAGAGGAACGCGGGAATATTCCCCGTGAGCCCCAACTTTGTCACAAGAAATGAGTTTTGTCGGGAGCACCGTTTGTTCCAGTGGTGCGTTTACTGACGCACAAGGCAAAAGAGACGTGTTGCACGACAGTGCGGTTAGCCACCAATAAAGATTTTCGACAATCTTCCAAATGATGTGAAATAGGTGGGGCCTAGGACTACTATTCGAGCCTCCACCGTGTCACGGCAAAGTGTTCTCCTCATTGCGGACACAAAGCGCCACCAGACGTTGCAGATGAAAGGTGTAGAATGAGTCGGGCAGCCTTGTCACTCGAATAAAACAAGTAAAGGACGTCTCGGACACCTCTGGCCGCTCCAAGTTACTCTTCTACTGATGGTCAGTGGGTTCGTGGGTGTGTGAGAACTGGCATTGCACATACACGCAACTGCAAAAAACTGTGTCTTCGAGACAATTCCTTGCTGGAATCAGCAGGTTTTGGCCAATTAGTATTGAAGTGAGCTCGAGTAACATGCCAACGTGTGAAATCGTAACATCGTAAAAACGACAGGTAGGCCTCTCGTCGTCGTGTAGTAAGGATCGGATAAGTGGCTTCTTAGCGCATTACTACCGGTGTTATCAGGTCGGGTCTTTTGGAAATGGCAGGGCACGGCCTATTGTGGCAGTCCACGAAAGAGGATCTTCGAAAATAATGTTAATGCAAAACTACTAACAGGCCTATCACTCACCGTGGTCACCAAAATAGAGATAATGTCCTTCGTTTAAATTTTCTGCCGATGAAAATTCGATATCGTTATCAAACTCCGGGTATCTTGGAGGGCGAGGGGAATAAGCCAAGGAGAAAGCCATGAGTGACCCGGCGGCAACGCACAACCGCAGCACAACCGAAGACGACATCGCCGTCCGAGTGTATGCCAGCCAGTGGAGCATTGATTCGACGAGAAGGTCGGCTGCGCGCGTGTCCGTCTCTCTGCCCCGAGCGCGCGCCCGTACGAGCAGCCCACGAGAGCGCCAATTCGTGAGGCGGACAGCCGCATGCTCACCTCCGCCTCTGACATGTTCGCGGGACAACTCCAAATTGCACGGAGACAAGTACCCCAATCTGTCCACGCTAGACATGCACTGCAAAAGTGGCAATCCCCACAGCCCCTCGGCATCCCTCCCCATAAGCTCGTCGTGAAATCATGAAAAAACTTACATCTCAAGTCGGCCAGAGTATAAAGCAGCCGGGTAAATATTAGCTTGCAAAAGCAGAGATCGACGGGTTTATATGACAAACTCCACGAAGTCACTTCACTCTCGATCTGTCTACCGTACTGGAAAGAGGCTTTTGGTGCCTGCAATCAAGAAATGCAGTATTGGATGATAGGAGCATATTGGCCACGGCAGAAATCCAACAATGCACGACTGATGAAATTCGAGCATTGTTACGCAATGCAGGCCATCGCGTCGTAAATAATTTCCAACAGCCATAACTTGTAAGCACCCAATAAATCGGTTTAGCATCGGTCGCACAAGTGGCGACCGACTGTGGAAAGAGGAAAATATGTCAGCTCCGTAAAATAAAACGGTGAGAAAACAGCAAATGTATGGGTAAAAAGTGCAATGAAAATTTGTCAGAGAAGGGACTAAGGTTCCTAAAAGTATGTGACTATCTGAAATTATGTGTTATAATTGCTGGTGGAATGGTCCGATTCACGAATGTCATAGCGATTCGGGAGCGGCATAACGGATGCGATGCCGCCTAATGCAGAGTCGTCTCGTCGTGTGCAAGTAAACCAGGGACAAATACTTGCCGAAACTATAAGGAAAGAATTAAAGCATCAGAAACTGTACAAAACATATGTGCAAAACCCATTTAGTAAAGGTTAGCAAACAGCCATCAAAAAATTATGCCATGATACTTCGTTAGTTTATGCCTACACGGAAAAATGCAGTGCTAATTCGCAAGCCGTCAGTGTCGATGGTGAAATAGATGATAATTTAATTTCTTGATTAGAAGGTCTTTATGATGTTATACGAAGGTCACGAATGGATCCAAGGGAAAAATATGGAACGCCCCAAACATTAAATCAAGAATATGGATGGATATCATCGGCCTTAGTGAGTTCGATGCCTAATATTTCCGTATATATTTATTGGGTAAAGGTGAATACAGAACGCCAATCTATGGTATTTGATTGTGGCAAGCATGTAAAGACATTTGGGAGAATTCGAAAGACACTGAATGCTCTACTCCCTCCCCCATTGACAAAGGAAACTTTGTCCACAGAGTACTAGCCAGTGAATGTTTTCGTTTTGGCACAAAGGGTGGCAGATGCGAAATTTGCCTCAAGATAAGAGGAGAAGAGGGTAGTTTGTATCCAGTAAAGTTGCACTTTATGGACGTATGGGAGAAGAAGATTAGGGAAAATCGTACAAAATTTCCTAAGGCTATAATGGATATCAATAAGAGGGTGCCCACAATTAAGAACTTTCATCGTCTTTCAGCTGACAAGATCTCCGAATGATTGTCGCTTTCACTTTGCAAAACGTGGCTGTGCAATAACAGGCATAATTGTCAGCGAAACGGACGAGAATGCGGATGTGAAATAACGTGCCAATACAGCGTAGAATAGAAGAAAATGCCAGTCCAAGGCTAGCAGACGGTAAGGCGATGCTGGAGTTCCACTAAACATTGAGTGAAAGACGAGGGAATTTTGGTGCGCAGAGCAAAGCGGGACGATGAGGGTGGGTGGTGGGTATTGGAAAGGGATTTCACGTAGTTCTCAAACGTGCGGGTGTAATGGCGGTTTGCGAAAGGCACTCTTTAGTGGAGTAAGTGGTGTAGGAAGATATGGAGTAGGTAGGAGTCTCGTCGACTGTCTGTGTGACTTGTATATGGGTTGCTGAGTAGAGTAGTTGGTGGAGGGGTTCGGATTGCTCCCAGTCACCAAGACTATTTATTCTGTCGACTGCCGTAGTCCCCGAGCAAATAGGGGTGCAAGTTGGTCTCAAGGATAAGTAGCACATACCTAGGCATAGGCGTACTCTCATTTCTTCGGTCGGCCGCCTATCACGGTTCTGCCGCCTCCGGATGCCTGTTTGTGCGGAGACCTTTTACGGAGGGTCGGAAAGTGAAGCTTCTCTGCCTCATCCCCATTTGCCACTGAAACGCTTTGATTCCCCCTATTGCGTATTCAATTTCGAGGTAAATACCACAACTTCGAGTAGTAGGGCCATTTACGGCGCCCAACGAAATGGTTAACATTTCAGTCCCCAGATATGACTCACACTCGCCTATTGAGAACACCGCCATCTCCTACATGAACTCACGACTTGTTCGCGAATTGCTGCTGATCGCAGAGATGTATTGTTCTTAGCGGGATTTAAGCGCCTCCGTTGCGCAAACAGATATTCTTGAGTTGGGCCGACCGAGTGCGTGTACCGCTAATACAACAAAACTGCTAACAGACAGCACTCGTCAAAATTTGTCTCACAATCGGTGCCTTGAGTTGAGAAGTATGCATTCTTCTCCACCCCTCCATAAATCATCAATATTAGAAACAGTATTGCGTTAAAATTACCAGATGACCTTAAGTGCGTGCCCGGGGATATAAATGGTTGGAGGTAGAGAAGTAGGTGAAGTGTGTTAACGAGCCCGGTGAGTTTGCACTGCAGGATGCAATCCTCTACGGATTGTGCAGTACTGAATTAACAGATTGGTCGTGACGAGGTCTCGGACCTGGAGTTGCTTGTAATGTGGCTGGTCGCCGAGGAAAAATTATTTTCCTTGGCGCAGAAGGGGATCACTAGAATATAAAATGCGTTATGAGTGTCGTACCTCCCTTCGAATACATTTTCTTTACCTAGTAGGAAAAACGGAAGTTGACCAGCAGCCAGCGGATCCGCCTTCTGGCCCGAAAAAGGCAGTTGTAATCAATCAGCAGCCATATCAGCTGCCTTCTTGCTCGAAAGGGCAAATGATAGTCAATCAACCACCAGGTCGGTCACATTTTGTCACGAAATAAACCGCTTTCACTTGGTTACCCGTTTATTTGTTTCAGGTGTTTATTTTGGAGACCTCCCGGTTAATTCTCGGTGTCCTAACTGTCACAGACGTCTCAAGACACAAATCCAAAAGTTTCTCACATGAATTCCTACGTGGCGTATCTCGTCTTAGGCCTGTGTGAGTAAGGAAATTCCATCTATTACTTTTCTAAATTTTCATTTTTGTACTTTGCATTGGCTTTGACTCAATTCTTCGCGAGTCTGGCACTTTACACTGCATTACTCTTCCAGCAGTTATGGTAGGTCAGACTGTTGGAACCTCAATAGGCCACCAACTAATTGAGTGAAGATTTGATGTTATCAAACATCAAAACGGATGGCTTTGTCGCTATTTTTATCTGCATGTTAATCAGACAACGCGCAACCTTTTAGAGCCGTGCCACGCATTGACAGCGGTTAAATCTGCGAAGCACTCGAAAGGCTACGCTGACGTTGAAATCTCGGTCGCGGAAGTTAAGGTGAAGCATTTTCACATTACACTGTTCCATTAGGACCCCTCAGCCTCCAAGCCTGAATCTATTTTTAGAATGCCATGAGCGCTGAGCAAATACGGGTGCAGGTTATGCGCGGGAATAATTAGAGCGTAGGAAGGCGCAGTAGCAGCTGGAGAACTCAGAATATATCACTGCGGTCCGAATAAGTTGTGGACTGCTTTTTAAATACAGTGTCTGCGAATAAGTGTCTAACTTGCCTTCCGAGTGGTGAGTGCTTGAAAGAAGAATATGAAGGGACGGGATTTCACTTTGATCTCTCAGGTGTCTTGGGCAAATTACCACGAGATCCACATGATAGTTCGGCATAGCCTGTGTATTCACGACGACTGAGTTGTCGGTGGACGTGCATTGCCTCAGCCCATGTTGAACAACTGACATGGGACAAGTGGGTGAGCTTGATGGAGGCATGGCGGGTGGTGAGCGGAGGAATCTTGGTAACTCAACTTGGCGAGGAATGCCACGGAGGAGAGAAGCAAAATCAACCCCTTCTAATAGGCGGAAACGAGCAAGTGGGCGAAGGAAACGGTGTACCTCTTTGTTCGCCTGTCTCAGTAGCAGGAGGACCTCGATTCGTCTACAAGTCTGTCAAGACTGGGGCCGTGGTGAGACCGGAGCACCCGTTTGACGATAAGCAAAGCCACATATACTTCGACACCCGTCCGTCGAAATAGCAAGCTGAATACTTCCTTTTCAGTACAAGCTGGCGAAGGTTCATCTGACATCACTCCCACGCCGCGAAGGAAGAAGATGGCCGTTAAGAAGGTGAAGAGGCGTGGAAACTTACAAATTAACAACTGGCATCAAGCGCTCCACCAACATTAGTATGAATGCAGCCCATCTGGACGATGTGGCACATGCTGATGTGAGGTATTCTGCGCGACAACCTATGTTGAATACGTCATGGGCGGCGTTATAAGAAAGAGAATCTGCTTCGTCCCTAACCCCATTCACCAACAGAGTATATGTGTAATGGTGCATTACCAACGAGATTCGTGTACAAATGGCGGGAGGGCCGGTCGCATAGCCTGCTTAGATTTCCAGTCGGCAGTTTCTAGTGGAGGTCTCTCTTGCCTCCGTCTTCTATTTCTTTCCAGAGTGAGATCCTACCCGGCTGGTGAGTGAGTAAGGTACAGCTGTCACCAATTTAACTCCCACCCCCTCTTCCCTTGGAGACACTTCAGTATGGGAAGTACACCCGTCGCCAATGAAAGAATGAAATCAAATCCGGACTGATAAATAAGCGAAACATTATTTTAGACGAAACTGCGTATGTGGGGCCGACCATCGTTCTACTGTCCTTGTGATCTCTTCTCGGGGTAAGCTGTGGGTTTTAAAAAAGTAGGGAATATTTTTCTTTAGCCTCGCTTAAGGCTTCACCGTCTTCTTCGACGTTTTAGTCATCACATGAAGGGCTACTGTTAGCCTTTCT
The DNA here is from genome assembly GCA_017562135.1 of Dipylidium caninum. Lineage (NCBI taxonomy): Eukaryota > Metazoa > Platyhelminthes > Cestoda > Cyclophyllidea > Dipylidiidae > Dipylidium > Dipylidium caninum. The sequence continues at coordinate 254,112 of QEYB01000610.1, read as the reverse complement.
ACGTCTGAGGTCATTTACCATATTATTTTGATTTTTAGTGTTACAAAAATTGGTGGGGTTAAGAATTTGGGTCTATTAACACTTTTTGTTCCCAGTAGTTCGAAGCGGATCCGTAAAACCCCAAAGTCTTATGATCCTTTCCTAAAGTTTTCCTTCAGGGTGTTTGTTCTAGCGTCAGGATTATTTACTTTGACCCTTTTCCTACCCGGGCAACAACATCAACACTTCAAACTGTGTATAAGTGTGTATATAAATATATACATATATATATATATATATAAATTTATACATATATGTTCGCATGTATTTGCGTTACAAGTTTATTTGACTTATCTTTTGGCCATTTTTTGCCTAGGAATCGCGAGAGAATGCTGCGGGCATTGTTTGCTATGCTAGAAGTCCGTCAAAACAATTTGCGGATCTTCCGCGTGAGTGGCTTTACTGGTCAGCTATGCTGCTGCAGGCCTTGTTAAACAGTGGGGTTCGAAAAGACTTGGGAGTCGATTGTAAGAATGCAGTAAAACTTAACTACCCGCCGTAACAGGGTTTCTGGCTTATGAATCTTTCCTCTCTTTTCTGGTTGTTGACCTTCTTCCCTTCTTTCCGTAGGACAGCTCATGTGTATTAAACAACAAGATCGACAGACTGGATAGTGCATTGGTAGATTTCTTCTATCCTCCCTTGAAGGAACGCGAGAATCGGACGTACACTTACACTAGTTCTGGTGATTCCGTTGAAATTACGCCTCCCTCGTACGTCCTGTGAGAGAGTTTCTCCTTAAACCCCACTTCCTCTTTCTTATCTTGACAACTGAAGGTCCTCGAGGGAGTTGGATTTATTTGTTATCCTATGCTGAAATATAATCCTAGCAATAGAGCCGGGATTGAGGTGCTCATCCGTGGAATCTGTAAGGGTGGAGGGGATTTGAGTGCATTAATGGATTGATTGTGCATGTAATCCACACCACAACTTATAATGCATTTGTTTTATAGCGAACAAGCCTCGAGCGATAGTGAGTGTGATGGTGGAGCTACCTGCAATTTGCACGAATGCCCGCTGGATGGCGAGGGCCCAACTGCACTGCGCCGTCGCCTTGTCGAAGGACTGATTCTGCCGGCTCTTCTTGTTGAAATCCCCCCCTCCCCTTCTTCCGCATCGGCCATTGCGCGGAGGCCCCACAACTTCCTCTACGAGTGCGGTCTCCATCCCTATGTGCCTGTGGCTTGGGAGGGAGGTCTGTCATCTTGAGCCACGTCTGTTCTCACCTACGGACTGAACGCTAGTGTGATGCTCTGTTGTAGGGGTGAATAAGTCCTCCTCTGTCGATGCAACTTCATCGCGATGCTTGTCGGGTCTGCCGCAAAGTTCGGTGCTCGGTCGAATTTTGAAGGCGCAGTTGGAGAGCTCGCTGAGTCATGGGGACCTCATAGAGCACTATAAGTCAGTGAGGAAGTATTTCGAGGACCATGAGATTTCCTGGTAAATGAGATGAGCCAGTATCTACCGACTGTCTTGTGGCTGTTGTAGATTTAGGCATTTGCCTGCCTTCATTAAGGAAATTGATGCTTTAGTTGGACAAAGTTGTAGTAGTAGTGAATTTGTGATGATGCTTGTTTTTTATGTGTTTCAACGCTAGCTTTATGGCCTTCTGCTCATACCTCCTCATTTGTACTCCTTCGAGCCATAGGCAAAAGTCTCCTATCCACGAAAGCATTGTTATTTCCTCTCCAACAAGGAGTTGGGTTTGTTGGCTGCGTTTCGTCATTAAAAGGGGCTTTTCAGTGGGCACAAGTCTGTTATATTTTGGTGACTTGCAAAATTTGCCGTGTTGGATCGCATCCCTTTTTTTTCGTGATTTTGGCAGGGATTCCTACATCGGTGGCAAGGCTATCGTGAATACGGCTGAGGCACCGCCACACCTTGTTGAAAGTCTGAATCTCGTATGTTGTTACGCCACCTCTACCTTGGCGTTTGTTCTTTGTCCGAGATGGTCAGCCATTGATAAAGAACCTCTGGAACTCATGTGGCTGAAGTCGGGATGCTGATAGCTGCTTTTTTAGAGTGTTCTTCTGCTATCTTGCCCCTTGGTTATTGTTTTCAGGGTTTAGTGAAATTCTCCACACTTTGTTCTCTCGACAGTAGCTAATCAGACTGAATAGTGTATTTGTATAAATTGACTTGCTCACAGTATTGTTTGACCATTTATTGCTCTTTGGGTTGCATGGGTACGCGGTTCTACGCCGTGTCGAGATTGGTTTGGGCTTATAACTGTGAAGATTCCATGTTTTCGTTTTAGGTGGAAAAACATCTGGTGGCTATGGTGGCGAGGGACTGTTCCATTATGCTGACTTTCCAAAGGGCAAAGAATAAGTAAGTACGTGCTATGGACACTTTTTAGAAGGAGATTGTTTGTTCACAAGGTGGCTTTTACACGAATTCGTTGTTTGTGGATAACTTAGTGTGCTTTCCGGAAGCTCATGTCCTATTTTCTGATTATTGCATTCCTCACCAGTCCAGTGTGCGTGTCCACGGTTGGGGGCGAGTGTTCGTGTGTTCCGAGAACTATTTTCAACATCAGTGTAGTGGACTTGGATCCGAAAGAGCTGAGCAATCTTCAGGACCGCGTGGAATCCGAGCGTCTTGTCGTCGAACGGTTTTTGCGTCGAGGCGAAAGTTGAGGGAACTGTTCCCTGAAAAATATGGTATTTATGATAAGTTCTTCTTCTTCTTCTTCTACTTCTTCTTCTTCTTCTCCACGTTTATTGTTACCGCTGCATTATGTCTATTGCGATGTCTGTATGCATGCCTTAAATGTAGAGGAGGAGAAGCGCATTTACGGTCGCAGCAGAAGACAGTTTGGTACTTTGCTTTGACAGACGTACAATCAATTTAGGATTTGGCGTGTGGCGTGTGGAGTGTGGAGTGCGGAGTCGGAGTAGTTCGGACTCCGGAAAGGCGAATGCGTGCTTGCGCGGACGTATCCCTGTGTATCTGTCGCCAGGTTCGAACAGACGTCTCATTACGTGAAAGGAGCCATGGAAGAGTGTTTGTTGTGCTGCGGCGTGATCCATAAAGCGACGTGTTATAATTATCCCCCTTCCACGTTAAGGCGTGCACAAGACACCGCTTCTCGGTCTTGTAAATGAGGTCAACTCAGCTAGTCTCATAGTTGGGTGTTTGTTGCGATTTGATTAGCTTTTGGTGTTCACTTTGGCGCACCCCTGCGGTTTAACAGGTCTGTTTTTATGAAAAGAGTGGATGAGGGCCTTGATAAATGGTCTTGCTTCAAATGAATAACTGGTTTGGGATGTTACACGATTAGAGAGTTATGCATACTCCGAAGTATTACGGGACTTAGCAGTGGTTGGGATGAAACATTGGGTTGGAATGCGGGAAAGGGGCGTGGGAACCTTGCACAATATGTAGTGGGGAGGTTTGTCAATAAGGTGTGTAGAGCAGCCGATTCTCTTGACTTCGGGAGGATATGTTCATGAGATTTGAGTTATTGTGTGATATGATTGGTTGGGATTAGGATAAACCGACTTCAGGTTCTTGTGCAAAATCGCATGACTGAGGACGCATGGAATTCATTCGAGGTGAAACTAAGTTGGTGAGCCAAAACGTTTTTTGCGGGGATGTATGACCGGGGCCTGTTTATAGTGTTAGAGAATGGCTTCTGGCTAGATTGACATCCCAGCGGGGTGGCAATATATTAGTGACGAATTGTATTAACTGATTCGACCTTACCATGAGGGCAAGCGAATCAATATGGTGAATGCTCAACATGCTTGCAAAGAGAGCCCTTTCCCACGAAGAAAATTTACGATGACAAACTTTGTCAGGACGAGGCGGAGAATTGTCCCGTTTGTTAGATGTATGCTTCCTAATATATGGGTTACGACTTTTACATCTTGCTGGACGGAAGTGGGGAGATTTGTCTGTATTTCTCCTCTAAGACGAAGCGGTGTATCACTGGCATAACATTCAATAAATTTTTAACACGTTTTTATACCGTAAAATGAGGTTTTTCCATTGTTTTGTTTAGAATGATGCATAAATATCTCTTAGTGCTAAATAATTTTGACTTACCTCCATCCGCGGGAAATTGGGAACCAATGAGTGCGGCGCCCCGTTTTGGAGTTGCTTTAACGTGACTGTGTTTTGTCTTCTGTGAATTCCCGGGGTTGGTGCGTCTGAATTCATGACGATTTGGACACAACAATTTCTGCATCCTTTACATCTTTCTGTGAGGTCCTCAAAATGTTTGGTTGTTAGTTAGAAGAATATCCGTGAGGAGTTTCAGAACTAGATCATGTCAAAACATCATCTCAGTGTTTTCGTGTAAAAGTCATTGGGTGAATATGCGTTTGACCTGCTGTCCTTGTTACTAACTTTCACTACTTAACGGGTTCTAGCAACTGGCAGCAAAGGTTGTATAGTCTAGACTGTGTCTCGATGCAATTATAAGTGCTATCGTTAATTTCGGGACTCTCGTTTTGTTTTAGGCATTTCAGTTTGGAAATTGGAGAAAATGACGGCAAACGAATTATCCATCTTTTCTAGTCCTTATTTTATCTGGCAGGTTGGTCCGTCGTAACCTGTTTTTCTTAAGAATTTAGAAGGAATCGCATCTCTTGCTAGAGACGAGCCTGCTTCGAGCGACCTGCTCCTGGAGGATTTACATGAGGTTGTAGTTATTTCGTGATATAATTGGCTGAAAGTAGAATAAGCGAGATTGGGGTTCATGTGCAAGTTCGCATGACTCCCAAGACGTATGGAATGCTTTCTACGTGAAACTCCCTTGCTCACCTAAAAACCTCTTTTTTGAGAATGTAAGGCTTAGACCTATTACATGTACCCTTCTCTTTTTCAATACACAGTAATTGCGCGATATCATGTCTGCCAATATATTCGTTTGGTATTTTTAAGGGAAATCTGGTTAGCTGCTGGGAAGTCATTATAAGAATTCTCTCGCGTCCTATTAACTGCGTCGAGGATTTAGCTGTAAGTGTGATTTAAAATTAAAACGGAAAACTTTTTACCAAAACTGACATTTACTGTTGTTTTAGCGTGCTGTTCTTTCGTACAATCCCGACTTTGCCAATTCATGGAATTTTGGCCATTTGTCGACAGCCTTGGAGTTAAAGCCCGGTTACACGGGGTTGCTATCAAAAATTGCAGAACTTGCTTTGAAGTTACCATCTTTGATTTCCGAAGTAATGAAGGACAATTGAAATTACGACATATTAATAAACTAGTTTTTTATTACTCTTACTTGAGCTTCCGGTCTTTAGAATTTACAAGCTGCCGTAATAGCCTCATCTGGGCTGAAAATACCTACATTGGGTTTTTTTTCTGATTTCAGCCAATTCCATTGCTGAAACGCAATAAGGAATCCAGTCTGTCATTGAGTCAGCCCCAAATTGCTTGTCTAATAGCTAATGCCTTCTTCTGCACTTTTCCCCACCGGAATACACGGTCCACTGGATCTGAATATTCGAACTTCCCATTTATCAACTTCGGTGTCTTTATGTCTAGAGGGTGAGCTGTCATCACTTGACTTTTACCGAAGTTTATATAATATAAATTTTCGCAAAGTCGACTAGGATTTTACGTTTTGTTCTTTTTACTTGTGAGAGCTCAGTTGACTATTCTTCTTGTGGTTCTTACGAGGTACGTCACCCTTTCCCACTGCACTGAATCGGCTACAAGTCTTGGGAGTATTTCGATAGCCTAATGGTACACACCAAATCGTTCTAATTGTGCTGTTTTAGATGGCGTCTTAAGCGGCCTAAGCATTGTGCGATATTGAAGCAGTGGAATTTTTTATAAGTTCAGGTGCAGTGGTGTCCCCTTGTGGTGCAATTCTTGCATCAAATTTAGGGTTCCGCGAAAATGTCTCAGCTATCATATCACATTTTGTCTTTTTTCGATTTGAAGATATTGTCTGTCTAAATGGATTGATGAATGAGGATTGTTGTTTTTTCTACTCGAGATTTTTATACACGAATGTTTAATCTCCTGCCTGCGAAAAGCGTTGAGTAGTTGACTCATACATGTTAATTTCTATAAGAAATAACCATGTAGTCGCAGTCCCACAAGTATTTCTCTTTTAAAAGCCGACCAATTATAATAGCGGAATTTTTCCAAAAACCTCTACCCACTGTTTATATTCTTGTTACTAGTGTATCACTGTCTTCATAATCGCCTTTTTCTCTAGCTTTAGAAATCAAACCAAATCAACTTCCCAAAAGATACTATGCATTCTACACTACTTCAGTAGAGTTCTCTCGGAAGATCGCCCCACGGGTACTGTGACTTTCACTCGCCGTTGTCTGAATAATCCGCCCGATTTTGCTTCAAGCGACGTTAAATTTAGTTCAATTTCTTTTGGTGTGAGTTCCACCTGCCTCATTGAAGATGCACACCCCAATACTATTAAGGTATTTGGCCACCGTTTCTCTTTATATCGCCTTTTCTAACTGGATGGCTTTACACGATTATTGGGTTTTTCAGGTCAGTTTTGCGAATCGCTTCCTCGGTGGTGGAGTGCTTCGTGGTGGTTGTGTTCAGGAAGAGATTTTGTGTTGTATTTGTCCCGAAATTCTTGCCGGACTTTTGTTCGTTGAAGCCCTCGAAAACCACGAATCCCTCATCATTGAAGGAGCCGAACGCTTCTCGCGTTACACCGGTTATGGGCAGACATTCAAATGGGCTGGCGATTTTAATGAAGCGATTGATGCAAAGAATAAAAGGTAATCCATGGTTCTCTTGTGCCAGTGATGTATTTTACTGAATCGAATCATTGCGTTTTATTGGACTCATCAACCAAACGTTAAAAGATTGAAAGTAGAACCCTTTTATTCTCACCTCTTAAAGGCCACCCCTGTTTGTTGGTAAGATTGACTCATTTTTTATGTTTTTTGCGTGGCAGTATGTGTAAATATAGCTTTTTACAATGCATTGTTAGGGATGCAGACGGCCGATGGAAAGGGGTTGTTGTTGCGATTGACGCACTTATCTGCTCCAGGGGTGTTCCTCAATTCGAAGTTAGGTCGATTCAGCGGGAAGTGAACAAGGTGAGCAATGAGACTAAATTTTAAAGCGCATCATTTTACTGCTGAACTTCCATGCCCTTTCGATCCGTGTCTTTGTGTCGATTGTATATATTTTTCTATAATGTCCCTCCTATTGTGGTGTGCGCACTTTATTGGTGTTTCAGTCATAGGGATATTCCTTTGATTCCTCTACTTTTATTCTTGTAGGTCTTTTGAGCGGTCTTTTTTTGCAATTATTGTATTTGTAACTCGACAACGGGTTTTTCCACAAGTCTTCCTGGTATATCGTGTTTTCTTCTTCTTCTATAGGCCTTTTGCGGTTTCAACGACCTCCTGATCCCTCACCGAAATCTCCCTAACGTGGTTGTTAGCGGCCACTGGGGATGCGGTTGCTTCGGTGGCGACAAGGAACTTAAATGTCCGCTCCAGATTATTCCCTTCCTTAAATCATTTCTTGTGCGAAATTTGGGACTTGATATTTGTATAACACGGAGTGGTTTATTTCGGCACGGGGATTTTTTTTATATGAAAGCATTATTAAGGGTTGCCTCTTAGGTCTTCACGCGTCGGGTCGACCGTTTTTAAAAAGTTCCTTTGACCGCGACAAATGCTATCATATTTGAACTTGTAATCATTTTGCCCATAGGTGTATACGTAATTCGAACTTAAGCCTTGTCATTAACTATAGAGTGAATATAATTTCGTCGAAAAGATGATAATTACATGGATGTAATAGGCTCTGCTTGATTCGTTTTTGACTGCTTAAGATAACCAAGTAGGATTTTTGCTGTGCTGCCTGTAACTATTAGAAATTGCTGCTCAGGCTTGATCCAAATGATGGCATGTGCACAGGCGGGAAAGTCGCTTGCATATTGTTCATTTTTGGACGAGGACTTTGCCGAAAGGGCTCTTCAAGTCTTCCAGATTCTCTGTTCTAACTCTTGTACGGTTGGTAAGTCTCACTCTGGGATAGTGTGCTTTACTCAAAATGTTTAAGTTGTCGTTACTCGAATTTAACGTTGTTTGGTTCGTAAAATGTTTTTTTTGTCATGCAAGACACTGAGTATTTGAATGTCTTATTGTCTCTATGCAAAAGCATGTGGTATTGTAGTGTTTTCTTGTAACAGTGATTGTGGTTCGGGCTGCGACTTAAGGCAAATTTGCATTTCAGCGCAGTTATGGAAAATAATAACTTCCATCAAGCATAAGGGCCACACAACTCCGGTACCAAGTGTCTTCAGAATTGTACATGAACAAGTCCTTAATGTGAAACCCCCGTTGTAATCACTTTTTGGAGATTAACTCAATTTATATTAATTTATTCTTGCAGAATGGCATTTAACTTGACAACTTGATTGAAATGTCTTCACTTTTTGGAGAGTCTATAAAGCCTCTATCTTTCCTCTCGAGCTAAGTGTAGTTCAAAACGGCGTTTGCGAATTCAAAACTCGAAAGTGGTGTCAACGGTGATGTAGGATGGTTTCTGCCTTGTCTGTCCACTCGTGAGTTCGAGTTTCGATTTCGCTCAGACTTGTGGTTCGCTGGCCTTGTATGGTTCCTCGAGGGGAGGAATATATTGTGGTCCATGACCCACGTTTTGTCACTTTGTCCTAAACCTTGACCGAGTGTTATTTGGACCAGCCGCGAGGGATTATCAGTTTCTGTTCCAGGCTGTCGAAAATTAGACTAGTACCCCTTGTTTGTGTTTCGAAAGCTTTATTTGGATGTCTGAGATACACTGATTCCACTTAACAGAAATTGGTTGGGTAATTATTGGCACCCGGGGATCTGCTTTTTCCCCGACCTAATTGTTGATTATGCAACGCATTTCCCCTCGGCCAAATTTCCAAGACATTGCTTAGTATTGAGAGAGATTATGGTTTAACGTTTGTCTTTGTTTTATGTATATAACATTTGGTGTCACGAATTGAATCGTCCATTATTTCCTCGGTGTGTCTTCATATAATTAACTTGGTAACAGAAGAGAAACTCAGAGTGTTTAATTGTTTGCATCACTTGATGAATATGACAAAAACCAACGAAATTCCAGGTTCCTTTTGATTGTATTTTATGTGCACGCGAATGCACACATCCACCGTAGTTAATCGCGTTTCACGCAGAAGATCGTAATTTTCAGCTAACGATATTGGCGCTGTTAGTGCAAGTAGCACTAAACAAGGTTCTGACTTTGATGACTTGTCGTAATTAGCTGTAGTAGGCCTCGCGGCCAACAGTAGCCCATGTGACGGATTTACGGTAGGGTCGATCTCACTTACTCACACAGACGCAGTGTCGTACTCCGATTTCCCGAAAACGGTCACTGAGATGAACGCATCGAAATAATTTTATTCGGTGGTCTGCTATAGCGATTACAGCCAATGCAGCAAGCTTTTTCTGGTGACAATCCTTTCTAAAAGTGGTGCCGGAAGAAGTGTCTTACAAGTGATTCAAAACATAGAGTTATGACTTGCCGAAACCGAACACAGACCAGACATTGGTCTGTTAGACTTCACGTGCTGTCCGTCCGTAAAAACCGCTGTCAAACACAGATGTAATGCGTAAATTGCTCTGCTGCAGCTGTCTGTTCTTCCAAAAACCATTCCATTTCTTGTGATGTGCGGCTGCGTCACTAGGGATACGGATTCATACATACAATGTACCGGAACTGTTGAGTTTCGATTCCTCATCTTGCTCTAGTGACAGCGCTATGTTTTATACAGTATTGGTGACTGTTCGTGGGGCTTGTCAGTGTATTCTCCTCTTGCATCTGTATAACAGCCTTCTCCGTTCCCTATTTCAGGGCCTGTAAGTGTCAAAGCATTAGGATGTGGAAGGGATAGAAGTAAGTTTATAAGCCAATTCGTGCAACAACAATTCTAAATTATAACTTAAGAGCTGCGTCGTTCAGTTGGATCTGTATATGAAATAAGGTGTAGCATTGCACAAAAAGAGCGTGGTTGTTCAAATATCATGTGCAATTTATTAGCGTATCCATCTACAGGCAAGCACGAAACGTAAAACACTGTGTGCAAGGGCTGCTGCAGGGATTGCCAGACCTAGCCTGCGCCTCTTAACCTACCTGGACACTCCCTTATTTTATAACCGGTTTCGGAGGTGGCTTGTTGTTACTGGGCTTTGACTCTGCTAAGACTTGGCATTTGAACTATATCTTATGGAACTCAGGTTTACTTTTCCGTACTCATGCGTCGGCTGTATTGGCACCTTGTCTTTAACAGCAGGTCCTTTGTGTTAATGACGATGCCGCGTTTTCCTCTTCACACATTTAATTCAATGTTGCGCTTGATTCTTGCATACTTTATTTTTCCAGAGCAATGGGCTGTCTGGTGAGGTCCTCGTCGCGTTACAGATTAGCATTCTTTGCCTTACACCCTACTCGATGGATTTCAGTTAAGTCGTGGCCCACACTGGACAATCCATGGCGAGAAAGGTTTAGTAATGGAAAACAGCCGTCCTACCCTCCCAACTACGTAGTTTCAAAGGAAGAATTTAAATATGTTGAAAAATTGAAACCTTGTGATACAATTCCTCCACCGCCTAATAATACAGACGTAACACCAAGTGGTTGGGTCCCGCCCAGGCGTGAGTAAATTCCTTTTTTATGATCCAGTGGCATGGTTAATTCTGTTGGACGAAGAAAATTAGTGCAAAATTCGTGCCATATGCTACTCGGTCTAATGTTGCTCTAAACTTATCTCGTAGCCAACGTTATGGTAGATTTAGGCATTTATAGAATTTGTAGCATATTCTGAGAGTTAACTCAAAAGATTTGGGAAATCAACAACTTTGATTACCTTTGGGACTTTAAGACACATGCTATGTTTTTTATTGCCACTTGTGGTCCTAAATTTTTTACTCGTAAGAAATTGGACTAAACACATCTTTCATGTTTAACACCTAGCAGCCCCCAATTACTAATACCCCTGGAAATGAGGCAGGGTATGATTTCATTTTGAAAACCCAACCCTAAGGTTTTACGTCGTATACTGAGTTTTTTTTTATACTTCGTTAATTTAGATTTTTTCAGTTTTCTTCTTTCGGTTGCCTTTTTTAGCGGAACTCTCTTCGAAAAAGCCCTATACGGTTACACGTTCGCGGAACCACATGCTCCCTCTTTACTTAAAGGTGAAAGAGAGAAAGAGACGGGAACAGACTCATGGGAAACGGATGCTCACTGTTATTACCAAAATTGGAGGCGACATATCGGTAGTTATTCTCTTCTTTGCACTTTGTACTTTGTTTGATGCGCAGGCTTTTTTCAGTATGGAAATATTTCGTCAGACGTGTGACTATTAATTTCTTTTATTATGACAAGACAAAAACATTTGGCCCAAGGCTTAGCGAGAAATAAAGGCTTTTCTTCAGTGAGTTTTAAGCTAGCGTAAAAAGTAGTATAAGTTGTAGGCAACCGATGTGAACTACCAGGAAACATAGTTTTCGTGTACATCCTTTCTGAAACTTATAAACTCTGTGGAATAAAACGTTTAGGTAAAGTAACACATCTTTCTGCACGACTACACGGCTGAATTGTCTAACAGTGATGCCATTTGTCCACCATGAATGCGTTTTGGTTATTTTATGCTCGACCTACTCTCCTAACTGAAGTAGCATATTGCATTTTCGGAATCTATGAGGCAGTATTTTAATCTAATGCATAGGCTCTGGCAGCGGACTTGGAGGCCTGTTTGAAGCCGAAATGCGAGGCAGGACGCTTTCTTTGTCAAGTAGACGAGACGACCCAAAAGATCACCATTGACGGAATATTTCTAGAAGAAGTTGCAGACTTTCTTATTAAAAATGGATTTTGATTGAATCTTTTAAATGAATGTACATAATTCCCCCATGGTGCTAATTTTTTTTGTACAACTGATATTTTATAGTATCTGCTTGCCTTGCAGAGGCTTCGTACCGACCTGTTGTATTGCCGATTGCTCTGGGATGACGCCAACTTAAGAGAAAAGTTCGTAAACTTATTTTGTCAGCCTGTGTATCAGGCATTATTTTATATTAAATCGCGAGGAATTGTTGTGTCGCTGTTACTGTTTGCCAATGTGTTCTGGAACTACCTCCTGTACTTGTCCACCATTATAGCAGCATGAAACTTCAAACGCGTGGTTGGAATGAGGACTGGTCGTCATGCATGGTTACAACGACTTGTTGAGTACTGTGAACTCGCGAGCTGTACGTAGTAGGCTCTGCGTTTACCATTTGGAATGGGTTTACGACTCTGAATTTTTCAAACATGGTTGCTCCAAGTATTGATGCATTTTATATTCAGGTTGATAAAGGCATATCTCGACAGACAACGTACACGGACAACTGTCGATCATGGAATTATCGCACTGCCAGTGGTGGAGCACCTTAGCGGATGGGAAATCAACTCGAAAACTTGCGGATAGATTATTGTCGGGGAAGTCGTTTTAAAGTTTTTCCGAGAGGGAGAGTACGTAGTGGGCAGGATTCTCTTGAACCGTTGTTCTGCGGAATCACTGGCCATATGCAATATACACGCATTGAAGCGAATCGCGCTCGCATACCTCAGACGAGCGGTCACGGATCCGACTTGGCACACTTGCTACGTGCTTTTGGTGCGTTGCCGTGGCAATAGCATCACATGCGCGTCTTCATACGCTCTGTTACACACAAGCGGGTCTAATTTAAGGTTATCGTGAAACAGACAGAAGTAGGTGGTAGGTATGAGTTTCTTCAGCCTTTAGACGGCCTAAGAAGTGCATTTGATACGAACTTTGACCAACCGAGGGTGAAGGGGTGAAGTGTCTGCTGCTACGGTTGAACCAGATCACTAGGCTTCTACATTCCTTTTATCCCAATCGGCTTGTTTTATCACCCATTGCGAAGGAAGAGATGACGTAACCCTCAGCAGATGGCTTGGTCAACAGAGAAGTCTTGAGAACCGGGATAAGGAATCAGAAAATTCTGCATTTACATATGATGATGCAATCTCACATTTCGTGCTGGTATTGTGCGCGATTGGGCTAAGCTCTCTAAATTGCGAAAGTTGGTGGAGAACTATAAATCTGATAGGAATTTCGGAGAACAAAGGTACTCTCATTCGTATCATCTTCAACTACATGCCAGACAATGCACCGATGGGGAAATCTTTGGTTTTCAGTGCAAGTAAATCCCGTTTTCATCAAAACATTGATGCGCTCAGGAGACGCTCGGATAACTTTGGGGAGAAGGCGTCACGCGAAGAGAGGGCAAATTCGAGCTAGGAATAGTTGTGACTTCAAGTTGATAAGCTTGCTGCTGATTAATTCAGAGCAGTTTATACTCTAGTCAGAAGGATCCTCTCCGAAGGGGCCTTTTACTCTTACATACAACGTGGACGGGATTTTGAGTCGATCTAAATTGTTATAGGCAGGCGGGTTCTGAGAAAATCTTTTTTTATTTCGTAAACGCTTCACTTTGAATTTAGTTGGGCAGTGAATAGTGAAGCGACCGTTACACTGAGATGGAGCAATTCGACAGGGCGTTCGGCATTATAGATTATATAAAGCTCTTTGAATGCAATGAAGGCGCCTCCCTGACTATGCAAATACCGAGTTGAATGTCCATCTTTGTTTGGGCAGAAACTGGCCGCTCAGAATCAGGACACCCTTGTGTTGAAATTCATTTCGTGGTGATGTGCTTCCAGCTGATTGGCGTTTGGGAAAACCAACAGCCTTCAAACGTCGGCCAATGCGCGTTCGGGGGGAGAAATCGCCAGTGGATAGTTCATTTGTTGCATGGCACGCACGGAAGCACGGTGTAAACTCCATTCGACGAAATGGGCGAGTACCGAGAGCGCTTTTTGAGGAAATTTAGGGAAATGGATACTGATAAGAGCGGAGTTCTTTCCAAGTTTGAAGTAAAACAATGTCTTAGTGAGGCTGGATTTGATAAGAAATTCATCAAGGTGAGAGAATTATCTATGTTGAAAGGATTATTTGTCCATAAATTTGTTGACCGTGGTTCTATGGGCATAAGCACTCGAAGCCGCCGTGAGAGCTGGCAATATGCATCTCGGATGGAATATTCGCCACCCTTTGAGGCGACCCCAGCTGCTCTACGGACAACTTCCCGTGCATGTCTATGCGACAGTGGAGCCCTTTACTCGGGCCGGGCGGGAGGGCGGCCGAGCGGGCTTCGAGTTAATATCCCTCGGTCAATAAGAAGCAGACAGCCTGGTAATGGAGGTGGAGCCGCGCCGGACTAAATTCAGCCGTCAAGGCTGATTAATTGGCGACAGAGGTATAATATTATGGAGGGGATCGGTGCATTCTTTTGAGTAAATCGGCGCCCCACACGTCAAAATAGTAACAATCCAACTACTTGGAACTCCAACGAGATCGAGGGGGAAGTTCTGCGGAGGTCATCAGGTCGAGGATAAACCTTGGCCGAAAGCAGTAGCCCGCCAATTCTTACAACTTACATCCACTAAATGAAACACCGAACATCGTGCCAAAACACATTCATAATATACATTCGCAGTAATCCGATTTCTTCGGTTGGAAATTTGGGATTGAAAATTGATTAGGCGCCAGGTAAGGGGATCGTTTGAAACTCCACTGCTTCAACAAGCCGGTTCGGTGACAATAATGTAGCTCGTAACTGCCGACTTTGGCAAAGAAATAGAAAAAACGAGGGAGTGATTCCCCATGGAGTTTGTAAAACCAACTTGTAACAAATTTGGTAAACGCCATTCCTAATTGGAGCCTTTAATGTGCTCAGAGTGGTTTCCCTGTCTTTTTATTCTTCATTGCACTTAATTCGACTGCGAGTGTGGAATTGTGTGCTTTCAGGAATTTATGAAAAAATTTGACGCGGACGGTGACGGAAACATCACCGAGGACGAGTATCTTCGTGTCGTCTGTGGCTTGCCGGATGAGGGATTCAAGTAGGTTGCAAATCATTTACCTTACATCGCCTTGCCAATGGCCAAGCAGTTAACTTAACGCCTCACACACGACTTCTTCTCCCTCCGAAGCGAGAGTTGGTCCACGGAGCCGAACTCGCGCAAGCGATAAAATTCGTGCCGAGCAGACGGAGGGCGTGTCCCTGGCCACGGGCGTCCTAATCCTGTTGTTCTTTCACCTTCAGGATAGCCTTTTGGCGAAGAGTTTTTGACGATGTGGACAAAGACAAGTCTGGGAGAATTTCTTGTGTGGAGTTGTACAGCCTCTTGAGGGACATGGGGTTCCCAGTTAAGGTGGCTGAACTTCACGATTGGATTCGGACCCACGATAAAAATAAGGATGGAGAAATGGACTTCCACGAGTTCGTTTCTTTCATGTCTGATACACCGCGTTGAGCGATACTGCGCATCCCCCTCTCGCAAATCTGCATTTTGTCCCTGTACATACAAACCTTCGTTAAGTTGGCCCTTCTTTCTAGGTATTACCTAAAGAATAATTAAAAGTCTTGACCTCTTCCAAGATCATCGTAGGAAATGGTGAGTGGTAGCTGTAAGAAGGCCACATAGTCGTTCTACTTGGATTTGCTATTTGAATGAGTTTCGAAAGGAGGGAAATCGAAGAATTTTTTGGATGGAGTGGATAGTACAATCCACTTGGCGATTCGTCTTGTACTTATGGTTTTGCCCAAAAGCTACCATCGTGGTTTATATGATGCGGTTGAAGAAATTAGCCAAGTTTTACTCTCTCCGCGAATTAAAATCGCCTTGCCAAATGCGGAATCAGGTGTTGAAGGTTGTTGTTAAATTTTTTAAACGGGTTCACAGAAGATGGTAGCACGAGCAGGAATTACCGGTGATAAGAAGTGTAAGAAAAGTTAAAAGCAAACTTTGCACCACGTAGTGATGGAGAAAAGTTTCATATGGCAAAAGCAGTGGTTCGTTTTCTTCGGGTCGAGACAGATCAAGAGGCGATGTTTGTACTGTAACCTGCTGAATGTTAAAGACTAGTGCTACGCTCGACGAGTTTTGCTATTCAACTTTACTCAAACATTATCCATAGTAGGATCTTATAGAGGCAATGGATTGGGTGCGAGTATTCGCCTTTCCTGAGCGCCTCAATAGGGATTTCTACTAGCTGAGATGGGGAATAATGTGGAAGGTTGGGGACTTGATGAACGGCGCTCACGAAGTTGTCAGCGGCAGGCCCGACGGGTTCAGAGGAAGGCGGCTGCAGTTGAAGCACGACTCGCTTCCCTCAACTCCGATGCCGAGTCAGGGCGGACAGTCGGCGTGACCTACGGTGGCAGGGAGACGTTAGACCTAGCAGTGTCCAGTGCTCCACTGTCTGCTTTTCTTACCGGGGGGCAGTTTGGAAGTACCACCGGTTCACGCCGGCCCCATAAAGTCAGCAGTTGTGACACACTACGCTTGAAGAATCAACTAAGTGTATGCTTTGGATTCAGAAGCTTGAAAATCATTTAGGCAGTAATAAAATTAAAATGATGTTGTCAAGTGAACAAGAATAAGGCAGCATAATTAGGCGTCCAATGATGGCGTCGTAGTTTACCCTTTATGGGGCTCGTGCTCACAAGGTTGCCCTTTTGGCATGAACTAAGCGAGCAAAGGAGAGCCCGGAACCAACTAATTTAATAGCTTTGACAATATTTTTTGGAGATGCTCCGGTTAAAATTCTGTGTTTTAACTGCCGCAGACGTGTTAAGACACATATTGAAAGAACACATGGGCAACTTCCCTATGTGGCGTGTATCGCCACAGGCCTAATGGGGTCTACAAATTCCATCCCTTCCCTTTTTCCATTTTTATTTTTGTACTTTGTCTTTGACTTTGACCCAAGGCTTCGATAGTCTGGTACTTAGTACTACATTACCTTGTCAGCAGTTATGGTAGGTCAGACTGTTGGAACCTAAATACGCCACCCACTAATTGCCCACACCGGCGGGGTTGTTTAATTTGTAAACGCCCCCAAAGTGTACCTTCTACGCTGTGATGTGAGAATTCTTTGTTGCTTTTAGAGGTATAGTGGGATGCTGTCGGACCCCCTTGCGCAGAGACTCGTACAAAGACGTGCAACACAGATGTCCACATTGTCACATAATGCTAGGTGTATACAAACGCTGATAAATTGATGGTGAGACTCTCTGAAACAATTCTTTTGATATTGAATGATTGACTTTGAGGGGCGATACAAGGTTATGGTATATGTGTTATCACACTTGCGCCTATTTCGAGGTCTGAGCCAACTTAGCTACACACCGACTTAGTTGTCGTCGAGTAAACGCGGGGGAATCCGATCATGTAGGCGCACGATCCCGCAATTGAGTGCAATCAGTTGTGTTGTTAGAAGTAGTGACTATGTAGAGTCAGGGTGTCTTCCTTTACAACCGCTGCGCCGCCTAGGTGGAGCGTCGTAGAATTCCCTCAAGGAGGTAGAGCAGGGCACACTGCTATACAGATAATTTGCCTTGAATTGGAATGACATGGCTGAAAACGAGCAGATATCTGAGTTTAGTCAATTTTTGAGTTGCCATTGGCCGGTGACGTAGATTTTCACGTGGCACCGTCCGCCAACCGTCATTTTACTGCCAACGGGCATTCTGCTCTTTCAAATCTGAGTACTCATGTTGTGGAGGCTCTGACACACGCTGACCTGTCCCTAATGGACGAGTACACTTGAGACCCTGTAAGTCTCAGTACCTCAAATCGTTCAACATATTTCGGGTTGTTCGAAACGTCGGTGGGTAAACCGCTGCATTCGAGTCTATTCACAGACGCATGAAACACGGCGGACACGTGCAGTTAGAGAGGGCAGGCTGCTCTCTTTCGATTTAAGGTGAATGCGCCCACTGCACCTCGTCGGCTATCGGACAACATAAGTGAAGGAGACCTCTATTCTCCTCTTCCTTGACTGATCCACTTTCACTAGAGCATTTTCCTTACTAATGTTACCGGGTGGTAGGCGTCTCTGTGGGTGGAGCACGAGAAGAGAAGGCAGACTGGTGGAAAGAATGCCCTTGAGGTAGGTGTGCTCAGTCCAATTTGAGCATCGCCTCTAAATCAAGAGAGGCCTCTTCCTCAACAGGATTTAGCACAGATGAGCGGTGAGCAGAGTGCTGGTTGGTTTGCCGTCCTGGAACGCATCACACAAGCTAGCCGTGAAGATGTGATGTTAGCAAATATCAAAACGGATTGTTCTGTCGCTATTTTTATCTGCATGTTAATCCGACAACGCGCAGCTTTGTAGAGCCGCGCGACGCATTGACAATGGGTAAATCGGCGAAGCACTCGAAAGGCCGCACTGACGTTGAAATCTCATTCGCGAAAGTTAAGGCGGAGCACTTTCAGCCTCCAAGCCTGACTCTTTTTCGTATGCTATGAGCGCTGTGCCATTGGGGGAATAGTCAGCGCGTAGTTAGGCTCAGTAGCAGCTCGTGAACGCAGGATGTAACATTGGGTTAAGAGCAAATCGTAGGCAACTTTTAAGTACATTGTCTGGGAAGAAGTGTTCCCTTTGCCTTTCGAGAGGGGAGTGCTTGAAAGAAGCATGTAAAGGGACGGGGATACGCTTTGATCTGCCAGACGTCTTGGGCAAATTACCACAAGATCCACATGATAGTTCAGCACAGTATGTGTATTCACGACGACTGAGTTGTCGGTGGACGTGCATTGCGTCAGCCTATGTTGAACAACTGACATGGGACGAGTGGGAGAGCCTGATGGAGGCGTGGTGGGTATGGTTGGTGATTAGTGGGTGGTGGGTGGAGGAATCTAGGTAACTCAACTTGGCGAGGAATGCCAGGGAGGAGAGAGCAACATCAACCCGTTCCAATAGGCGGGAACGAACGAAGTGGGCGAAAGAAACGGTGCACCTCTTTGCTCGCCTCTCTCAGTAGCAGGACGACCTCGATTCGTCTACAAGTCGGTCAAGACTGGGGCCGTGGTGAGACCGAAGCACCCGTTTGACGATAAGCAAAGCCACATGCACTTCGACACCCGTCCCGTCGGAAAGCAAGCTGAATAGTTCTTTTTCGGTACAAGCTGGCGGATGTTCATCTGACATCACTCACACACCGCGAATGAGGATGGTGACCGGTAAGAAGGTGAAGAGGCGTGGAAACTTACAATTCAACAACTCGCATCAACCGCTCCACCAATATTAGTGTGAATGCAGCCCATCTGGACGATGTGGCACATGCGGATGTGAGGCATTCTGCGCGATAACATGAGTTGAATACGTCATAGGCGGCGTTATAAGAAAGAGATTCTGTTCCATCTCATGCGGCATTTACAGACTGTGTCTGATGTTGCATGATCCACGAGATGCGTGTACAAATGGCACGAGGGCCAGTCGAATAGTCTAATTTGTTTTCCAGTGAACAGTTTCCTGTGGAAGAATCTCGTGCCCCCATAGGCTTAAAGAATACTTCTTATCTGGCTCGGGATTTAAAAGTGGTTTCCCATTTATTCTGGCTGCAATGTTACATCACGTTTGCTCGAGACGCTTGTGCCCAAAGTCTGCGTTATTTGTCCTTGTGATTAAATCGCGCCCGTATTTTATCAGACGCCATTGCAACCGACGGAACAGATAAGCTTGGTGACTGAGAGGCAATTTGATCACTTCCACGCGCCTATAAAAAGTATATAGGGGCTCGATGAAAAACCCGAATCTGTTCAGAGTCAGCAGGACTAAGAAAAATAGGTAAGCATGATGATTGTGGGTACCTATTTAGTACAAGCGAGTATTTTTTTTCCCGCATGTGAAGTAAAATTCGTTCAAAATCAAACTATTTTGCGCAAGTATATTCCAATACAAAACCATATATTATGAATAAATTATCACTCCCGACTATTACTTTAGTTAGTTTTAACCAGATATTCTACTCAAATCTTAAATGGGCTCATTCTCCTTGCATGCGATTTTTTAATCTCGTAGCTATTATACTTTGTGTCTTGAGCACTTTGCGTTTTCAACTTATACCTATAATTGTATGAGTTTGTATGGTTCGGAAATTCAGTACTTACGGGGTTGTTAGTCTTTCTACCTCGCCAACACAGGCGCACATCACTTTACTCCAACATCATTCTACGAAGTTTTCGCTTCTGCCGTGCTATCGTTTGTAAAATCATTAGCAGTTGATATGTGTCAAAGTGTTCCCCTATTTATTTTTTTTCTTTTTGTTGTTCCAAGTTTTCATGTTACTTAATTTCCGTTAACCCCCCCATTTTCCTCTGAATCCACTAATCGTTTGTTGCCGTCATTAAATTTTTTTTCCGGCTTCATTGCATTTAAATAACTTAATATTCATTAAATGTTTTGACGAAAAATTTTCACTTATATTTTCTTTTTCAGCCCTTCATTACGTTTCTTAGTAAGAGACTACTTTAAGTCACATCCTTTTTTATTCGGTTTGTTTCATCAACCTCGCTTGTCCGTCGCGCCCCCCTTGACTGTTAGGTGTCTTCTCAGCTTATTTTAGAAATGGCGGCAACGAAGACTCGTAATCTCATGACAGAAGAGGAGTTAATTGAGTTAGAAAAACAGGAGTTCGAGACGGGCCCTCTCTCTGTGTTATTGAATGCCGTTAAAAACAATACACAGGTGCGCACCCACCTCATTCCCCAGCATCGACCTGACGCCACATACTTCCACTCCTTTCGCATTTTTCAAGGCACTACATAAGTCGTAGTTCTCATGCTTCACTGACTACATACTTGGCCTCTATATTACATTTTTATTTAGGTCCTCATCAATTGCCGGAATAACAAAAAGCTGCTTGCCAGAGTCAAGGCTTTCGATAGGCATTGTAATATGGTCCTCGAGAACGTTAAAGAAATGTGGACCGAGGTACCTCGTCCAGGCAAGGGGAAGAAAAAGTCCAAGCCGGTCAACAAAGACCGCTTCATTAGTAAGATGTTCCTTCGAGGCGACTCAGTCATTCTTGTCCTGCGGAACCCTCTGGCCACTGCGGCAGCTTCGGCCCGTGGGTAATGCGCGGCCTCACCCAGGTCACTGATCTCCCCCAAATATTTGTATCACAATCACGGCATTATTTATGTGCATCCGTTTGGTAGTTGTTTTTACGTCTAAAGTGCTGTGAATGAAATCCCACCTCGGATACTCCGTGAGGAAGCTAGTAAAACAAGGGACAAGTCCTGTATTGAGTAGAATCGAGAGGGATTCTTAAGTCAGAAGTAAATAACCATTTTAAACTCCGAGGCTCTCTTGGATTGACATTAGCGAGAGGGGAATCGTCGTGAGGCAAGAATGATGCGAGTGGTTTTACTTTGAGTTAATGCGTTAACTGAACAACCTGGGAATTTGCTAATTACAATGTGGATGAATGACGGACTATCGCGGAGAGGCGCTGACAAGTCAGAGTCGTAGGAGCAAATGCACAGAGTAAACACGACGTTGAAGTGTCGGTGAGCCTTTTCAAATCGCGACACAGGAACGAAACAGTTGTCGATGGATGCGCGACACGAAGGTGGGGAAGTAGGACGAGGAAATGCATCGTCTTCGAGGGTGCAGCGAAAGACGAATTGGGGGCGGACGTCCTCTTACCAGTCTTGTTTCCACTCCGTGGAAACGGGTGCAGACGTGCGCATCAATTGGTTGGTAGGCGTAAGGCTATCGAGAAATCGGAACAGAAAATTAGGCGAATACCAGATTTGGGCAGTCATGCATTTTTGCTTTTGATTGGGTTAGTTTTTTTGAGGGGTTGCAATTAGACATCGCAAACTCTAGGCTTCGTGGGCAAACTAATGGATAAGACCGAGCAACGAATGCGTGCTGCCATCTCTTAAAGCGTGGTGGTCTATGTTTGCCCAAACATTTAACAACGTAGCTAGAGCCCCGTAAGCCGCATCGCAGATGCTAGAAACACGTCTAAGTATGCCATTCTTTAGGTTAAATTATATGAAACATTGAGGGGTGGTTGCCCCAATACTTTTCTTTGCCGACAACGAAAACAGGATCGACGATAATGAATGGCGCGAAAACAGGTGGAACTGATCACAAATGTACCAATCGAATTAAGAAGATCAGAAAATAAACGCAGACATGAAGATTAGGGCAAATCCGATTGGGTCACATATTTCCTCAAGAGGAGCTTCGTTAACAGTCGCACACCCAACTTTAATAATAGTGGCATAGGCACCAACCTCGGTGAATTAGTCAACTAACCACTTTTCAACAAGACTTGTGCACCAAAACCCTAGAGGTTGGGAAAACAATTGCAGTGGGAAGGGACGAACTGCGTTCTTGTATCAAATATTGGGGAATACGTGAGCCAACAGCAGAGGCAGACCGTTAATGGGACACGCGAAGTAAGCCAGACTGCGATGAGTCATCGGGTAGACATTAAGCACGTAGTGCCAGGCTTCATGCTGTGCCAGTCTTGAAGATGGACAGGGCCAAACATGCCAGCTAAAAAGGGCTACATGAAATGCGTAATATCGCTTCAACATGGCTGGCTGAATGGCATTATAAGAGACGAAAACCATTTCAATGTCTCAAATTCTAACCCCAAATCACCTTGGACGTCGGAGAACCTAAGAATTTGTGAGAATAGTAAACTTACGAACACAACACCAGCAAATAATTTATCCACCTAAAGCCATGTTGAGAGATAAGTTAGTCCAAAGGCTTCCAAACAGAGATACGAAAAGCAACCAGAAATATGGCCTAAGCACTAGTACTTGAGGCAAAGGCAGTTTTCAATTGAAGGCGGTTGGAGTGGAGAAATAGCCATGTGAGGCAATCTAAGAACAGGATCGAATCACTATCCAATGGGAAATAGAGGAGAAGTGTGGATCTCTAGAGTACCTCGAGCATGTGTAGATAAATTATGGGAGTTAATATATTGCAAAATTAGTTGAAACAACGTTTGAGTTAAGTAACTAAGACTAACATTCTGATTAAAGGTGATGGGTGCTGCTCAAGTTTGTAAACATGGGGTCCCCTGTTTTCCCAATGTTGTAAATACACTTAAGGACACACTGCTTAAGCCTGTGGCTGTAACAACCGTCATTTAAACTAGAGAATATTCCGTACCACTAACCTAATAAGAACTAAGTGGCAACTCGGGATTAATAAAAACTGTTGTAAGAGTATGGCTAATCAAAGATTGTGGTTGCAACAAAGAGTTAAATGTACATCTAGATTAAAATATATGAAAATTCCTTAGATAGACACTAGAGGAGTAGCTTACCGGTTAGAATATCATTCTTAAATGATTTCAATTCTTTTCGAAATTCGGAAAGAATCTCGCGTTTTAAAGCCTCCAGATCGGCACGGGTGATGGGCTGATTGATGTCAACATTGTTAACAGAAGACACTGAATTTTTTCGGCTAGAATAAAAACCAAATTTCAGAAGATTTCCGGACCCCCCGATTAATAATACTGTTAGTGGATAAAATTGGTAGTGTAATCGGTATAAACGACTGAAAGGACAAGCCAGTTTCACCATGATCACATTAGCTAAAACAAGCGAAATAAAACCGCAAATAGGATCTTTGCTAAACCACATGGACTTAAATTCCTAAATGAAAATTAAGTCGAGGTACTCACAGAGCATCCTACACTTTAACGTACATGGTAGCATAGTTCGATGCGGGAGCGGGTGGGGCAGGAACAGCAAAAGATGTTGCAGCGGTACCGCTGCTGTTATTATTGATGGACTGTGAGGGGCGCCACAAATTCCCGCTCTCCGTAGTCGAGTTTGCAGTTCCGCAAGCACCAGAAACACCATTGTTAACCTCTGCTGTGCTCGCATCAGCGTCGTCGCCCTAGACGGCGAAATTGGATAACCAAAACATGCAAAAGCTGTAATGGGGGCGACAGATTTCACCACTTAGAGCAAAGTTCCGTACCACCTCAGAAAACACGTAATTAAAACATAAAGAAAGATTTAATTACTTGGAATGTGATAGGTCACCCATAAAAATGATGAGAACAAACATTAGAAATGTTGTGAGGTGGGCCCAGAAATAATTATGTGTTTATGTTAAATCACGTAGAAAACGTACGTCGCCTTCACGAGCACGTCTTCGAGCTGCCAACACCCTCTGTAGATCGGACATCATGTCAGCGCCTTGAGCTCGACTAAGAGTTCCAGTACTCGCAGCCGCAGAAATGCCGCCTCCACCTCCACTAACACCAGCCTCCATTTTTTCCTGTTGTTTTTTTAGACGCATTTGTTTGGCCTGACGCAATTGGGTGGCAAGCCAGCTCTGATTAGCTGAGTCGGGTTCATCATTATCGTTGATCATCGTCCCAAGAGTGGGTGTAGAGGTCGGAGCTGAGTACTTGCGATCACTGGGGCCCGAGGAGGCAGAGGGAACCGGCGGAGGTGGGGGGGGAGGAGGAGGTGGGGGGGGGGGGGGTGGGGGAGGAGGGGCAGAGGGAGAAAGGGGTGGTGGAGCTGGTGGGGGTGGAGCAGGAGGAGCTGCGGTTATCGTCGGAGGTGGTGGTGGCGTTGGTGGGGCCAACTGCAGAGAACCTAGGTTAAAAAAGCTACCGATGAGAAGAACTGAACTGGAATAGAACACAACTGTTGACATATTTATGCTCGGGCATCGAAATGGCAGGAATGGGACAAACTTAAACAAAATGTAAAAATAATTACACTCAACGGAGCATAGCAGAATGTTTGTCAGAAAAGTTAAAATAGCACTACAAGACATACTAACGTGAAGGAGAATGAACCAAGTTATGTAATCTCACAGGTTAGTATGCAAATTTCAATAGTGCATAGGTAGTGGTTAGGTGGAAGGTCAAAAAATTGGTTTAGAACGAGAAAATCAGCCGACATACAAAAATTAAGGAATGGTTGAGGAAAGGCTGTGAACACGACAAAAGCAACGAGGATCGTTTCAGGGTCGACTTAAGTGATTGCAAACAGTCTCAGGATCGAAGAGGATTTAAACAGTTTTTGGGTATAAAAAGATTTTCACGCAGCGGTCTATACAAAACTCAACAGAGCAGCTTATGCAGCAATGAAATGTAGATTGGAAATTGGATACTGGTGTTATTCAAAATTCCCAGGTAGTAAGATGACAAAGGCTACGGAAAATTCATTCTACATGCGAAAATTTTTCCAATTTTATTTGCTGAGTATGATCCAAGTGAGCGATATACAATCAAATAAATCCTGTTAAGGGACAGGAAACCAAGAAGACGAAAATTTCAAATAACCGCATACACCAATACGAATAATGAAATCACAACTGCATAATGTAGCAGCAACACAGAATAAATCTTATTCGCGAAATGTATGCTAATGTGATGTTAAACATTGAGGCAATAATGAGTACAGACAACGGTAATTGGAGAAATATCGAGATGGTACCGACTTCAAAATGATTAGTAAGCACCATATGAAACTACTAAAAGTGATGGACAGCAAATTTGAGGGATAGGGTACTTACGGTTCATTATCCGACAAAAGAATGAAGTTCAGAAATGACCAATAAGTCAATAAAAACACATACTTAGATGCGCATTTAGCTTACGTTTTATATGATATAAATATTGGTGGAAATAGTACCATAAAGGAACGTTGAGCAAAACGACATGTTACTAAAGTAGATCTCAATAATGCAAAATAAAGTAGGAGAAGAAAAGTGTTAGTTACAGGGGAACACAAATGGGCAATTTTTGCGAAAACGTCAAGTCAAAATACTGAGTGTGAATAGTAAAAAATAGGTTGCAAAACGAAGGAAGTATTAAGTATAAGTGGAGCAAACATCAGAGGAAATTTCTCGGCAGTAAAAAAGGATAAGAATCTTAGTAGAAAAAATTCAGATGCAAAAGAAAAATACTTAAAATAGGGATCAACATGAAATTCGTAAGTAAAGAAAGTAACATACTGGCCTGAAATTACGAATAGTCGAGAACAAAAGTGACAAAAACGACCGCAATGAAATTGTCGCACCAATGGAAATGGGAGTGGTCTAAAAGCCAGGTTACGAAGGCGTCTCGGTTGGCCTGAATTGATAAGTTTACCGAAGATATTGAATAGACCACTAGCAGACAAATGATATAAAGGCAAACCGTAACATTGGAACTTAAAAATAAGTAAAAGGTGGTGATTAATCGCAGTAATCTCACAACTAAAAAAATGAAAAAAGGTATGTATACATCCGTAAAATTGTAAAATTAAAATTTAGCTAGAGTAATTGAGGGAGATTAGGGATCAGTCATAGCATTCAAATGGTGTCATTACCGTTAGAGCATGTTACAATGAGAGAGTAATTATTTCTGTGGATTGGTTCCTTGAACTATTCGAAAACAAAAGGGATAAAATCACAAAATCTAACGTTTAGGAGAAAAATATCAGAATTTAGATGGGAATTGTTTAACCTACAATTTGGGCACGAATCACAATTGGTTAAATTGAAGATTACCTGCTAAAATATACAATATGAATCCGTGTCAGGGGTATTTTACTTTAGGAACCATGAAAATAACCAAATTTATCGTTATTCATCCGCTTAGGGAGTTAGTAACGGGGACCCATTCAAAAAGGTCATTATAGATTTGATCGCGAACGACTAATACCTTTACTAGGGGAAGAGGTCAGACCGGAAGTAGACGGAGTTGAACAATTGCTGGCGGCCAGTGAAGGAGCGTTGGGCATGCGTCCGATGAGACCCTTCACGCTATCGTCCGAAGAAGATTGGTACCTGCAGCGTAAATTTTTTTATCTACCCTTATCCATACCGAATAAGATAACACGACTCAAGAATATGTACTGGTATGGTAATTCCACAAATATTTATCATAACATTAGGAATGAAGTCATAAATCACGTGTATTACGGTACATACTAATACACATCACATCAAAAATCCAACGAATAGAGTCAAACAGCATTCGATCAGTTCAACAGGATTACCGTTATGAACAAGATGAAGTATGGGTCTTACATAAATAGTACATTTACTTAATACTAAGTGGTTTGGGTGTTTAAAGTGACTTAGATCAATTACTTAACAAATGACAAGTTCAAATTTAGTTAAATGTCCTTAGATTTCTGCTATGAAAATCTATAGAAGCAATTTGGCATAATATTGTTGACCCATTTTTTTTCAAAAACGATTAGTACAGCACCATCATCTTTAAAAAACCAACCGTCCATCGACACTGCCATTTCCAACAGACCCATTAACAGATCTTCCCGAATCGCTCAGCATCGAAGGCGCTCGACAACCTCCACCACCACCAACGCTGGAATCAGTCTGCATGGGAGCTATTTGCTGCTGTGGTAGAGAGTGAACAATATTTGGCATCGCATACTCCCCGCGACTATT
Organism: Dipylidium caninum; assembly: GCA_017562135.1. NCBI lineage: Eukaryota > Metazoa > Platyhelminthes > Cestoda > Cyclophyllidea > Dipylidiidae > Dipylidium > Dipylidium caninum. The sequence continues at coordinate 226,787 of QEYB01000610.1, read as the reverse complement.
GACGTTGCCAGCGGGGATGGACTTTTGCTGGATGGGCATACCAACATAGCCTGGAATCTCCACATCTTCCTGAAAGGGGAAGATGATTTCTTAACACAACGGAATTTGTAAAATTTAATTGTTTAAACAAAAGACGGTTATTCACATTAAAGAAGGAACATGGATATAAACAGAAAAAATCAAACCGTGTTGGAACAAAATACTTTTTTTAAACGACTAGCTTCCATGTAATTGGAAAGATCATAGTGCGATTGTGGTTCATCGAACTGTGAAGACTGCTGAGACGGATGAGTTTGTTGTTGAAGATGATTTGCGGATACAGATTCGTTACCGGTAGATTGCTGCTGTTTCATAAGTTGCGAATCTTGCTGTTGAAATTGTGACTGCTGGCGCTTAAGAGCTGCTAGTTGCTCCAGGGCAGAGTCGACGGCAGCAGCAAAGGTATCTGCCTCACCTAGAGAGGCAAAACTAAGCCCATAAACGTGCTGTTTAGCATCACGCCATTGGTGGAAATTGGGGCGGGCCTTGTGGTAGTTCAGACCTCGTGGTATTGAACAGTTGATGACAACCTTTGAAAAAGGATTAGACACCTAAATCACTTTTCTGAAGCTAAGAAATAAGCATAGAAAGTATAAAGACAAAAATCACAAATTTATACAAATGTGCCGCATAACCAGAGAAACACATAAGGTAACCGAGGCAATAAGAACTTTGAAATCAAATGAAAGGATATACAGAAATATGGTAAGGGCAGCAGCAGTGGTGATTTGAAAAGGAAAGAGAGTAAACATGTAGCCAACGATGAAGAATGAAAAGTACAAGCATCTATGGCATATCATAAAACACCTAAAGAAGATGACATTGGTATGAGAGGTACCTCGCGATCTTGAAGACTCCACCCAACCACGCGATAAGCATTCGTTTGAGAATTAAAATACAATTGTACTTTCGCAAGACTTTGTGAATTGCCACTGTAATTCCAGCTACTCGTTTTCGTATCGTAAACCATAACATGGGCCTTGGCTGTGGCAACAGGACGTTCCCTAACCGAAAAAGCTACACAGTGAAAGGTCAAACGGAGGATACGAAAATAAACACTATATATAAACCACAGGCAGACACAATGGTGTCAAAAAATTGTTAAGATTCTTCTTTCTTCTGCTGGCTGCGGGGGGCATGAGGAGGAAATGCAAGAGCACGGGCGACACAATAAGGTGCAAAGATGCAAGGAAACCAATACAGCGTACAAAAAAATAAATTAAACCAACCAGTGTGATAACGAAACAACAAAATCCCATCGCCCTCAAGGAAAAACAAAAGACGTTACCCCATTGTAGATGGCGCCTAAGATGTTTGAACCAATAGATTGATTGTGCTTCGAGGAGAGGTTAAACAAATGTGGACAGAAATAATTTGGAAAAGGGAGACAAAGGCATACCCGACTCGATAAATCAACGCTTAACACCAGAGGTCTTATATTCTTCAAGGGAAATAAAACTAACAAAACGAAAATACTTATAGATCAAGGTGGAAAAAACACACAGGCAAGACAACGCATACACACAGTTATGAAACCAATGAAAAGGCAGAAAGACTATATTTTGTCCTGAGCCAAGTTCGTGTTAAAGTTGGACACTGATTTTAGGAATATAGTGAGTGCGAATTGAATACTCTGATAAATATGTTACGTTAACAGTCTTAAAATGAATAGATGAAGTAGTCAAATATTTACACTTGAGAATTCCGCTGGGGGTGGCAAGAGCCTACACACCAAGGCTCAAATGCAACAATTCACGACCGATCAAATTCAAGCATTGTGACGTAATGCAGGCCATCACGTCGTAAATAAGTTCCAACAGCCATAACTTGCAAGCACCCATTAAAACGGTTTAGCGTCGGTCGCACAAGTGGCCGTCAACTGTCTAAAGAGGAAAATATGTCAGCTCTATAAAATAAAACAGTGAGAAAACATCAAATGTGTGAGTAAAAAGTGCAAACGAAAATTTGTCAGAGGAGAGTGTAGAGTTCCCAAAGTATGCGACTACGTGAAATTATGTGTTATAATTGCTGGTGGAATGGCCCGACTCACGAATGTCATAGCGATTTGGGAGCGGCATAAACGGATGCGATGCCGCCTAATGTCGAGTCGTCTCGTCGTGTGCAAGTAAACCAAGGACAAATACTTGCTGAAACTATAAAGGAAGGAATTAAAGCACCAGAAACTGTACAAAACATATGTGCAAAATCCATTTAGTAAAGGTTAGCAAACAGCCATCACAAAATTATGCCATGATACTTCGTTAGTTTATGCCCACACGGAAAAATGCAGTGCTAATTCGCAAGCCATCAGTGTCGATGGTGAAATAGACGATATTTTAATTTCTTGAATAGAAGGTCTTTATGATGTCATACGAAGGTCGCGAATGGAGCCAAGGAAAAAATATGAAACGCCTCAAACATTAAATCAAGAATATGGATGGATATCATCGGCCTTAGTGAGTTCGATGCCTGATATTTCAGTATATATTTATTCGGGTAAAAGTGAATACAGAACGCCAAGTCTATGGTATTTGATTGTGGCAAACATGTAAAGACATGTAGGGGAATTCGAAAGACACTGAATGCTCTACTCCTCCCCCATTGACAAAGGAAACTTTGTCCACAGAGTACTAGCCAGTGAATGTCTTCGTTTTGGCACAAAGGGTGTCAGAAGCGAAATTTGCCTCAAGATAAGAGGAGAAGAGGGTAGTTTGTATCCAGTAAAAGTTGCACTTTATGGACGTATGGGAGAAGAAGATTAGGGAAAATCGTACAAAATTTCCTAAGGCTATAATGGATATCAATAAGAGGGTGCCCACAATTAAGAACTTTCATCGTCTTTCAGCTGACAAGATCTCCGAATGATTGTCGCTTTCACTTTGCAAAACGTGGCTGTGCAATAACAGGCATAATTGTCAGCGAAACGGACGAGAATGCGGATGTGAAATAACGTGCCAATACAGCGTAGAATAGAAGAAAATGCCAGTCCAAGGCTAGCAGACGGTAAGGCGATGCTGGAGTTCCACTAAACATTGAGTGAAAGACGAGGGAATTTTGGTGCGCAGAGCAAAGCGGGACGATGAGGGTGGGTGGTGGGTATTGGAAAGGGATTTCACGTAGTTCTCAAACGTGCGGGTGTAATGGCGGTTTGCGAAAGGCACTCTTTAATGGAGTAAGTGGTGTAGGAAGATATGGAGTAGGTAGGAGTCTCGTCGACTGTCTGTGTGACTTGTATATGGGTTGCTGAGTAGAGTAGTTGGTGGAGGGGTTCGGATTGCTCCCAGTCACCAAGACGATTTTGTTCTTCGACTGCCGTGGTCCCCGAGCAAATAGGGGTGCAAGTTGGTCTCGAGGATAAGTAGCACATACCTAGGCAAAGGCGTACTCTCATCTCTTCGGTCGGCCTGCCTATCGCGGTCCTGCCGCCTCCGGATGCCTGTGTGCGGAGACCTTCCACGGAAGGTCGGAAAGTTGAAAACTTCTCTACCTCATTCCCATTGACCACCAAAACGCTTTGATTCCTGCTATTACGTATTCAATTTCGAGATAAATACCAAAACTTCGAGTAGGAGGGCCTATTTACGGCGCCCAACGAAATGGTTAACATTTCAATCCCCAATATGACTCACACTCGCCTACTGTGAAGACCGCCATCTCCTACATGAACTCACGACTTGTTCGCGAATTGCTGCTAATCGTAGAGATGTATTGTTCTTAGCGGGCTTAAAGCGCCTTCGTTGGGCAAATGGATATTCTTGAGTTGGGCCGACCAAGTGCGTGTAGCGCTATACAACAAAACTGCTAACAGACAGCACTCGTCAAAATTTGTCTCACAATCGGTGCCTTGAGTTGAGAAGTATGCATTCTTCTCCACCCCTCCATAAATCATCAATATTAGAAACAGTATTGCGTTAAAATTACCAGATGACCTTAAGTGCGTGCCCGGGATATAAATGGTTGGAGGTAGAGAAGTAGGTGAAGTGTGTTAACGAGCCCGGTGAGTTTGCACTGCAGGATGCAATCCTTACGGATTGTGCAGTACTGAATTAACAGATTGGTCGTGACGAGGTCTCGGACCTGGAGTTGCTTGGTAATGTGGTGGTCGCCGAGGAAAATTTATTTTCCTTGGCGCAGAAGGGGATCACTAGAATATAAAATGCGTTATGAGTGTCGTACCTCTTCGAATACATTTTCTTTACCTAGTAGGAAACGGAAGTTGATCAGCAGCCACGTCAGTGACCTTCTCGCACGAAACATCTGATTTCTCTTCCTTATCTTTTTTTTACAGGTGTTTATTTTGGAGTCATTTGGTTGAAGTTCAGTGCCCTAACTGTCGCACGCGTGTCCAAATAAAAATTGAAAGAATTAGTGGTTCCTGTACCTTTCTGATGTGTGCCCTCATCGTCGTAGGGGTTGTATGGTCGTCCCATCTTTAACTGTACCTATTCTAATTTTCCTATATTTCCTTCGACTTTGACAGAAACTTTGCGAGTCTGGCACTTTACACTGCGTTACTTTGCCAGAAGTTATGGTAGGTCAGACTGTTGAAACCTAAATAGACCTCCCACTCATTGTCTTCACCATCGGTTTTAATTTGTAAATACCCCCAAAGTGTAGCCTCTACTCTGTGATGTGAGGTCTCTTTGCTGCCTTTAGCTGCCTTTTGGAATGTTGTCTGATCCCCTTCTGCGTGAGACTCGTGCAAGGACGCGCAACATAATTGTCCGGAGTGCGATCAAGTACTTGGTGTAATGAAACGCATATAAACCGATGACGAAACTCGTTGAAAGCTATTCTCGATATTGAGTGATTAAATTTTGAGGGCAATATACTATTTTAATATCTGTGTTGTCCCTAAATGCGCCTATTTTGAGGTCTGGGTTTGCTGTACTACACAACGACTTAGTTTTCTTAGAGCAAACATGAGTAATCCGATCATGAATTCGCGCTATCCGGCAAGGGATTGGAATCACCTGTTGTAGTGACTAGTTAGATCCAAGCTTCTCCTACTACAACTGCCTCGACAACTAGGTGGAGGGTCGTAGAATTCATAGTGTAAGTGGGAGTATGTCACATTGCTTTACTTCAATAGACAAAATTGCCTTCGTTCGGTTGAAATGAGAGGAGACGAGCAGATATGTACTTTGATTCAATTTTTGAGTTTCTAGTGGCCAGTGACATATTTAAAGTGGCACCGACTGCCAGCATCATCGCACTGCCGACAGGTATTCTGCTCGCCAAAATCTGAGTCTCAAATGTTGTGAGGCTTGGCTGAACCTGTCCAGTTCCTAATAGGTGAGTTCACGTGATACCCTCTACATCTCAGCACCACAAATGGTTGGACATATTTTGGGTATAGCGAATACCTCGGTAAAGGCATTCGAGTCTACCAATACATACGGCGGATACGTGAATTGATGGAAGGTCAGAATGCTCTCTTTACGACGTAAGGTGATGGAGTACACCGCACCTCGGCAGCCATCGAACAAAATTGCGGCACGATAGTGAAATCAAATTCACTTCTCCACCTTCATTAGTAACCCCCTTTCGTCCGGGCCAGTTTTTTGCCAATATTAAGTGTTGTTCCTCGTATCTGTGCGTGAGCGTGAAAAAAGACAGCAGACTTGTGGAAAGGTTGCCCGAAAGTTATGTGTAATCAGTTCAATTTTTCATCGACTCTAAATCAAGAGAAACTTTTCCTCAGCAGGATCTGAGTGAGCAGAGTGCTGATTAGTCCACCGTCCATGGAAACGCATCCCACAAGATAGGTTTGAAGATCTATTCAAAAATTTGTGAAAAAATTGGTTTTGTCTCTAATATTACCAGCATGTCAAACAGGGTGCGTGTAATATTCTTTGGGCAACCAGTGTAGTTTTACTCTTTAACAATTTTTTTGTTTCTCATTAGCTGTAATTTAACAATAAAAAACCCTGGGAATTAGCGAAGACAAGAGGGTAATGGCAGCGCTTTCTACGCGTTGTTGCGTATGCTAGAGCGTTCTGCAGCGCCCTTTCATCAGGCTGAATTTGATGTCATTCTTTCACTGGTAGCGGATGAACTCTCCCTGCTGAGTGTCTCCAACGGTTAAGGCGATGGAAATGAAATAACACTGAGAGCATTAATTTGCCCATTCTTCAGCCAGACAAGGAAGCCCTCTGAAAGAAAGTAGGGGATGGAAGCAAGAGATGCATTCACTTGCAACGTTTTCTTTGGAAAACTCATTAGACCATGCGACTGGCGCTCCTGCCATTTGTGCACGAATCTCGACGGTAAGGCACAATTACACATATACTCTGTTGGTGAATGGGGTTAGGGACGAAGCAGAATTCTCTTTCTTATAACGCCGCCCATGACGTATTCAACATAGGTTGTCGCGCAGAATACCTCACATCAGCATGTGCCACATCGTCCAGATGGGCTGCATTCATACTAATGTTGGTGGAGCGCTTGATGCCAGTTTGTTAATTTGTAAGTTTCCACGCCTCTTCACCTTCTTAACGGCCATCTTCTTCCTTCGCGGCGTGGGAGTGATGTCAGATGAACATCCGCCAGCTTGTACTGAAAAGGAAGTATTCAGCTTGCTTTTCGACGGGACGGGTGTCGAAGTATATGTGGCTTTTGCTTATCGTCAAACGGGTGCTTCCGGTCTCACCACGGCCCCAGTCTTGACAGACTTGTAGACGAATCGAGGTCCTCCTGCTACTGAGACAGGCGAGCAAAGAGGTACACCGTTTCTTTCGCCCACTTGGCTCGTTTCCGCCTATTAGAAGGGGTTGATTTTGCTTCTCTCCTCCGTGGCATTCCTCGCCAAGTTGAGTTACCAAGATTCCTCCGCTCACCACCCGCCATGCCTCCATCAAGCTCACCCACTTGTCCCATGTCAGTTGTTCAACATGGGCTGAGGCAATGCACGTCCACCGACAACTCAGTCGTCGTGAATACACAGGCTATGCCGAACTATCATGTGGATCTCGTGGTAATTTGCCCAAGACACCTGGGAGATCAAAGTGAAATACCGTCCCTTTATATTCTTCTTTCAAGCATCCCCTCTCAACACTTCTTCGCAGACAATGTATTGAATTGTCGTCCCCAATTTACTCGGACCGCAATGTTACGTTCTGAGTTTTCAAGCTGCCATTGCCCAGCACCCACGGAACTCGGAAGAACAGGTGAGGTTGGTGGTTGAGTTTCAATCCGAATATTTTCATGCGCTATTCTATTCAGCCATCTCTACGTAGGCCGTGACGAGGTTCGTTACTGTTATTAACTTTTTTACACCTTTCTGCAGAACTTACCAATACAAATAGCCCCCTGAGCAAAATGTCATTTCCGCCAAAAGTGCATAATGGAAATACCGCATTTTTTCCCTTCAGTCCGGATCGGGTTATCGTAGCTCTCAAGGAGGCCTCTTAAAAAATTTTCGGAACACCAAACACATTACTAACTAAAAGCAACAACCTTCTTTTCGAATCAGGAATATGTTTTGCATTTTTATTTCTTCGTTTGAGTTTTTAACGCTCGTGTGATCTTTCAACTGCTTCGCTGTTTTCGCTGTGTTGGTGCTTTTGTTAATCGGCGTGCTCCTCTTCCGTTCTACAACTTACCTCCTTCTCTACTTACAGAATAGCCTTTGAACCTCTGTTATATTCGCTTTTTTTCGTGTTGTGCTGCATGTTTCGCCGATATGAAACGGGCTATAGTTTCGGACAACGAAAACGCCCTTTCACAAACCCACTTCAACTTTGTTAAACGCCCGTACACTGACGCATCATTACGCCAAGAGAGCAGTACATTGTTCAGTTTGTTTCCGACCGAACTTGTTTTTCGTATTTTTACTTTCCTCGAAGGTTTGCGCTTGTAATAAAATTGAGTTTTGTAGTTTCAGACTTATCAAATATTGCCTTTGTTAGCCGTGCTGGTCGAATGTGTGTAGAGGGCTATATCTCAAGTTCTATTTGCGTGCAGCTTCGTAAATTCCGCAATCCGCATTTGCCGAATGTGCCTGACAATTCGGAAGACGTTAAAACTCAATTGCACTATTTCTCCCGTGTTGGTACGGTTTCTCTTGACTAACTTATTCTGTAGGAAACTTGTTTCGCAGGGTTTTCTGCTTTCTGTCCCTCCCACTCCGTGTTCAGCTGTTGGATAGCGTTCTTCGAGCGGTTAGTAAAATAATCCTTACCGTTTAAGGATGTTTTTCTTATTATGCCTTCATTCATTCTCTTTGCTAATTACCCAAATATGAGCTTAATACTGTTTCAAAGTTATTATTTTTCACGTTTCTAGTATCTCTGTCACAATGGATATGAACCTAAAATTGTTTGCCACAACCGGGCAAAGGACTCGTCTCGAATAGGTTGCAGGAGAGAACTTCTTATAAAAGGCTCCTGCATTTTGGGGCGTTTGCGCTGTCCATCCACCTTTTATTTTGGCCATTTTCTCCGGGCTTTCCTCACAGGCACTTCATCAATCGAATACCAACGTGTCTTTCATTCCCTCGTTCATTCATGTTTTGGGCAGAATTTTTGGTTAAAACTGACTAATTTGCTTTGCAAAAAGCCGGGTTCGTCTGATTTAACTTGTATTGGAAACTACTTGCACGCAATAGCTAGATTTTATATAATTTTCCTCCAGTCTATTGTAGTGATCTTTATCATTACTCGCTATTGATTTTTTTGCACGTATGGGGGCGTTTCATATCTTTGCTGGTAGTATGTATTCGAATGCATAGTGGGCATATCTTCTGCTATTATAGACGAATTTCCCGAAGAGGAGTTGGCTGTTCGACTTTTTCTTCGTCGAGTCTTCCTCGATCCTCACGGTCTTCCACTTTCCATGGGACCGGGGTGGGCAGATCTCGGTAGCACGGGCCTTACCGCATCCAGTTCTCGACGCGGTTCTACTTCTTCAATCACGGACGATTTGCTTACTTACAACTACTTGTCACCCGTCAATATTCCGTTCCCCGACGGCAGGTGACGTTGATCACCGTTGTAGTCATTTTGCTATTACGATCACTTAATCGTGGTGTGCCTGAGAATATTCGTTATACAGCTGTTAATGTGTTGTATGAACGAAGTGGCTAATTACTCGTAGTTGTGTCAACAGCTTATCAGCTAACTAGTCATTTAGATAAATTTACCAAATAACTAAGGTGTCCAGAAAGACAGATTGTGTGGCCTGTTTATCACTCAATGTTTTGTTTGCCTTTCCCAACTTCTTATTTGTGTGAATAGGACATTTTTTCATTGTTCCGTCCATAGTTGTGTCACTTTGAGCAATCACGAATTCTAACCAACTTTCACTAGCCTATCGCGAATTCTGTCAGATGGAATTTGTAATGGAATCGATAGACAAAGTCACCCAGGCTGTACCACGATATTACATGATTTACATTGGTAATTTAGTCTTACACACTTAAGGCATGGCGTCTTACCTCATAGTAATTTTGCCTTAAATAAAAAGTTTCACTGGTTTAAAGACAAATAAAATATTTTTCGAGGTTGCCTTATTATTGAGTCTTGTTATTTTGCAAAATTGTTTACTGTTGTGATCTAGGTTTGCTTATAATGATGTAGTACATTCCGGCATCGCGAACTATTTCCTAATGTTATTTTAGTAGCAGAGTTGATACGACCCTTCAGAAGGCTTGCCCGGCGAGGCACTTGATCGTCTCGACAGCTCCACCTAAAAATGTGGGTGCTTACGATGCCAGAAACAACAACTCGACAGCCTCTCTCTCACGGATTTGGCCAACTGCAAACATTCTTGCCACTATTCTTCACTCTTATCCATTTGTTCATCAAGCTCGAGTACTCTTTATTCTCTACGGGCCTGTTCATAAAGGCAAATTCATCCGACTTGGATGTTGGCTTAAATTCTTTTATGCGTTTGCTTATGGTGAATCAGTCGCTCTTGGTTTCATGAAATCCTTTTCTTATTCCTCACGTCTTAGGACGCCTTATGTGGAACATAATGTGCGAGAACACAGCTGCTGATTTAAAACAGTTGTCCGCCTGTTTTGGTGAATTAGGACGCGTTCTCAATAGTCTGTGGTTTTCTGGGCATTGGTCTGCAAGCGACACACTTGCTGTCTTGCACGAGATCACAAACACGCCTGACGGCTGGTTGGCTGAAAATTTCGCTTGCCTCCTACATTCCGCTGGTGATTTTCTTTTTTGTCCTTTTTGTCGATGTCTTTTTTAGTGGGATCTGTTAATTATAGCTTTACTTTGTCCTGTCAATTGTCTAGGCTAAAGATTTACGATTGTATTTATCTTTTTTATTTTTTAAGGTCCTCGGTTGGCTTCATTAGCGGTGCAGCAAAAGGCCAGCAAGGGATATGTAACTGAATTGGCCGTGATCCTCACATCCTTATGCCTCGTCCAGGTATTTCATGCTTTTTATAGAATTCAAAAATTTAATATCTTGTGAGGGAAAACTGTCTTATTTCTGTCAAAGACCACTAATTTTAGCGACTCAGGTGGTCTCTGGGCAAACTAGTGTTTGGATTTACTAATCCTCCTGAGAGGTCGTACAAATTGTGCAGTTCGTTACTGCCTTGCTTGTTTTAAAATTCGTTGTCTAAGGCGCTTCTTCTTGCGATCGACTCAAGCTTCACTTCTCTTTACTTCACCGTTATATATAATACGGATTTAGGGCACTTTTTGCCGCATCTGTCTTGCTAACCCTTGCTGAGTCTATTCACTGCTCTGGGCTTCCTTCTTCAAGGTGAAAATTAAAGAAGATCTGTCAGGACTACTTAGCCTAGTTGGTGACGCGGTTCAAGCAACGGGGAACGCTTACAGACAGGAATTCCTAGACTCACTCTCAAACGCATTTCGGGGCGTTATCGTTGACCTCTATGAGACGGACGAGCTAGGTACGTGCCCACTTTACTTTTTGGCTCTTTAAAAACTTTGAGGTCCCTGGTGTTTGCCAGTGCAAGGTACTCAACCATAAAATTCTAATAAATCCGAGAACCCTCAAAACCCTTCCCATCTTAGAATACTTTTCTTCCGTTGTAGATGAGAGGTTGGAAGACTTTTCTATCATCCTCAAGGCCCAATCGTACTTCTTCCGAGCCCTACTCGCCCGAGTCTATGAGGAATGAAAGAACCGAGAAGCTTCCTGACCTCATCGCCGACTTAGGAACTCCAAGCTTGGTCAAAACGTTACTGCACACAGCCTACTTCTACTCCCGAGTTGCCACTTTGCTGTTTTACCGTGTTTTCTCCAATTTTTTCCAAGTCCCATTCTTCGTTGGTCTTTCATTCATATTACTTCTAATACAACCATGGACCCCGCGTTAATGTATCCCTCCAGTCTCATGTGTGGAACCTCGACGACGTTCTAGCAATGTCTGATGAGTGGGAAAACGAGAACGGGCGGTCTTGAGATACCAAATTCACCGTCGACCGCGACAGGCGGATTTTGCATCAAAACTAGCTATTTTTCTGACCTAAGGGGTTCACGCAATCAAAAAGAGTTGAACTATGATGTGTCTGGCAACGATGCTAGAAAACCGAATTTAAAAGGAGGACAAGCGTACGCTCCACGAGGCAAGTTTAGCGGCGTCAACCTAACTACGGTCGCCCGTAAGGCACCCGAGGGATCGCTGCACATCGCAAGTTGTTCCAGAAATGAAGAGACTGGTTTGTCCCCATGTGCGATCTGAGAATGATAAGTGCGTAAGAGAAGCAAGCTTCAGGGATGGCGACCCGGGTTTGGAACTTTGGAGGGGGGCGAGGACAAAGCACTTTATTGAACGCTACACGCGGGACGGATACAGCATAACGCGAATCCGCTTGCCCATGGCCTTGGCTGGCAGATTACGTTTGAAGTGAGCTCTAACAGCCCCACTGCGTCCATGTGGTTTGGTAACTTTGCCCCAAATAACGCGTATTCTGGTGGGATTGTGACGTCTTGGCAATCGCTTTTTCCTAAAGAACGGTAAGTGTTCGATTAGGAGCATACTTTTCGGCACGGTATATGTAAGCACAACGCTTTCCCCAAATAAAATTCCGTTTCATCAGCTGTGTTAACGCCGTCAATTTTGAGAAGAGCTGTTTTCTCGTGTTGATTTCTTAGCCCACGACGATATCCGGTGAAAACAGCCTTGACATACAACCTACCAGGCTGCTTATGCCTTACTCGCCTCGGAACCGACGTCGCGACCTTCTCATCAGTCATCCCAAGGAGCACGTCCTAAAGAGAGTCAGAGCACCCGCCGACAATTTTTTAAACAAAAAATCATATTTGCGTTGTTTATCAAAACATTAGAAATCCACCACTGAGATCATGCTTGCTTTTTTAACGGATTTATATTGCTAAAAAAACTTTGGTTTTTAAAAACATTAGGCGAACAATATTTCAATGCATGTATTCAAAAGTTTTCTTTGTGAAAGGAATCATGCTTACATAACTCCATTTATACACATAAATAAAACGTGGATGCTTAAGATAAACCTCTTTGTTTAGTTGCGTTGCGATGAATCGACTCCGCCGACTCATTTTTAATTCATAGAGAACCCTCTGTTCACAGCCGAAATTTTCCTTTCTTGAAGTCCGCTGAACGCCCAGTAAGGCGTCATTATTGAAACAATTGGCCTGTATGTGATCAAGCAATGTGTCATATTTATCGTGTGAGCAAGTTAATTTTGAGAAATACGTTACAGCATACGTTCAGCCAAATATCTGATTATTTTCATAAGTTTGCCATATTTTTGTTTGTGAACCAAGTTTAGAAATGGAAAAATTAAACAAGGTTATTCCCGCATAAATTTTCGTTTACTCCCGAGCTATTGTGACCATACAAATTGCCATTCTCTTACTAATTGATTCACACTTTTTTAAATAATTCTTGTATCTTTAAAAGCCAGTAGAATTTGGGCATATGATCTTCTGTCTCATCGCTTTACGGGGATAACATCTAGGTATGTCATAGGCTAATTAATGAGTGCATGCTATTTTCTGTAACACAGCTTTTCCCACGATGACATATGAAATCATTTAGTGGCCTTTTCCTGACTATTGCGCAGCGTAAGCAGTCTTCTAAATAATGATCGACCGACTTTCTTTAACTTCATTTACAGATATTTTACATTTTTGCGGATAAAAGCGATATATTACTTAACTCCCACTTAGTACCTTTTGATATGTCATTTTCGTCAATAAAAAAAGACTACTCGGTCGAGTAAGTCATTACTGATGGAATGGATAATTGGCGAATTGAATTGTCTATTTATGTACGATAATTCAACCGTAGATGCCATATTTAGTCCTCCATCCGTCAAATTGGCTTGATATTTATGTGGTAAGAAAACATATTTGAGAGTAGTTTTACACAATCTTCTGGTTGTGTTAGATTAACCTTATCAATAGATTGCGTGGAAGCCTTAGGGACAAAGCGGAGATCAGCGTAATGTATCGCCGCTAATCAAAACTTGTAAAGTTTAAGTAATACATACCTTCGTTGCTTAGGCTTTTGAGTGCCACTGGGTGCGCTCCTTCTGTCCCGCGTTGACAGTTTTGCGTTTATAAAAATACGTAAGGCCAAAGACAAATATATTTCAGCAATTCATAGCACCTAAAAAATTAGCGTTAATTATTTTCAGACTCTCCGCGTAGAATGGTATTGTATGACTAAACTGGTGTCCCATAATATCATTTGACCTTGATATTGTTTGACGCTTTTCAAAATTTGCCGATCTTAACGATCTTCGCTTTTCGTTTTGCGTTTTGCGTCAGAGATGCCGACTTGTTTTGATCTTTATATCTTGGTTTTGATACTATCTAGCAAGTTAGAGATTTCTTTTCAACGGGAGCCTGTGGTTTCGGAAAGTTATGCGGGTTCCTGCGTTGATAGCTCTGGAGATCCCGTGTTTTGTTATCCACCGTTCATTAGCGCTGCAGCTGGGCGCTTAATTAATGCATCAAACACCTGCGGCGTCACTAGGAGGCAAAAGTTCTGCATCCACATGTCAAATGCAGCTATGTCTAGCCGCTGCCAATATTGTGACGCAAGAAGTCCAAGTGAAAGCCACGACGCCAGCTTTATGACAGATCGGAATCAGAACAACTGGTGGCAATCTGAAACAATGGACGAAAATCCTTCCCTTCACTTTAAAGAACCGGTGATATTAACAATTGATCTCGGTATGTCTTGCCTCACCCAAATATCTATCTCTTCAACAGCAATATTTACTTTACTGCTAATGGTTCGCATTTCAATTTACTTATAGTTAGTTTGCAGTCATACTTCCTGTTGATTGTTGTTTATCTTGTCGCTATTGCGTTGACCGCCTAGCTATATGGATTTTCTATAAAAATCATTCGTCAAATCCGTGTAACCGTTCGTTCGATGTATTTTTTACGCATCCTTCCTTGAATTTAATTCGGTTACACTTAATTTGTACTCAAAACTACACCGCTATTGCCCAAAATTTACTGCATATTTGACAGTTCTTGTGTGCATCTGCTCTTTCGATATTCCTTTGCACTTATGTCTTTTGAAAGCATTATCGTTAAATATATGGTTATGGTACTTTGTATACTACTTGCTAACAGACGAAACAATTAACATAATTGCTTGGTACTTTAACAGTTAATCTTTTTTCGCACTTTCCTTTTTCGCTTCTTACTTCATTTTAAGCAGGGGTTTTCATATCCCTTTCCATTGAACAGTTCGTCCTTTTTTCATTTTTCTTTGCATTTTTAGTAATTTACAACTATCTATGTATTTACCCTCATCTAACAAATGCACGCCTGCTGCTGTTAATGCCCTTGTTATGTAGTCGAATTTACTTAAAATACCAGGTCTTCTCTCATAAATGCGGCCCGCCATTCTGCACCTCAATAAACATTTTCTTTGTCAGAGGTCACCCTACACTATTCTTACTGGTTAAACCGTGTTGTATATGTGCGCTCGTCTGTCATCTGGCACCTGCCAGCAGCTGGCCCTTCCTCCGGTCTCCGTAATTGTTTACGCCAAATCGGACGCGAAGAGCCAAGATGGGGTATGAGAGGTGAAGATTTTGTGCGCACATCTTTACGAAGCCAAACAATGAAGGATTGTGGACCCCAGCCTCTGTTTTCTGAATCCCTATTTTTATGCAAAATAACGCGTATCAATGATCACGATTATCTACTTCATATATTTCTCTAATCGCAAACCCATTCATCCTCACTCCTGTGTATTTTTGGATGACATACTTTTATGCCATTGAGTCTCCTTAAAATGTATCCCCTCGATTTTTGAAGCATCACTATCCCACTTCTGTCAAGTCTTTAATGACTTTAGTTCAACCAAGATTTGTTACGGAAATTTTAGTAATCAAGGGAAAGTGTCACAAATTCGCCACAAGTTGCAAAATGCTTTAAGCTGTTAAAGTCCTCCATTATTCTTAGTTTGTATAAGTACCAGTGCTTGAAAATCGACTTTTCCTCGGTTTTCCCTCTTCATAATATGACAGCCGATGACAATATTCAGATATTTAGTATGAAATTTCATAAGGTCGAGCTACTGTCTGTCTTAGCCTTCCACGCATTTATGTAAACTAGTCCCACTTCTAAATCAAATTTCAGTGCTGAAAAAGCATACGTCTTTAAAATGGCGATTAGTTACACTTTTCTGTCTGTAAGTACTAGATTGCGTGGCAGAGAAATTTGTTTTTATTCTTTACTCGCAAGTCAATAGGATATTTGAAATCTGTATAGGGGATCTTGTCGTAGGCGGCGCATGCACCTCTGCCTTATAGAATTGATGGGTAGCTCTTTTCCCTGTCCTCTAACGCACTTATTGCTGCTTTCTTGATTGGCTAACACTCTCTGCTAACTTATTAGACGTTTTAACTTTACTGGATCGCCGAGACAGGCTGGGCAAGGCAGTATTGCAAATTTGATTGCCGTCTAATGCTACTTTATACGAAATTACAGTGTATTAGTGTTATTGCACATCGTTGACTTCTTTGTCTTCGGCCACTTGTTGGTTATTTCATAAACTGGTGCCTATTTCTTCAGCGTATTCTGATAAAAAACGATGTCGTGTTTCGTTAACCACTCTTTGTTACTGTGTATGCGATGCTTTTAGCTCCCAGTAGCATTTTTTCATCTATCTCACAGTCATCATGCTATCTGTCCTTGATAAAATTAATGTATGTATATCACCTTGAGTGGATTGGTAGTACCTATTTTACTTTCTCACATTCAATTGGGAAACAACTCCATATGCAGAAGTATTCCATTGTGCATAAAAATATATCTTTCGAGTTGGACTTCTCCCCTTACCGCTTTTAGTTTCCAATGGCGTCTTCTGGTATTCAATTCGAACACTTGCATTTATTTCCAACAAATTTGTCACAATTTTCACTATTGAAGTTTAAGAAGAGATGTTCATTTTGCATTTAAGTGTTGTAGCTCTATTGTGTTTTGTATTCTTTCGTGTTTGAGTCATAGAAATACTCATTATCTGGGAAAATCCATAAATACAAAGTCATTTTTTTGTAAGTCTTGAAGGAAATCCCGGAACTTGACTGGGTTGCGAACTTTTCTGATTAGCAGTTCTTTTTCTTCTGCTAGTAATTTTCAGGTTAATCTAAATGCACGTTGATAAATGTTTCCGAAACCGGCTCCCGAAAGGTTGCGCGAGACAGATTTGAGTGATTGTTGTGCTGTTTTCTCATACGCTAATGCAGAAGATTAACTCACCCTTTTGCCAATTTAATAAAGGAAGGCTTTTAAATTAATAAGTGGTGTCTTTTGATTTTATCCCTAATGGAACTTGTAAATTCTGTTTTATTTTCGCATAGGCACCAAATTTTACGTGAACTACGTGTACCTCCAGTTCAAGTCGCCGCGACCCCACGCGATGGTGATCTATAAAAAGATGGACGACGAAGCACCGTGGCTTCCCTGGGCTTACTTCTCGAGTAACTGTCTCACCTACTTCAATATGACTTACGAGCCCTTGCCCAGTTTCTCCCGACCGGATGAAGTCATCTGTCGCGAGGAGTATTCCACTCTTCAACCTCTCTACGATGGCGAAATAATCTTCTCCGTCATCAACGGCCGACCTGGTACGGACCACTTTTTCAGTAATCCCGCACTCCAGGTTAGTAGACATGCGAGTTAACAAATAACTGTTCACTAACATCATGAGTAGGAAATATAGAATGTAAATGGGCGACGTGTCTTGCTTGGTATTTTTTTACTTTTTTTTGTGAATAAAGTAACATAGCTGTTGGAATATGTGCAACTGACGTCATTGACATAAGCGCATAATATACGAGTCGTTATATATATCTTAACGAAGAGAAAAATGACTTGTGACGATATTTATGGAGATGGTGATGTGTGAATACCTAGTTGTACTTGCAATTTAGGAGTGGAGTACTGCCAGTCAGATCAAAGTGGAACTGCTGAAGATGCACACTTTCGGCGATGAGGCCAATGCTGAACGAGACACTCTTTTGACTTACTATTTTGCTATCCGAAAGTTCACAGTAGGTGGTCGGTAAGTCTACTCTCCCAATGATAGCTATTCTGTGCCTTAATAAAATTTCGAAATTAGCAGGTGTGGAGATACTTTGTGCTACAAAATCTGAAAGAACATGGCATTTGGGGTCCCCATATTCCTTGATTTGTATTGATCGCCCTAACTTATTCCTCATTGCTAGTCTGTTGGGCTACAAATTCGCGCTAACATCCGGCTTCTGACTATAGCAGTGCGGTGGAATTTGAAATAATCTGAACGGTGAAGGGGAGTCCTTTCGCTTACAATGTGTTTATCTGCCAACAGATGCATGTGTAACGGCCATGGCAACGATTGTAGCCCGGTGGGTGGCTATGGTCCCAACCCCAAATTGGTGTGTGTTTGCGACCCCGCCCACCACACTGTTGGCGATAACTGCGAGCGGTGTGCTCCCGGCTACATGGACATGCCTTGGCAACCAGCTACACCTGACAACGCTCATGCGTGCAAAGGTATTTCCAACTCTCGCCTCACTCCTTCCATCCCACTTACCCAATTGATTTTCGTCAAATTTGTTCGAGCCAATTATTGCCACCTTTTTCTCATTCCTTATTCCCTTCCAAAGTTATACACTCGCTGATTGAGGCCCCCCTTAAGAAACATCGAAGTAAAAGTCAGGCAACAAATGTTCTGAACTTAGGACATTTAAGTGTTTTTCTCAGCATATGAACTTAAATAGAAATTGTGGGATACAAGAGTGTCAACATGGATGGAGGGATGGATGGTAGATATCCGCATAGATGCCCCCAACTTGAATGTGGTCTAAGATCCCCTTGAGAACGTGATAAATTTTTTGCAAAATTCATATCACTTGCTTGGAATTACATCTAAATATTGTGTGGGCGGTTAGACAACTTTGCTTAAACATTGGTTAAGCTTGTGAATGCAACGGCAACTCGGATTACTGTGAGTTCGACGAGATCGAGTACCAAAATTCAGGGTCGGGAGGAATCTGTGTCGGTTGTGGCAACAACACAAGGGGAAAGCATTGCGAGCTTTGTCTCCCCGGCCATTATCCAGACCCCGACCGGCCCTCCGTTTGCCTCCCCTGTGGCTGTGATCCTATAGGAGCGCAAGAAGGTGGCGAGAATAAGTGCTCTTCCGACGGTCAGTGCAATTGTAAACCGGGCGTAGGAGGTAAACGCTGTGATCGCTGCCTTCCCGACCACCACTCCTTCACTTCAAGCGGTTGCCAGTAAGCATATCATTGGTAAATTTTAAAGAAATCTGTGCTTCCAACTGGCTCTTCTGACGTATTATACAGACCCTGCGACTGCAATATTGGCGGAAGCTTAAATAATCAGCCCCAATGCGACCCCTACACCGGCGACTGCGTGTGTAAAACTAACGTCATCGGTAAAAGATGTGAAAGGTGGGCTATTAATGCGTTGTGAGTAGCCTCATTTTTCTTCATTAACCCCTTCTAATACCATTGGCTGAAGATGCAAACCGGGCACCTTTGGAATGATGGACAATGATCCCCTCGGGTGCAAGCAGTGTTTCTGCAGTGGACATTCATCAGAATGCGAACTGGGACGTGAGAGCAATGGGGAAGTTGTGCCAAGTAGGTTCTCTTGTTGTTATCAATGGCGAGTCGGCTAGTAATTTTAATAATCCATGCTCTCTCGTTTACTTGCTATCCGCCTTACTTATTCCAGTGATGGAGATTGAAGTGAAGGAATTTGAAGAAGCTGGAAAAGTAATCTTTGGCTGCCCCAATGGGACAAGTCCGTGTTCAGTCTGCTTTAAACAAGGTAACTTGGACTACCATTTCATTGCTCCTTGTCCTGTTTATTCATTGAAAATAAATAATGCGTAAGTTATAATCCAAACATTTAGTCTCAATAATGATTCCTAACGTTTCCTTTTAGACAAAAAAACTCTCGACATTGGATGCACTCAAAATAGCAGGGGAGAACTTGAATGCCTATGCCGTGAAAGACCGAATGATTGCCCATTCTGCGTCAGCGGGAGTAAATAATCGTCTTATTCCTTTAAATGACTGTTCAGTTTCGGCTGCTATCTACTACATGTCTGACATTTCTGCTAACGCTTACAGTGTGGCTTGACCCCCAGGAGGAAGTGCGAAAGGAAATCTGCCGGTGCCCACAAGGCTACACCGGTCCCAGTTGCGACATGTGTCTGCAGGGCTATCGACGGGAGCCGAGCGGCGGACCCCCCACTGCCATTTGCATCCCCTGCACCTGCAACAACAATTCTCAGACTTGTGATCCTGAATCAGGTATAACGTGCTCAAATGAAAGCGTTAGCCTTCAATTATGAATCTACTAGAGTGGATTCTCCCTTTACTTTTTATGGAGAAATTTTTTCCAATTAATGTTGCCTCCCTTCGTACTCGAATCCAATCAGGTAAATGCGACTGTCAACACAATACGGGTGGCCTCTTCTGCGACCGCTGTGCTGATGGATTCTTTGGCAACGCGCTAGCTCTTCCTGATAGCAAAGACGCTTGTAAACCTTGTCCATGTCCCTACGGTGCTAAGTGTGTCGAAACGCTTCTTCCTCTGGAGAGACACGCTGTAGTCTGCGTCGACTGCCCGGATAATAGGACAGGTAGGCTTTGTAAATCCCCATTTTCGCATATCAATTCATCAATGAGATGCGTCGCACGCTATTCTTGGTAAATTGTTATTCAGCCGAATGATTTTCTTCTCAACTGGAGCCATCATCTCTCCATTTTTTCCGGGTTGCGGAAACTAATCGTATTGCTAGCATCCTCGCTTCTAAAAATGTTACCAAAGCCCGATTACCTTTAGCTTTCCTCTTTGAGTTTATGTTAACTTTGAGAGGCACGTGATTCTGTACTTATTTACTTTGCCCACTTACCTTTTGATGGTTTGTGTTTTGCCAAATTTAAAGGCTTCTGCAAGGCCATAACCCTTTAATTGGCGACATTTTCAGGGTCACTTACTGTCCTGTTTTGTAAGTTTTCCCAATAGGCCTCATTCCCTTCGACAGTTTAAGATTTCTTCTGTTTTTTGGTGATCAGCTTTCGCTGTTTCGAATTTACATTGAACGAAACACTTCCAGTCAACATTCATGCGTACTGTGACTGACCACTAAACGGTCCATGCACGTCACAAAATCCCTTATGATATTGAGGAATCAGTTTAAACATCGTTGAAAACTCGTATGTGGAGGTGGATTTAGGGCATACGGCCGTTGCGAAGGGGTGCGATGAACAACTCAGACTGTTCACACCAACGTGTTGGCGAACGAGGAAGGAACTTTGAGTGATCCCTGTGCATAAAACATTTTACCTAATGTCCAAAGATTGTTGAAAAGGTTGGTCTCAACTTATCTATTCGTCCAGGAACGGAGACTCCTCAAATTTCCTTTACTCAATTTGTCTCAATTTACCCTAGCAAGACCCGAAGAGTATGTTACATTTGCTCGTCCAAAATCAACTTCTTTTAAGTCAGAAATGAGCGTTCCGAATCCAAAAATTGTTTACTCACCTTGAGGCCTGTGTGAAAAAGTCGACTTTAATGACTATCTTTTTCCTCATTCATGAGAGGGTTAAGGTTTCTTATTTAAGCAAGTCAAGCCTTCGGGTGCCCCGCGGGCGTGACAACTCTTTTGGTGTTTTCTTTTATCCTTTTCCCGTCTATCCATAATGAGTAGAATTGTATATGAGTGCCCACTGTCTTCCATACACTCGGCTGGAAGTAAGCGACGTGCATGCAATACGATCAGCTCTTATGTACACGCATTTACTGTCTGCTTTACTTAAGCAAGGCTCCGGACGAGATTATGTGCCTAACACATCCTTGCGGTGCTCCGAGTTTACCATTCATGTGAGTAAGGTGGTGGCGCGTCATTCACTTCTAACAAACTCACAGGAATTCCCTCCTTTCTACTCTCATTTCCCGTTAATTGTCACTCAGTAAAGTGCATGCTCATCTACTTCTTGTCTCACGCGCTCCACTTCTCCTGTTGAGGATTATTTTAGGCTGCTTACTTATCCAGAAATTTTTTCACACTTAACGGGGCTCTACTCTTTGGTCTTGCTCTATATTGACTGTGTCCAAGATCTGCCTCGGGAGTGCGTTCTCTGATTCAAATTCCACAAGTATGCAAAGTGAAACTCCTGTTCACATCAAACGGCGATGTCAGGCTGTCCGGTGGGGTTTTTCTCTCTCTCTCTGAGGTTGCAAATTTGGCACTACTTTGCGCCTTCAGCCGTACATTTTTGGGCATTTATTAATTAAGTATTTTTTATTCGTGGACCTTCTGTCTCATGTTTTGTTTGAGCCATTGCCATATGCACGATTACACGGTGGTAGAGTGAGGATTTGAAAAGTGAAAAGGGAAGGCTGGACTAACGGTGCATTTGGAATGCATGCATAAAGTTTGCCCCAATCCACAGCGAGATTCTTCGCCCCCTCCTCCTGCCCTGCACTTTTCCACTGATGCCTTATTTACTTCACTAACAGGTGATCACTGTGAAAGATGTGCAGAGAACTTCTTTGGTGACCCGACAAATGGCATTCCTTGCCAACCGTGTGACTGCTCAAAAAACACTGATTTGCGAGCCACCGACAACTGTGACCCGTAAGCTATGAGTTCAGATGCTTCACGCCTCATCATTTGCATCTCGTTCCCACGCAAAGCCATCAAACATCCGGTACCATCCGGAGAGCACCTTTTTATATAGTTATTACTGAGGAATCTTCTGATCTCCGTTGCAAATTTGTCCCCTCCCTTTTAACGACACTTGCTAACTTTACTTTCAAAGACATTACGCGCTAGGTTAATTTGCAGATTGTCAGTAAGTGGCTCTTGATGTTCGTATGTGGCCTTAGCTAGGTGGACACTTTGCCATTCGACAGGATTGCCTAGTCATATTCACATAATTAAAGTGGTTTAACATGCCTATTAATTTATCTACAAACAAGCAAAACGGGAATTTGCCAAAAGTGTCTCTTTGGAACGGCTGGTGATCACTGCGAGAGATGCCTCCCGGGCTACCGAACGGAACGTGAAGAAGGTGGAGGAGGGCGCGCCGGCTGAGGGGAGCGGCGAGGCGGAGATGACCTTCGCGCGCGGCTGCCAGCCTTGTTACTGCGATTCCCGAGGCACACTCGCCATGCCGGGTGTGGAGGGTGGCCTGGGCGTCTGCGACGAGGAAAGCGGTCAGTGTCCTTGCAAGCCTGGTGTCACTGGACTCCGATGCGACCGCTGTCGCGACGGCTTCTTCGGTTTCAATTCTGGCAAGGTCGGTGCTTTTCCCTCCTCTGTTTCCACTCCTAACTCGCCAACGTCGTCATCACCAGGCAATTCGTTTAGGTCATTAGAATGTCCTTTTAGAAGAAGTTACTTTAACGTGCATAAGGTGTGCATTGTAAGGCGCTTAGACTGAGTAACAATACAGACAACCTCAAACTGCTTGGGCCTCGCAGGGCTATCCAACTGGTCACGTCAGTTGGTGCACGTGCCGGGCATTCACATGAGTACATTGACGAGCTTTATCTTGCTACCGATGAACGGAAATCCGACTGTATTCTGTAAAATCATTTTAACTCCCTGTCAATCAAAACCCACATCGTACACACAACTTTTCGTGCGTGTCGACAATAGATATGCGAAAAAATTTACCATTGGTGGTTTGATGCGATGAAACTTGAAATCAAGGCAATAAACTCCTTCGGTATTTGGCACTTAATGTTTTTACGATCTGCTTAAATCCTGTCGGTTTTCATAGGTCGATTATGCCAAGTCCAAACTGCCTGGGTTTTCTTAGGAAGCAGGTCTAATGGGCCAATGTTTTTACGGCACACTTATAATTTTTGATTTTCTTCTGATTCCCTCTCAAATTGTTGCCCCGAGGGGCCCCGATCGCCCTCTACGTTTTCTCTACTCCATGACGCATACTCTAGGACATCCACTTTCTGGAAATTTATCTCACATCTCGTCATTTGACGTCCTCCACTAGTTTTCTGTCTAACAATTTTGCGCCTGCAACTTGATTTTCAAGGGGTCTCGGGCCCATACTCAGTACCGACGACGAAGACACGGAAGTACTCATGCACAAGGGAAAGTAGCGCTGTACTTTAAATGCTTATCGAAACACCACAGTTTCGATTACGCACCTGAAATCACAATTCCCTACACGTGGCGGACAAAGTGTTGCCTCCGGTCTCGTGTTCTCTGTGCTTGGCAGCGGGGAGAGTAAAGGAGGGGACATTGATGCTTCGCATTTGCGTCTGCCGCCCGAGAGTCCAATCATTTTATCGCCGCTCATGACTGCCCTCGAAGTTATCAAGCAGTCTACTCCATTCTTATCAGCGGCAAATTTATCTACTCATTGCCTTTCATTGGATCGTGTTTTGCCGGATATCTCTGATTTCTTCGTAGTATTGGCAGAGTTATGGCTTCGTCTCTTTCGTCTCCTGCATACATTTCCTTTATCTCAAAGGAGATTTTGAACTAAATGATAAACGCGTTACTGCCAACTTTGGAATTCATGGCGCAGCTGTCAGTCACACGTGCATCGCACCACCCTCTTGCCGATTCGCAATATTTTCACCTTTTGATCACTCTTTCCTATGCTAGACTCTTTAAAATTTGTTTAAGTAAGACAAATGTGTTTGGCAACTCAGAGGCGCAAACCTGAGGAGCTGATGTGCCTTCCATGACGACGGGAATGGTGGAGGATGGCTTCAGTCAAATCATCTTTCCCCCACCTCTTCCACAATATGAGGTGTGTGTTTCACCAATGACTTGCTCGTCCTTTCTAAACTGGTAGTTTGTCTCTACGTATTCTCAATCTCATCCCAACTCTTAGGATTATTGCAAAATTGTCTTACTTTTCTGAAACAAGAAGATAAATCCCTCTTGGCTTAGTGACTTCTATAGGTAGGTGCATTCATTTCTCGGTGTGTTTCAGGGCTGTACGGAGTGCAACTGCAGTCCGAGAGGTTCCAAATCGGAGGTTTGCGATCCCTTCACGGGCGACTGCAACTGCCTACCTTTCACGATAGGCCGAAAGTGCGACGAGTGTCTGCCGGGCTACTTTAACCTTACCACGGGCGTTGGCTGTCAAGACTGCAAGTGCCACCCCTACGGGTCCATTCATCGCCAATGCAATCCCAACGGCGACTGTTCCTGCCGACCATTTGCCAGAGGGAAGAAGTGTGACCAGTGTGAGGTAAAGCATGCAGAGACGCGAGCGAGTCGGCAGCAGTGTGCTTCTTTGCTGAGATCTGATTGGCTTGGTGAAACACCTTGACATCAGGCGCTCTTAGCATCGTACAACGCCTCTGGCAAATGCACAACAATCCACTTACTCCATCGTTAATCAAGTTGACGAATAAGAGGAAAGTGATATAGCTGAGGGTATTATTTGACTAAAGCGAAAAATTTACACAGCATTTACGCCTTATTCGCTAAAGGTAATCCCTGAGTGGCGTTAGGGTTTTTCAATGGTCTCCGTCGAAATCAACAAGGTCTTTACACCAATCAACCATTAATAACGCCAGACCAGGTGATAAATGCCGGAGTGCTCTGTAGTGCGGACTCTAGGAAGGTTTTAACGTTGCTTCTTGTGCGTTAACTGTGGGGTGCTTCTTACTCATGCTTTCTAATCTTGTGGCCTATTCACTCGAATTGAGTTATTAGACATTTCTAAATTTCAGTTCTGAATGTTACTGGTTCAGGTCAGTAGGTAGTCTTGATAAGCAGTGCTTTTGCATTTACTATCTGCGCAGAATAACCGCCCCTAGTAGCGAACCCTCAAAGGTGTAAACTGTTGTTTCCTTTATTACCTGCACTAACCGTTGTTGCAAAACTGCTAACTCGTTTAAAAGCCCGTTACTCAGATAAGAAACAGAATCTTCTTTGTAGGAAAATCACTACGACCTCAGTGCAGGTTGTCTTCCCTGTCCGCCATGCTACGGCCTCGTGCAACGACACGTCCACCAGCTGCGCAAGAAGCTGGCAGAAAAGTTTGGCAGTGGTGGCAGCCCCGACCTAGACAACAGCAGTGACACATTTCAGCTTTACGAGCAGATCGAGAAACTCAACAAGACCATCCAAGACGCCTACAATTTGGCTCTACAGAACAGTCACGGTTGGTTACTTTATGTTGACCCAGAAGAGAGCACCGGCGCCCAGCCCCCACTTACCTTTTATCCATCTCTCTCCCTTTTATTCAGTGGGCTCTGCTGTCGTCAACGCCGAACAGCTGAAGACCACAATTCACGACCTCCTCGAGCGTGCGTCAAAAATTACTGAAGAGTTGGCTGAGTACTCGGCGCATAAAGTTAGTTCCCTTCCTCACAGCTTCCTCCGGTTAGGAGCTTACACGTCGTCTCCATCCTAAATAACAATTGCCTCACTTTAGCCGGCTTCCTCTCACTCCATTTTCCTCTCAACACTTACTTTTGTGGCTTTTCGAAAGAGTAACTTGGGCACATGGCGCACTTGGGGGGGGGGGGGTCGGAGGGAGCAGGAAAGCCAGTGAGCGTCTGCTCCGCTCGCCGTTCGGTCAGATTAGAATACCCTAAAAGCCTGCATGCAATCACTTGTCTCTTCCATTGTCGCTTTCACCGCTTGCCTACCTATTGCATATATCTTTGACGTTAGTGTAGTCATTTGCATGAGTTAGCATCTGGTGGGCTTGAAGCACGTTGATTTCGGGCTCAGTCCTGATGTGTATGCCACTTAAAAATGTATTCTTACGGGATTGCCTCAATCCGCCATCGTTGTGTCGCTCGTGCTCGTTTCGAGTGGTCTTGCACCAGGCTCTAGTCAACTCCACTTGTTCCGTAAATCCGCATTAATTTAACAGCCGTAAAGTAAAACGAGGCGTTTATGTGTGCAAAATGGTGGTTGTCAAGATTGGGCACGTATTCGTTCTCGTCAGTGACGCGACTCAACAATAACACCCATTCGGCGCATTCACTCTTGCCTCAAAACTGCTTGTGACTCGGGGTCAAGTAGACAGGAAACTTAAGGGGTATTCGTAGTTTTAACGTGTCGTCCTTCGACCATCCATTTTATGAGGTAAACGCACATACACGCAGCCTCCCGGCCACCTGTGTTTACGCACTTCCGTCTGAGTGGGTGATTGGTCAGCCCGCTCCCGTTGGCCCTCCGGTCACTGTTCGCATCGCCCTGCCTCGGCGAAGCCACCGATGCGCCTCCACGCCGGCGGCATGAATTTGCCCTCGAGTTGGCGGACGTGACAGGTATCCGGTGTCGCTCAAATGCTGCTGATCGCCTGATTTGAGGATGCCTGTACGATTTTTGGGTGATGAGCTTGCTAAAAAAACTGGAACAAAACATCTAGTCCGCAAAATGCCAGCACCGACCCACTTACAATCCGTACTGGGCTAGCTATGGGTCGTGGGTTGGAATGAGGCGACTTCACTTACGGAAAGGAATGTTGTGTGGCAAAACCCTCTGGCCAAGGTTCCATCAACGACCGTCGCTTCTCCGACTCTCTACCGCAATGCATTCTCCGTGTAACACCACGGCCCCCTCCCCCTCGCGTCGAGGCGACCTCCACCTTCGACGGCGATGTGACGCTAGCCGTTAACCTTCGCCTTCTGCGACCAGCCGTGAAAATGCGTTTGGATTGCAACAACCGTAGAATCATTTTCAGTTCCGTTAGCTTCGGTAATTGTACGCGACTTGGAAGTTGCCTGGGATGGTGTGATTCTCCGGCCTGCATTTCCGACTAGCTCCCTCAAAATAGCCGGTCTTCGCAATAACTCCTATTCCTCCTTGTTCGTCTCAATTCGTGCCATAACACGTTCGACAAACCGTCTACCCGCCGCCACTGTCGGGAGAAGGGCCATTCCGGGGGGATGAAGAATTCGAGACGTGTTGACGTGCAGGTCATTGATAAAATGGACACCGAGGTGCTAGGCCTCAGTGCTTTCGGGAAGACATCCGCAGTTCAGCTTCTCTACGTACTTTAGATGAAACGCCATGTCAATTGGGGATTTTTGACAGACCTTAACTATTGGATGAGATAGTGGCGGCAATACATCACACTCAGGTGCTTACTCGCAAACTTGCTGTTCTCTTCTTCTTGGACTTCCCCAAGTCGATTACTCGATGCGGGATGGTCAGAAAACAAGGATCCGTTGTTTGAGCTCTTTAAATTGAGGAGCGCTTTTTTGGCACAATGAAATACAAGCGGCGCTACATGGAAAACAATTTCCGTCGGGTTGTTCCTCGCGACACCTAGTTATCTGCGAAAGCCATGTCCCCAGGAGATGGTACATCTGGTTATTCGTCTACTTACTTTCGTTCCGTAAAAAATACCCACTGGTCATACGCGGTTACCCAACTTTAATTGGTGCCCTAAAATCGGAGAAGTGAACATACTTATGGCATTATGGTTACTAACACTCTGAGTCTACAACAGCCCCCGTGTGTGCGTCCGGATCTGCCACAACGACTAGACTCGATCGAGCTTGGGTTGGACGAACTGGACAAGCGAATCAAGACGGAGAGCCGGCGAGAACTCGACGACTTCGCTGAAAAAGTGGCCGCCTCTGGGAACCGAGACAGTACTCTGACTGAACAGGCACGCAACGCCACTGAAACTGTCGGGGCGTGAGTCTTGTGGATAAATCCGTTGGATAATTTAGTTTTTGCATATGATCTTTCTGCAAGTGTTCCACTACTTATCAATTTTGCGTAGTGAACCTTCTCGATGTTGCAGAATAATTTACTTATCCTTTACACTTCCCCTAATCACATCGCCCCGTCCCTCCTCTGTCCGTCCGCAAGTGGCCGGTGGTAGAGGTGATGCGAATGCCTGATACTCGAGATGTGCTTGGTTGTTAGCCACGGAATCACCCACTTCCTGTGTATTTGAAGCAAACAAGGCCATTTGTGCCGCAAATATTACCACGCTAAAACCCATTTCTTAAGAGTGGATATACCCCGTTTCAAATTGCACTATAGCCTTAAAGAAGAGGCCTCCGAATTGACAAGGACGGTGCAGGATATCGACACAATCCTCCGTTCTGTCGAATATGATGCTGAAAAATTGGCCCAAAGCACTCGTCAGGCTTTTGAACGACTCAACTCACAACTGTACAGGTGCGTCTCTCTCACCGTTAGTTACACAGTGGAAATGCTTGGAGAGGTGACTTTTAATTCTAACTGCCAAAGTGCTTTTCGAGCATACCTTGTACTGATCGAGCTAATTCAACATTGCTAGTGTTTTGTGGTCACCACCTTATAAGCGCCCAACTTTGAGGGGAACTTGACTTTTTAGACTGAAGGAGATTATGGCAAATCGGAAGATATCTCTTAAACACAAAGTTGACCATGTTCAGCTCCTGAGTTTGGAGCAGCGTCAACGCCTAACCAAACTGCTTGACGGCTTGAGGAATGTGCCCGATGTGAGTGTGGAACAGTCCAAACTTGAAGATGCATTTGGCGACTGGACAGCGGCTCTTAACAAGGTAAATTTGCTGACTCACCAGTGTGACAGGTTGACATCACACTATCTGATTGGTCTTGGACATTCATTTATGACCACTTTCGACAACTCCTCTTAGTTGGCCTGAAAATACTGTTTACAAGGGCGTTGCCCATTTCAGAAGTGTTAAAAGCAAACAGTGCCATAAAAGTCCGCTGAGTGTCCACTTTTCCGCTTTGTATTTGTTTACCCGTCGCTTGTTGTGCGCGCCACTTCACCTCTTGACGGCTGCACAACGGTCTACCAGCACCCGTCACAAAACAGGCAACATCACCGAATCTTTTGGCCTCATCCTGCCTTGTCCTTAAATGTCGGGACCGCCACCAACTTTCCTTTGTTCTATCCACGAATCAGTCGAGCGCGTTGGCCGAGCCGCCTCTGTCTAGGGTAAACTTTTGTCCATTAACCCATATTGAGAAAGCGTTTCCCCCCTTCAACATCACCGCCTCCGCTTTCATGCCCTCAGTCTTTGACACCTGGAAGGTTTGTCAAGTGGTAAGCTAAATTCCCGCTTTTATTAACAACAATACCACTGTGGTAATAAGTCGCCAAAGAGGCGGCGTTCCAACGTTCCTGGGCCTGGGACTACGTCGTAACATCCCACAGGTTGCAGGTTGACACTTTTTATGTTGCGATGGAGTCAAGTCATCGGCAGCATTATGTACCAGTGCCTTCGTTTCATTCGGGCCATTTTATTGGTTCTCATAAGAGAGCCATAAATGCGGACGCCTCGAGGACCCGGGGTATGCTTCTGCTCCATCCGCCTAACACGAAGAAAATCCCTCCTGTGCCTGCCACACCGTGCGTGCATGAGGTTGGTCGTGAGAAGTCTACACCTGCCCGCATGATATCGGAGTGAGGATGTTTTTTGAGACGAGTATGTCGGCCTTTTGAGACAGTCTCCTACGCAGATTGTGCCGTTGTGCACTCTTTGCGCAATGGAGATATGCTCTCCTGACGACTTGCGCCAACTAGTCTTTATGGACTATTAGGGCGACCAAATTCAGCATAGTTGCTGCTGATGTGTAGTTCGTTATTGTAAGCATTAAGGCGGATAGGGGGCGGTCATAAATTCTGCTTTGCTCACTCTTTTTACGGTGTATGCATAAAGATAAGGGAGTAGACGAAGTCGAGGCAGGTCCTATTGCTTCTCCAAAGCATTTCACTTACGGTTAAAGCCGACAACAATGCATCCACGATCCGATGAGGCACCTTTCATCTTCGCGCAGCTTACTGGGTTATACAGCCAAATTTCATGACCTTCATGATTAATTTGTAACGATGGTCGGAGGTTATTATCTCCTCTTCTATCCTTGTATCAACGCCTACCGTTAATAAAAATATCCAGGTAGCGCGGCAGAACATTTCGGCAGTCATTCAGTCCAACTGCTTGCTCCCCATCTCGACCTGTTAAGAATGCTCTTTCACCAGTGTACGTACTAATGAATTTCATTTTTTCGTCATTGGTTTCAACTTCCTTAAGTGTCAACCCTTTTGAGGTCTTCGACGGTTGCTAATTATGCTTCTGTGGTAATGGCAGCTCGTCTACGGACCCTCTTGGTCATCTCAACTCTAATTTGATCCCAATCTATTTTGAAGACTCCACATCAACGACCCTCTTCTTATCGAGACCACTTTTATGCTTTTGATGCTGCTAAATATATTAATATCCCATCCTCCTTTCATCATCCCCGTGGCCCTTATTGCGACCATATACTTATAGTGGTATGTGATGAGAGTTTGCACTTGGGAACATGCCAAAAAAGCACTGCCATGTTGTTAATTTGACTTGTTGATATGCGCACTGGCAACTTGATCCAAGCGTTTCTGTATGAGCCAGGACGCAATTCTGTATATAGCCTCCAATTTATTTCCATATTTAGTCCCACGATCTGCAGGAGATGCTTGAGAGCGAGGAGAATGTGATGAAGGACTTGATGGAAAAACTGCGTCAAGGTCGCGATCGTTTGAAAACCACTCTGGTCAAACAGACGCCGGTAGCGGAAGAAAAGGCTCGGATTATAGAGCGTTTGGAACAGTTGCTAAATAAGTCCGAGACGGCCGTTCAGACGTCCAAAAAGGCTATGGAAGATGCTAGACAACAACTAGCTAACCTTACAGGTGAGACCACCGAGAATATGCTTGTGTGCTCACACAGGGTCTGCTAGGCGGCGGGACAAAGCCCGGCGCCGTTGATCCCGCTGATCTTCTCCTCTCTGCGGTCCCCATCCCTCCGTCATGCTCAGGCCCCTAATCTTTGAGCACCGCCAACACACTTGTTTGTGAAAGATGCCTACCCGTGTTAATAATTTACTCACGCGCCTTACCTTTGCAGACGTTTCTGTGGACCGCGGTTTAGCCACTCTGTACCAGTAACCTGAACGCTGTTAATGACCTTATGGTGGCGGTGAACAAAATATCATAGCCCCAGCGCATGTAGTCCCAGTAATTCTGTGTATTATTCAGCCGCTCTCTTGACCTTGGTGGAATAGGTCGCGATGACGCCATTGCAGTCCGGCAATGCATGCGGCTTAAATTGGCTTTGCGCCTCTGAGACCGATTTCCCGTGAATCCAAAATATCTGTTTATAATATTCTCACCAACTAACTCGATGCATCATTTAATGGTGCTTACTTTAAAGTACCGTTTGAGAAATCCTCAGGGAAAATGTCCAAACCTTGACAATTCAACAAAAGTTGGGTTCGTCTAAACCAGGCTGTTATAAAAACTGTCGCCGGAGTCATCAACCCTCGATTTTAGATCTTAGGCCTCACATCAATGGGGGCGAGGGTGTTTAGGCAGGAACGCCTCCTCCACCTCCTCGTCCATGCGCCCATCATCCAAGTCACGTAACGAGGCCACAAGCGGCCAGATATCCCGCAAGACTACCAAACCACAATTTCACTATAATGTAAATCTGCGTAAATTTCAAACTGTAGCGAGCACCCTCTTTCGTATTCGCAGATTTCGACGGTTACGTTGGCCGCACCAAACAGGAGTTAGAGGCGATGCGTTCCATTGAGACGGAGATCAACGAGAGCCTTGGCAAAATTAACAAACAAGTCCAGGGCATCCATGTCCAGGTCGACGATGCTCTTAATGCCGCCAAAGTCCTACAGACGACTATGGCTTTTTACGATGAACAAATCAAGACCTTAAAAGAGGACGTAAGGGCTTTGTTTTTCCGATATTTGAAACTTTCTACCTTATTCTACTGAAATTTCTGCTCACGCAGGCAGATTGGAACCTCTTTTAAACGTACTTGGTTCGGAATCCCGATTTGGCAGAAATTAGACACTAATGAAAGGGACCCTGCATCCATCTCTGCCCCCGTCTTTCGGCAGTCCCGATGGAGCTGAATGTCATCTGACGAGGACTACTGACGCAGTAGCTGCCACCGTTGTTAAGTGGTGGTACCCGCGGGGGCGGAAACGAAGCCTCGGTGGTGGCAACCTGTGTGACCTCTCTGGCTTCTAGTTAGGTTAATGGGGTATACGTGCGTCCGCACAACAGTGGCGCTTGTTTGTTCTCGTCGTGTGACCGATACTTGGCGGGTGGCGGAGCAAATACACCTCGCATCGGGGTTATGAAGACGTTGGGCGGCGGCGGTGTTGGTGGTGGTGATGATGGCGGTGTATAACCTAACCGTGACACAAGGGGGGCAACTATCATAGGACTTCTATTTAACACCTACCCGTACGAAACATCGTCGAATAGTGATGCACTGTGGCTTGACTTGGAATATACGCAAACGAGGAGACTTTTGCTGGACTTTGCGTAGTGGCTTTCGGGAAAGTTTTTGTATAAATGAGGCAGTAAGTGAAGTAATGCCTGGGGGACGGGGCAGGCGTTCTCAATCACCCGAGTCTCTAGCATTTTGGCGAACATCCACCGCCGGTGTGCACGCATCGCCTGGCTGAGGGAAGCTGCTGTTTGGAATGAGGTAAAATGCACATTTGTGTGAGGTAGATGCGCCACTTAAAGGTGGCCAAAGTCCATTTGGCTGCCCCGCTTATTCCACCACCCTTAAAAAGCTCTGATGAACATTCGATCTTAATGCCTTACCGCAATTGCTGCGATTCGAGCAGATTTTAATATTATGATTTCTGGTATCTCAGTCAAACCACTTCGCCTCCATTTGCACAGAAATGCCACCAGTACTTCCCACTTCTTCGAACCATATGCATTCAAGGGTTCGGCAA
This sequence comes from Dipylidium caninum, assembly GCA_017562135.1. Taxonomy (NCBI): domain Eukaryota; kingdom Metazoa; phylum Platyhelminthes; class Cestoda; order Cyclophyllidea; family Dipylidiidae; genus Dipylidium; species Dipylidium caninum. The sequence continues at coordinate 193,549 of QEYB01000610.1, read as the reverse complement.
CGCTGCATTGGCCAGTAGTTTTTTCGTCCCTGATGGTGATTCCCCTTGCAGGTGGCGAAACAGCTTGCTGAAACGAAGAACTCAATGCGAAGCAGGAGGAGGAGGATGAACTTTACAGTCAAGTTCAGTATGAGTTTAGGAGCAGTTCCGAGGTGGTGGAGGCAATAAAACCCCAGGCGAAGGCGGTGATCGAACTCGGCAAACGGTCCGAGAACGATGTTACTCAACTGCGCAAGGATATCGACAATCTCCTTAACAAAATGAAGGAGTTGAAGGGCAAAATAAGTAATTTTTCCACTTATTTTGCTGTGTACCCAGTGGGTAATTCTGTGCTTTAAGGTATACCCACAGGCCCTGGTGCTACATTTCTCTCCCCCACTCTGGGCGTGGGCGCCTCTTAGGGCCCTCTTTTGGCGCCGCATTGCGCATTGGCGAGGGTATTCGGGCCATGCCCGGGGCGTTGGATCATTTGGGGAGCTGGTGGAACACATGCTGACAAGAACTTAGTTGTGACCGCAATTGGCCGGTGTATTGGTTTAACTTTATAGATGGATTAGAGTGAGGAAAAGAACTGTCTTCCTGACGATCCTACCGCACAATACTAACTTCCCCAAAGCTCTGTTTCACTGCAGATATGGTGCAGGTACAGGGCAGCTGATTAACAACTCGGCGGTAGTGTGAAGGCTTCAGCTTACTTGGCACTCAGCGTGGCCAAAGCAGGTTAGTGTGCAGGTCAAAGCCAACCTGATTTGTACTGTGAACCGCCAGAATCGGCCCCGAAGGCGTTAACTAAGACCAATCGGAGCCAAAGCATCTTCATCGGACAGGTATCAACTCATTTCCCACCCACTAAATCATGGTAGACTGCGCGTGTCTTCCTCGTGAGGGTTGAACCGTCCCACTCTCTTCATTCCGCAAGAGACTCCTTGAGGGCCAACATTAATCTGAATTGGGTTATTGAAGATGTACGATAAATGGAATTTTGTGGATTAAACACCCTCACATTTGTATTCCAGCCAACACAAGTCCCAACAACGGCTTCGAGGGCGATGGAGCAGCTCGTTTCAAGGAGATAAAGGAAGAAGCAGAACGCATGAAAATAACCGAGCGGATTAATAATTTGCGCAAGGTGAACCTCTCCCTGGTGGCCGAAATGGAGTACCTGAGGGACTACGAGGTGAAGGAGTTCGCAGCCAACACGAAGCACCTCACTCGGCTGCTCGAGCTGCTGCCCCTGCTAAACCATCAGAGGTGCTTCTACTCGGGTAAAAACATTGAAGGCAGCCGGCGGAGGAGAAAGCGGTCAGTCAACAACTCCACAGGCCCCAGCACAGCTTCCGGTTTGGGGGGACCGGACGAGGCCTTCACCTCCGTCTTCCTGCACTAGTTTTTTTCCAATTTTTCTTACAATCATGATTATAGTCGTTTTTTATGTTTTGCCTTATGATTTTTCAATTTGTTAAATGTACGAATCCTTGAGGTGTCTGGTCTTGTCCTCCACCAATCTAATCGTGCCTGTAGGTCGAAATTTTTCTCAAGAACACACTTATTGTCTACTGTTGGTTTTTACTTGATGAATCGGGAAAATAAAACAACAGAGATAATGAGTGAAACGTGGGAAGCCGAATGCACTGGCCTAATCCCTCAAGTCTGCAATTTGACTGTAGTAAATGGTTGATTGGACACTTTCAATGTGGCTTACCTGAGTAGATCACTTTCACACCCAAAATCTCTTAACAATATGAGTTCTTGGTCCAATTTTGCAAAATCCGAAGGGAAAATTGTTAAAACTCATCAGCATCGTTTAATCCAAGTTCCGATAATCAAATGAGCACCAGTGGATGACCATCCGGCCATTTTCCACAAAATTCTCCAATTTGGATTCAGGTAGCAAAATTCACGGGCCCACGTAAAATGTGGTCGCCTACCTGGTCTCAAGGAAAATGTGTGGAACTGGACGAACTGACAGTTGATCGTTGCAAGAAAAGTCGTTGTCTTGACTCACAACCCATTCGTGCACAGGGGAAAATGGAGAATTACTCATCAAATCTGGAAAACATTTCGTTTAGAACCATCGACACGGGCGGGACTGGCCTCTAGATGCTGTTTTTGTGTAATAGCTACCTCGACGGTAGGACAGATGGCTCAGTGGAGAGCGACTCACATTCTTTTCATCTATCATCAGCACTCCCTGCCATGTCAGCGAGAACACACTGGGCCTTCTATCGCCTGCGCGCAACTGCCGAAGTGTAATGCGACAACAACAACACCAACGGCAGCAGCATGTCTTGATACTGCGCCACTTGCAGTACGGTCTGGCCGGAATGCACTCTAGGCGATGGAAGTGTCAGGCCTTTTGGCGGGATGAACAGCAACTGCTTTACCGGCTCCGTTTAGTTTCACATGTGCGATCGCACGCAAGAAACTCCCATGGACTTTCATGAGTAAATAGAAATGTAGCTACGCGTTCTTTGACATCAGGTTTTTGCGGAGGATACTTTGAAAACCCTTCGCTTCGTCCACGGACTGGGTGGATAAGGCATGACGAGGGGAAGAACCACGGGGGCTCCACCCCACGGGTCTGCCAAATCCATGCGGTATATCCAGGCGAGGTCTCTCGAGGAATTTAATTACAGAAACGAAAGTGAAAAATCTCCCCTCACGAAAATACATGCTTGCAGATCACCACTCCTAACCTAGGATCCATCAATGAAAGCTTTTCAACTGAATCTAATCACAAGCCTTATTCGCATTGACGGCATCAAGATGCACCCAGCGCTGGTGATTCCGTGTTTTTCACAGAATCCCTCCCACGAGTGAGTTGGCCCAAGCGTAAATTCTTCCTGACTAGTTGTCAGATAAGAATGTCCCCTAACGAGGGGGTTCTGACATTTGAGATATTTCTTCGGAAGAACCAACTTAGACATGGAAGAGTGTGCCTTTTTTGTCTCCATGATGCTTCATCCCCAAATAACATGGGCTCTCGGCGCGGACTATGAGGCATTTAGATTGGGTTGCTCTCTCCTCTCCATCTCTTTGAAAGTGTCTTGAATTTCAAACGTCTTTCGGGCGGTGTAAAAGAGCAGCCTGATGATTTACTATCAACTGGCGTCTTTGCTTACCTCGACTTCCCTCCAATGATTTGACCCTTCACTTCGCCCATATCGCCATTATCAGTAGCGGTACACAAATTCCGATATTCTCTCGCCCTACACTGACACCAGCATCAGAAAATCGTGTTTTTCTATGCCTCCGGTAAACCCATTTCCTCCCACTAAGTAAACCACAGAAAACAAAACAGGACTTTTGATGGGAAGAGTCATGACTCCGAAGGAATGGTGCTGTTTTAGAGTCCTGCCTACTACCGTACATGGTTCTACACTTTGATCAAATTGCAAACTACTTTCCCCTGGACTACTCACTGGACTCTGCGAAGAACCGTCAGGCGAAGGGTCACTCGATATCGACACATCGTCACAACACAATGCTACCCCTTTACCACATTTATTCTCCAAAGCCAAATGGTTATTGTCAATTATTTGTCCTGAAATTATCATTTCGACAGCTCCTACGGAAGTGGCAGTCACCTTGTGTTAAGTCGATTCATCTGATGTAATGCAGGGAAATCCTGGAGTCACAAGTTAATCTGCTAAAATACACCCCAGAAAATTCGTTCCCTCGACCGAATTTTATACTTTCACTTGACTCCATGATAATTCTAAAAGCTTGGCGTTTAGGGACACCAGGATGTACGCTCTCAGAACGGCTTGACGGGTAGTTCCGGAAGCAACTCAATCACCGTATTAGCTCTATTTGGTTCGACTCTACACAAGAAATGACACAAGGGAAGGGTATTAGCCAGCTTTTGGTGGCTACCGAAATACGTTTACTTGACACGAGGGCGCGTCTGCGCACACCCGCAACCGACACCGGCGGCCCGTCACACAGCAAAACCATCAGTCAGCAAGAGTCGAGACGGGCCGAGTGCTTTCGGTAGGCCGCTCCGATACCTGAAACCAGGCCTGCAGCTCGTGACGACAGTCGTTACGACTAGCTCCAATTCCCCCCCCCCCCCCCCAACGCCACGGGACCCACGAATGACAACCTTATCACAAATAAGTAGGTCGGAATGCACGATGTAAGTAACTTCTATGTTGTGTTGTTTAGTTGTATAGTAAGATTAGTGTCTCGGTCAGCCTCAGAGTAAACTATGTCTAATAACCGTCACCCACACACGCCAAGACCGACAGTTGAGACCCACTCCAGCCATGGTGGACCAATTTAACCACAACACGACACCTAGTCGCCCGCATGACGTTGTCACTTGTTACGGGGGTGGAGGGCTTCCAGGAGGCTGCGCACCCGTTTCAACTGTGGGTCTGGCAGCCGCTTATGGGCGCACTCAACCGCGACGATGTCAGGAGAAAACCAGAATTCTATCAATTAAGAAATTCATAAATCGGCGCGAGGATTATAACAGTTGTGGTTAAAAGGTGATAACCCTGAGATGTGAAGCAGTGTACGTGGATGAACGCGCGAAGGTGCGCACGCACTGGCGTGGACAAACGTGTTTGGGCAGGTGGTGGTTCGGTCAGACGGGACGGCGGGCGGGTGAGGTGCCAGGAGGGGCAACAGCACGCACGTGGGACGGGCGAAACACAGATTAAGAAAACCGAGAGCGGCAGTCGTGTTGGCGCCGGCGTCAGTGTCAGCGGCGACTACACGCAGGAGGGCGGGAAAGGAGGGGATCAAAAAACAGGCATGGCCCGCCCATAAGGGGAGAGCATTATCTAGACCTGAGAATACAGGAGATAAAGCAAAATACTATCGTCACAAATGTGCGTGGGTGCATAAGCGCTTCTCGCACTTAAATTGGCGCTTCGGTGAATAAACTTCTCTGGCGTTGGTGTCACGACACGGTACGCTGGGTAGTAACAGGAAAAGGAGGTGAAGCAAGGGAAGACATTTTAGGAAAATAATAAGAGAAGTACTATCGGAGGTGGAAGGAGAGGGGGTGTTAATCACAGGTCGTTCCCGATGGAATAGCTTCGAAAGAAGTAAGGTGGATTTTCAGCACCAATGGCGAACATTTCCACGTAGAGTTCGGGAAAGACGAGATGCGGGTACGTCAGTCGAATCTGACTCAATACTTCGTGGTGTTCGACGTTTAGTTGATTTAACATTGGCAAGAGTTGCGTAAACATCGTCAAACGTTCGCTTGCTGCATCTGACTTGGACTCTGAAAAAAATATTAGGTCTTTATAATGGACGGAATATGTGGCACCGGTGGAAAAAAGTAAAAACAATTGAGAGATCTGGTGGGTCACATTAGCCCATCTCACTTGAGACGACCCCACCAACTTTAATTTGCATGACTATCCATGGGGGTGGATTAGATGACGGCAGGCTGTGATCAACTTACTGAACTGCTCGTGATTCACCAGAGCTTGCATGGAGAGAAGGAAGAGATGCTCGCAGGAGGCCGGATCTTCCAACTCGTTCTTGTCTGAAAGAAGGGAATGTGTGCTCAAAGCAATCGCGTTCTCCAACGGTCATATGATTCCCCAGGCTATGGTTGTTATTGTTTTTCTCAAAAAATACCAAGACCAAATTAAATCACATGTAGATTTTAGCTTGCAAAACAGTGCTCAGACAACCTTAGAGGGTTTTATTGTTGCTTCAACTTCGAAAACTAGGGCATTAAGGAAGCCTGCCACAGAAAACGGAAAACTATACCAAGTCACTATACTGGGAATAACAACGCACCAAGTGGATCAGACGCAAAAAAATTGACAAAATGTACCACGTAAATTATATGTAAAAAAGTAGACCTCGGAGGTGAGCACTTTGTAAATGAATGTCAGGTCAGGCATGGGCATCCCTCAGACTTGGCCCGATCGACGAAGAATGCCAGTGATCTCGCCCCTTACACACCGCGCGGGAAGAACAAAAGAGCAGCACTTTGCATGTGTTACACCTAGTTAATTTGGAATATTCAGGTCTTCTCTAGAAACACTAAGATTAGTCCACAAACTGACTCTGTGTGACGTCTCACGAGGGTCTCTCCGTGACAGTTGCCCATGGCAAATGGCCATCATGCGCTACAAGTCCCACCCTCCACCCTGCCATTTAGGCGACAAGTGTGGATTACTTGATGGGCGACAGCCACCTCGGATCGAACAGGGTTGCCGCATTACTCCTACAGCAAGACCATTTTACTTCCCTGTTATAGCTACTTTGTTCAACACAAAAAAAGAGTGAGGATAAGATAGGGGATGTGTAAATCGTTGTCCACCTTACGTCTTAACAGTTCTTGTATACATATAATGGTACTCTCTATGTCGTCCAACTCCAAATGTTGAAGAACCTTTCCAGACTGAACGAGGTGGGAGATCATCTTGCTGAGGGGAGGGAAGTGGTGGATTATGACATCCCTCTCATGCTCCCTAAAATAAAATCGTGATATCACTTAGCTTCTGCGTCCAGTCGATTAAGTAAATACATCTTTGGATAAAAAATTTGACGTAAAAGGAAGTGTCCTCTGAAGAGAGGCATGACGATGATGGCGGAAGTATGACTCTCCAAAGGTCATTACAATTTAATTCGTAACGCGTGGGGCAGTTATTACCCCATAAAGGCATGCAGTTGTTTAAAAGTAGTGAAAATCACAGAAAACGAGCAAGGAGCAAAGAAACAAGGGACAGGGAGGAGGGCACCTCCTGGACGACGGTGGAGGCACCTAAGCAGGCTTTATACCCTGCGGCGTGGACAGGCGCGAAAATCGCCAAGGCATCACATCCATGTAATTGTGGTGGTAAAACGGTTAGCTGCAAAACAATGGGACTTCATATGCCAATCCCAACTATTCGACTGACAATCGGCCTAATCTTGCACCCAGTTAGGACAGTAAAATACTCGTAAAATACGTTTCTGGTATGGGAATAGGTAAATACTATGGCGAAATACTTAATGCATGGATTGAATGGAGGAATTAGAGCAAAAAAAGGCGCTTGCAAAAGGCAGTATGCGGAGAATCCACCTGCCCCACAGTTGGCCATACATCTGATGCAAAAATATGGCCGATTTCATAGGAAAAAAGTGGACCGGCCGTTCCATCAAATCGACCTACATAGCGCACTAATGCGCCTGTCACAGTTGCGTCGGCTGCACGCTTATTTTAAGGCCTATTTCCTCTATTGTACTTCGTTTTTCTTTTTCATCTGAATTTTTCAACCTTCGCTTTTTTTGCCAACACCCTTCGAGTCGGGGAGAGTCGTTTAGATCACCCTTTCACGAAATTACTGACATTTTGATCACCCTGAAAAGATCCCACTTCATGTTAATGCAAAAGCACGTCAACTGAGTGACATACGTGGCAGGCGAGTGGGTATACAAACAACCAAGTATCTTATCGGTGAGGAGAACACAGCCGGCTGCTTAACGGTATGGGGCGCGGGGGGAAGAAGGCGAATGGCAGCCTGCGGACGTGAGAGCAGGCCTTCCCCATGGCTTGCTTCCCCAGCTCCGGTGACCAGCGGTCAACGAGGGGCAACTCGACTCCTCCAGGGGAGGGCGGGAGCAAAACACCGGCGGTAGGCGATCCGCCCAAAACGGAGTCGCCCAATGTCCGTTAACGCGGCCACAGCGGGTGACACATCACAGCTACGCTTGCACGTGCACGCGAGCACGCGCGCACGCACGGACATGGAGACGCACACGCGCGCACGCACGCACGCACACACCGCGGAGGGGAGAGAGGGGAGCAAGGGGTGCGGCGATCGACACTTGACTTGACGACCCAGAGGTGGGTGAGTATGCATGCAGAACAGGCATAAACGAATTAAAGTAGACGTACAAGAAGTCAAAGTAGTTGTAGGAGTGGGATCCATTTTTCTGAAAGTCCCTGCTTAATTCTATCAGCATGATGGGATACATGGCAGCACGAATCAGCTGCCTCCTGTCATTGATGCCCAGCCGATTGAAGCCTGCAGAGGGAGAGGAGAGTGAGAGAGAACATACGTATGTCCATTAGCTTCAATGAAAAAAATAACAAACAAAATTCAAGGTTACACAGGGTGTGTTTTCGAAGACTTCACAGAAGACCTTGAAAGGAGCTTTCCGTGTTTACGAAATAGGCGTAATCCGATTGGGTAGTGGGACAGCGCTAAAAGAGGGGTTTGATGAGGGTGTACGGGAAATAAAGTATTATTTAGAACGCGCAATCGACTTAATTAATGAATAAAAGGACGCTAATTAGTGTAGTGAAAGGTGGACAACGAGACAGCGGACGGGTATGAGATTGAAATAGTCACAGTTATCTCAGCTTTTGAGGTAGGAGCTGAGCGCCCAACCATCCCGTCCGCTTCATAGTGTGATTTTTTTAACGCTAACAGTCACTCAGGATTCGTACGAAAGAATATGAATTTTCAATAGTGCACAGATGAAAACGTGTATGTATGGATAGGACCACACCGAAGGTTAGGAGTCCTTAAAACATACTCCGAGCCTCCTGAATTATAGCAAGATGAGGAAAAAAGCACGGATCAACACGAGAAGTCGACAAGCTTCACCTTCAACAGTTGGATCATTATCCATGCTAGTGCAATAGGATAAACACCGCCGTCTGCCCACTCATGACTGACAAAAGGAGCAGATATCCGTTTTAAACTTGAGCAATAAAATAAAGTGGCATGACGGCGGCAGTAAGTTGCGTATTCAAGCATTTACACGTGGTGGGAGTAATTACAGCAGCACCAAATCACTATGGGAGACATGGAGAGGATTTAAAATAACAATGGTCCATAGGTTTTAAAGAACATTCTAATATATCTGTGGAGGAAAAACACGCTTGGAAGATCAGAATTCAGCCGGTGGAAAAAGACCTTGGAAGCGCAACCAGTCAAGCATTTCTAGTAGGTTCAATTATCTCAATGTATGATGAGGGGAAAGGAGATAATTACTCGTCAAGCAACCGCAATTTAGTGTCATGGAGTATGTTTTAGCGTCTTTTCCGCAAAATATCGTCGGGATGTATAATTTCAACGAAGTCAAGTGTTTTAATGAGGAAAAACGCTTTAGCGCTAATTTTAACTGTGTATGAGTAGCCAGAACATCAGAAGATTTTCGGTTCTGCATCCTGCCACACGAAAAACACGTCCGGATTCACGTAGTTGGGGACAGCGTATAGAGGGGTCTGCTGTACCCTCCTCTTCCTAGCACTTCTGCGTCCACGTGAGGCGGGACAACGGCACAGAATCCGCCTCGTACGAAAGGAGTTTACAAATCGCTTTTCCGCGTTATATAGGTAACTGTCAGTGTAAAACCTATTTACCCGCATGACGTGCCGATGAAGTCTTTTGATTTGATTTAGGGGCTATTTTGGGGCGGTTGTTGACAGGAAGATGTCTAAAATATACGGTACTCTCAATAAATGTGAATGTTATCCGAAAACCGACAACAACATGCGATTTTGAATTTGGATTTGCATACTCATCTGCGCTAAAAATAGCTCGGTTTCCCAGACTTTAGTCAACGAATTCGGCATAATATCATCAAATTCAGCCAAGGGGTGAATAGAGCCAAAGGCAGGGTTCAACGAGTGCTCGCAACACAGGCATCAAGCCGCACCAGAGCCGCCAGATTGGTGTCTCGGCACAGGCCGAAGTCGGAGAGATCGCGGTTACTTTTTGCGAGCGAAATGAATATTAGTAGGAATTAGCGGCCTTTGCACCTACCCGAATTAGAAACTCCTGCATTTCAGTGAAGCGCTACGCCTGTGGGGGCGGTGTTTATACACGCAGGTGCATTCGCTACATGCTCCGCTAATGATAAACAGAAAGAAAATACACTCACCCGCAATGAGTTTTGAGAAATCGACGACCATTCTGGTGTGTGAGACGAACTGCCGCATCATCTGCGACCAGACACGCTCAATCGTGTCTGAGTTGTTGAATCTGGGCTGAGGATCGTCCCTGATTCGTTTTAGTCTCTGCACCAAAGAATAGCCCATTATCAAACGCACAAAGAGTTAGTTCAAACCAACCCACTCGCCGATTCAATTTACACCATTACTCCCATATGCATAGCTGTAAATAATGTTACATAAATTTGTTAACAAGGGATCTTTTCAGTACAGTCGTATCCTAAAGACAGGGAAGACTGAATGTAACTAAGGGGTGTGCAGGCTCATTCAACTTGCCAAAACAAGCGTTGGACATTACGGAAAGGGGTGTCTGACCCCTCGGAGCATCTAACAGAGACGTCTGGAGCATGATATGCCACTGTTTAACCAAAAAGTTGTATCATATGTGCCTAAATATGATAGTCAAAATTTATGGATTCCGAATATCTCCATTTTGAATGTTGTCTTCAAAGATGGTAGACAAAGTACCCCAAACATTTAAATTACCATGCGTTCAGATCGGAGGAAATCGGTGGCTCGTTCAATTCCCTGAGTAAATTCAGCAAGAGTCACGAAGACGTTCGTCTACAAAGATAATAAAAGTTGCATTGAAAGTAAATCGATGTTGCTCCACACAAGACGACATGCGGACACTTCTTCGTGGAATGAGTAGGGTGGGTGATCTCGCTGAAAGGATGATTCGCAACGGAAGACCCGAAGCCATAGCAAATATGTATTGGTCTTGTTAAGATTAACTACTAATAATAAAGACAGAAAGCAAAGAAAAGAATAAAGTACCGACCCGAATGCTCCTCTCTAAGGACGAGACGGCCTGTGAGCCTTCTCGCGCAACATCGTCATGAATACGCCGCCTCTCTGAATGGTCGTGATGCCTGGGCCCTGAGACCTCGGGCCCAACGCAAGAGTGCTCACAACCAGGTGGGTCCGGTTGGTGCATCGCCACGCCGATGGGTTGGAAGGGAGCCGACAGGTTGGGCCGAGACGCTTGGTGAGCTTGGAGGCGGACGGTAGAGGAGCAACAGGAGGAATGGGGTTGAGGAGGCACTACCGAGAGGGTTTGTTCGGACCCGCTAGTTGGGTGACCCCAAAGAAGACTTGCTGCTGCTGCTGCCACCATTGTTGGGTGGTGTTTCGCCAACTGACTCAGAAACTCTGCGGTCGGAGTGGGATGGGGATGGTGGAGTTGTGAAGAAGAACTTCCACTCTCAAATTGGGGGTTCCTACAAGTGGAAATTTAGGGCAAATTACCAACTGTGACATTATCGTCTGGACCCAATATAAACAAATATAGAAAAACTCACAAAAGAAAGTGGTTGGCGAGGGAACTTGCAACAGTTACAGACGCAAGTTGTTGGGAAAAACCGTTGTCCACCATATCTGAGCCAGCATCGTATTCCTGAATATCCTCAACTTTTAACTTCTTAAGTGAGGACACAGATGAAATGACGGGAGAAGTCTGTCGAGGCTCCGGAGGATTTTGGAAGGCCGTGCTGGAGGAGGAAACCCCGGAGGAGGCGCTAAGCGTAGATGCCCGACTTCTGCTTCCACCTCCGTCAGGTACGTTACAGAAGTCGACTGTTACCGCAGCCACTTCCGTGGTGGTCGTCGCCAGTGGTACGGTCGTGTCCACTGCCTCCACAGTGTCAAGGGAGTGTTTTGCCCCGCAGGCCGCGGCTGACTGGGACGCGGTCTGACGCCCGGCCGGGGAGCGCGGCAGGGCGCCGTCGACGGGGCCAATTCGCGTCGAACTGTGCCTTGGCGCCGATGACTCACTCGGCGACGGAAGTCCACCGTTCTGCTCCCGCTGGGATATTTCTCGCACACAGTAGTACTTTATGGCATTCGGTTGTCGGCCGACACGACTCCCTTTAAGATAAAAAGTAAAATATCGCGCCGGAGGGGGGAGAGGAGGGTGCAGGGAGAGCTTAAAAGTCACCGTCAAATAATTGATAAACATTTGAATCGCTGAGATTTCTAAGTGACAAAAAGGATTTAAGTTATAGGACATTGAAAGTTGATATTAACATATAACAAAAACTAGTATTGTGCCCGCATTTGGCCAAGCATTTTTAAATTAACTGCAAGGTGATAAAAGAGGAGTGAAGAGGCTAGGTGGATTCGCAAGATACCACCAAAATGGCGCATATGTATTGGTTTTAGTGTGTCTGGTACGGGGAAAAAGTGCTTGGTTCGACGAAGCCTTCGAGATAACAATAAACATCTTTGATGAAATACAGACCTGCTCGAATAACGTGCAAATTTTAGCCCAACGCAGTGGCAAAAACACCAAAAAGGATGCTGAGGTCGGGCGTTCTAGCTGTTGTCACAACGGAGTGGATAAACAAAATCGTCCGAAAGTTGGCGTTGGAGGCAATAGGAATAACTAATGCCAACGATCCCACCGGAAGTAATCTTTCCTGCGATTTGACGTTGCCAAAGAATTAATTGGAAGTTCCGTATAAATGCCAAAAGCCATAATGTGTAAAGGGAGGAAAATGGTTGCCTCAATCGTCGCACCTTAATTGTATTACATATTCAGCTATCAAAGGAGTGCGGCTACAGCGCTTGGAGAGGCGCAATTTAATAACTTCACTATTGGCAACTCGTACAGTGTAGCTCCAGCTCGACGTAACTGCATTCGATTAGGCAAAAAGTACAGTGCCCGGTGAATGCAAAGGTGACGATGCCGTTTGCGTAACCTGTTTACCACAAAAGTCAAAAAGTTCAGAATATTGTGAAAGAAATACGAACGCGAGCTGGGGCACATTCATATAACCCTGTTAATGATGAGCATAAGGGTAGAAGCAACACGGTATTTGCCTTTCGAAAGAGGGAAAAAGTATATAAATTTGATAAGTTGACTCACGAAGCCAACTACTTATACAAAGCGTTCGCTAGTGACGGGGTGACACTTCACAACGGTCTGAAAGTGCGTAACAACTAATAGGTGCAGTCCGTAAAGGAGAACAAAAAAGGAAGGGGGAGGTTCCGTGTGCCATTTTTACCCGTTTAATCCAGTCCCTGGCCTTACTCTCACGTTGCCTACCAGGCGTGTGCTTCAAATCAACGTTCACGTTTACCTGCGCTGTACTAAGGAAATTTGCATACGATTTGTTTGACTTGAAGGACTCAATCGCTATCCCTTATGATTTTAAATAGAATCATGGCATTAACGGTAAGTGACAAGTCAACAATTAGACCAGCCGCGCGGATATTTTGATTGGCGACACGAGGCTAGGAAATGCCCACATAAACTGGCTTGGCATGCTAACTCAACCCTACAATAATTGCCAGAGGTATCTTGAAAGAAACATCTAGTGATACTATATCTAGGGGTTGAAAGGACGGGAGCCCCTGTTATGCACATAACCTCGCTCGGGCATCATCACACGGATCACACGACCCCTTGTCGTGAGGCGAGTCAGGCTAAGGGGCGCGGTACACCAAGGGGCACCGCTAATGCCGTCTGGGAGGGGCCACAGCGCCAGACGACCACCTCGACGAGGCATGGCGAGAACCGCTGGCGGAGGGACCGAGGCGGGGTCTTGTCGGAAAACTGGAGCAACGCGAGCGTAGCACAACACCGCTCCGATGTCTGGTTAAAGTGCCAACACAAGCCATAAACAGGCGGTTTTAGAGGTAAATATTTATCCGGTTAATTAGATGTACCAACGTTGGCATTTCCTAAGGAATAGAAGTGACGAATGTGCCGAAGTTGAAAGGTAAAGGGAAAGGCAGGAGGCGAGGTGATGGCGATGTGGTGTGAACGCGAGGGCTAAACAGCACCCAGTGGCAGCGATACATCTTAAGGCGCTGCCACACGTTGGCATTCCAATTACTCATTCCTTGTTGGTCGTTTTAGTAGATTGTGGAAGTGTGGAAAAATACAGACTCACGTTTCTGAGACATTCCCACCTCGATGCACTTTTTGAAACGACAACTTTTGCACATGTTACGGTTGGAGGGCGTAATGTGACAGGTTTGGTTGCCCAGGCATTGAGGGATGCTGTTCGAATGCACGGTGCGTCGGAAAAAGCCCTAAGAAAACGGTTAAAGGCTACATTCAAATGAAATAAGAAAGAATCCATCAATGTCAACTTATAATTGTCATGGAAGCCCAACCCAACCTCATGAGACCTATGCTGTAAAGCGCACTCAAGGCGCGACTAATTTCTAAAAATAACCTCGACACCGCTCACTTTGCAACCTTCACAAGTTAGAGCACCAAAGTGGAAACCGGAGGACGGTCCACCACACACGCGACACGGGATTTTTGAGACATCGCAGCCAATTTCACCACCCGGGGCTGAAATCAGAGAAATTGGAATCAAACCATAGAGCAAACAGTTGCTATGCTTCAGTCATGACAGTAATTGATGGAAGAAAAGCAGCGCACACACAAGTCTACTTACATCAAATGTGGTCACAGAAATGGTATTTCAAGCTAAAACTACGGGTTAAAAATTTTCACAAGTGTGTGGAGTCGACGCCGTACGTATCTGCACATGTCCTTAATTTTAGTAGTCTGTAATGCTGACTGCGACGGGGGTGGAGTTGGTGAGGTCCATCCACCAGCCTCGCGTGTGCATTTCTAAGGCAGGTATCTAACGCCCAGTCACAAAGAGCATGTCTACGTGGAATTGCGATCCAAGACAGAGGCATCGGTGACCTCAATTCCAGCATGTGGGTCAGCGGCATAGGAGCGCCAACGCTGATCTCAACTCCGACACCGAGCGCGGAGCGCTGCCCAAACTGCACCACACTCCCCGCCGTACCCCTTACTTAGACGGGACAAGTTTTGCACCTTTTCCCTCGCATGAAGCCTCATCCGACCTAGATGGTAAAGCGGTGCACGACAAGTCAGCAAATGCGAGAAAAAGTTGCGCCTACTAAAAAAGAATTGTATAATTTTAATGTGGTTTAAAAGCGTACCCTCCCAAGCTAATTACTCGAGTGGGTGCCTGGACTACGAAAGACGAGAAATAGTGTGATGACACGCTAGATAAATAAGGAATCCAACTTAGGTTTACCTTCAGTGGCTCATTTCCACCAAGCCTTACTTTCGCCTGCTTAAGCGAATATGTATGCGCGATGTCCAAATCTCATTACCAATAACGATTAAAGCTATCTACCAAGAAGTTCCCCTCATGGAGAACGTTACAATTATCTCCGATCTTGCCTAAAAGTAACCGATAGAAGTAACTAAGAGACAAATTCGCCGACGTTATATCAATCCGATACCTACGCGAAAGATAAGAATCAAACAATGTGCTGCCATTGACAACAATTTGACGCCAATCAATTGCTACAACAGAACCATAAAAATTAAATTGAATTCTTAAGCATTCCAACTACAGATGAACTATTTGAGATCAAAACCTACACCAGGAAAAAAAAGAAGAGCTCTACATTCCAAGACCCTGCGGAAAGAGCATCAAAAGGGTAATGTTCAAAGTTGAGGCCGCTAGTAATAAAACAAAAGGCACTCCTTTTTCTGATGTTTGGAGAAGACTGCGGTTCTAGCATTGATCGCTAAGTCGTGTTCGTACCAGCTGATACTGAGGCAATTAATATAAGCTCGAACGAGAACGCACAAATCACAGTCAAAGTAAGCAAATTATGAACCCTTCGCATATAATGATTAAATTGACAGTACGAGACAAACACACAGATGGGGGCAAAAGTGATAAAGGGCTATAACGGAAATCATCAGAGATGGCTTGGCACAAGGTAAATTCAATTATAAAGTAAAAAGGAAAGAACAAGGCGTAAGGAGTGGACGTACGGGTAAGACTCATGCCAAGGTCTAGGCACTTTCGAAAGCGGCAATGAGGACACTTGCCCCGACCAGGACCCTCGATTTTGCAGTTGCCACCCATTGGACAGACAACATTTAGGTCCGAGTAAATTTCGCTGCCTTGCACTAAAGATTTAGTGGCGCTGCTTTCTCCACTTCCAGACTTGTCCCTTTTAATTCTGTTGGTTAGGTGACGAGTAAAGAACTTCTGCAAAAGTATTTTGACAAAATTCAAAGCAAAATTAAACGACAATAGGAATACGAGGAACCCGACCAGAATGTATCTAAACAAATTCTACTGTTTAGGCGGAATGAATATAATTAAAGGCAAGAAACATGACAACATCCTAGTATAAAACGGAAATTATCGTTATGTATATCCCAATATAATCTTTTCTAATGATGAGGGATTAAACTAGTTACCAGTAACATGATGACAAATAACTTAGCACTATACGAATTGCGGTTTTATTTAACGAAGGTAAATAACAATCGTTGACTACCACCAAAAATTGGTTGAAAACATGGGAAAGACGTAACCCAGAAATGTATCAGGACTTACTTAATTAATATAAAGATAATAAATAAATACGACATTGGTTCTCATGGCAAATCCGATTATTAACAAAGGAACAAGGGGGGATATTGATTGCCATTTTCCAAATAATATCAGCTTTAAAAAACGTAAAAAATAGGCTGTTCAAGGATTAGTGGGCGGTTTAACTATAGCATGACGCACCCTCTTGTCGCTTCCTCTTTAATTATACAATAAATTAAAACTCTGTAAGAATATCATTTCGTACACAAAAAAAGAATCCACATAGGAGGAAGGAATGAAAAAACAAAAAAATATATAAACCAATTGACGATCGAGAAATTGTTGCCATACTTGCCTTGCACGCTTCACATACGTAGGCACGATGATGAAAACCAACGGAAGGTTGTCCACAAACTTGACAAGCTTGATCCTCTGACCGCCGCTGATATTGAGTAAATGCAAATTCTGGAGTCATTTCATCGGTAAAAAAAGCAGAAGAAGCCGATGTGACAGATCGGGAAGGCTTAGAGTTTCTGGATGTATTTATTGCACCAGATGTACTCGATTCGGAAGCATCTGTAGATACCCAGGACGAATCGGACGACAAGAATCCATGAGTTTTTAGCAGATCAGTATCAAGAGGCATTTTCTTAGCACTTTCCGATGTTGATAAAGAAACAGAATCAATGAGGTCTTCTCCAAAAAACACAACACGTCCTCGACTGCGGTTATCAGCCCCATTTTGAGCCCCAGCAAGGGGAAGACTTCCGAAAGACTGGTATGATGGAATCCTAACATCCTCAACGTCATCAATCATAATAACTGCAGAGCATTCAGTAAGCCACGAGCAAATCCAGATAACAACAATTAAGACACGCTGGGTAACAATTAATGTCGTCAATGGATAATATAAACAAAGCGGTTCTCAGTGTATATTTGGACATTCAAAAAATCTTAAAAATAGATTTTATAGAGACGCTCACATTATAATATTGTTTACTACGTAAAGGCAAGAGTTGAGTCAACGGTTGAAAGCAAGGATTTCGTTGTTGAAATAATTTGTAGGCCATTCGTACTGTTTCTAAAAATCACCGATTAAATTTTCACATATAAGTTAACAAACCGTACTAGAAATTAATGTACTAGGGCTTAAAAATAATAAATTCAACATTCAAACCGTAAACTTTTTTCCCCACTGGAGGTTCCATAATCTCCTCTTGCCTTCTTCATTAAAATAGGCTTCGGTTTTATTTGTTGCTACTAGCTTCCAGTGTTAACTGGTGGATATATACAAAAAGGGCGATAGCATAATTCTATTTTCAACTTGGTGAGCCATTGTTATATATCCGTTGAATCTAATATTATCCCTTCGACGAGACTAGACAATTTATTAAATTGTTTCAGACTTGTTATGGAAATCTGAACGTCTGTTAGCGTATGCTCGTGACCGTTCTTCTTCGGCTTCCACTGCCCGGCTAGGGAGGTTTGCCAAATAGTGCGCTAACACAGATCTTGAGTGCGAACATTGTTATCATACCGGCATATCGCAAGACGACAGTCTTTGTTATTAATAAAAGAGCAATTTGCAGTTTATTTTTGCGGCCTTCGTAACCCTCTATCGACACATCCTTTTGCAAAGGATCGAAAATTGGAGTGGAAACAGTCATAAATGCATAACTTTTTGAAATCATATTTGTACAAATAAAAGTGTTTTCAGAGGTTGTAAATTCTACTCGAGCATGCTGATCCTGGACGGGTGAATATCACAATGTGCTTAATGTAAGCACAGCCATCACTGTTATTAAAATCTACCCGAGGGAAATATTACAAAACGAGGGTCGCCAAGGTGCACGTTTGACTTTAAGTGAATCTTTAAAGATAGAAATAAAGACTTCTTATCAAAATCCCCTTTTTTCGTCCAGGGCTGGTAAGGAATTTTTTGTACTTATCCAACGCAGTCTAAAATAAATAACATCATATTCTCAAATAAATCGTTAGACCGATCCCGAAAAGAAGTCTTTTACCGGGCACGAAGAAGAAATATGTTTTGTCAAATTTATGATGCATTTGAACTAGTGTTGTGCTTACTCACCGCCGTTACAAAGGCTTGGGAATGATGTGCGAAGACGTCATAACAATTCTTGCCTCAAATGTAATTACAACGCCTGGTTAAAGTGCGTAAATCGGTATCCTTCTTTAGTAGCGTCACTGAATCAGAAATTCCTCCTATTTAGCGTCATACCGACGAACAAATTTTGGGGGGGAGTGAATAGTATAGGACTACGTGGGCAATTTATTCCCTAAACTATAATGGACAAAATTTATATTAAATGTTCTAGTACTTTTGAAGTCTTATGAGATTTGTACTATTTTCATAAGCCTATCAAGATCCCGTAATAACTCTAACGCACGTAAATTAATTTACTTGTGCTTCCGCAAAATGTCTTATATCGCTAAAAAATTTGCCGAAAAAACTGTGGTAACCCCTTCTTTAAGTTTATGAAAGTCTACAGTTGCATTTTCGCATTTATAAATAATCATACTTCTCTCAAGGTTGATTTCGTTTTGTTTTAAATGTGCATCAATAATTGCCCCTTGATTTGGTTTGCTCGTTTACAACTTACTGGAAGGTTTTTGTTGATTTTGTTTGGGTTGCCGTCAGCGCTATTCTTGTTGCAAGCAGATATAGCCCCAACAGTAGCTTGGTTGTTTTCTATTAGAAATGCCAGCTTTCCTTGTTGAAAATGCGGTTTTTGCGCATGTGTCTGCTGGTTTATTACGCTTACCAATAGACCTGCTCGCAA
Source organism: Dipylidium caninum (assembly GCA_017562135.1). NCBI lineage: Eukaryota > Metazoa > Platyhelminthes > Cestoda > Cyclophyllidea > Dipylidiidae > Dipylidium > Dipylidium caninum. The sequence goes on along the minus strand of QEYB01000610.1, from coordinate 174,488 downwards.
AGCTTACCTACTTTATCATTGTATTCGGAAGTTATGTATTGAAAGCATTAGCAGTCTTTATGAATTGTTGACTTCATCTTTTTGGTATTTTTGGCATGTGACCCTTATTCGAGAAATCGCCCTATAATTATTCGACTCTATTCCTTTTCAAAAATAGTTCTAATTCAGTAATAATGTGAATCCCTGCGTAGTTGCTGATTACCGGCAGGCACCCTGTTATTGGTTTGTATTTCCTGGTGATAAAAATTACTAAACTGCGTTTCTTTCTTTTAGACTCTACCATCAAAAATAATTACAATACAGGCATAAAGTTGGAGTCGTTAAAAAAATTGTGTCAATGGATGCTTATTGGGAATGTAAGACATGATGTTGTTTTGAACTTCTTTAGCGTTAAGTATATTTGCTAACACTGTGGTCGATCATCTATACCTTCCAGACGTTGACAAACCAGTTTGGATCTTAGGCGTAAAACGTAACTCCTTAAACGGTCTGTTTATACGTGGTCGATATTTTACTTTTTTTTCGTATCTAACCTATAACCGAACCAACATATTTGTTTAGATCGAGACGAGATTGTCAATGATATTCGGTCGAGATTGTGGTTCACATACCGCCGAGGTTTTATGCCAATTGGTGATAAAAATGGTCCCACTACTGACACCGGTTGGGGTTGCATGCATCGATGTGGTCAAAATGCTGATCGGACAAGCGCTGATGCAGCTGCACTTGGGTCGAGGTCCGTAGTACTTCTAACTTTCTTCGAGCTGTCTACCCATTTGTACCCTCTCCGAAAGGGTTTATGTGTTAAGCTTGGCCTATCATTCTTCAGAATGGCGCTGGAATCCTGATCGTCTGGACCGCCCGTACTTACGTATTTTGAAGATGTTCGAAGATAAGCCGACTGCGCCATATTCTATTCACTCGATAGGTTGTAGATCTGTATTGTTGATGAGTATAAACATTCTTATTCACTGTTACCATTTTAACTCTAGCTTCCAAAGCAGCGTCTGGCGATAACGGAGCTGTCAATAGGTGGCTAGGGCCCAACACGGTTGCTCAAATTCTTAAGTAAGTGGGGACTACTTTTTCCCAGCAGGAATGAATTCAATTTTTATGGTTTGTTTTGTCCTATTACCTGTAACTAACTTTAAATATTTAAAATATTATCTGTACTGGGAAGTGGGGCTTCATTTGTAATATCCTTTAGGAAGCTGTCCGTCAATAATCGGTGGGCAGATCTTGTTGTTTATGTGACGACAGAAGATGGAATTGTAGTGGAGGAAATCAGTAAGTTTGTAATTCCACATTTATTATTGTTGCATATTGAACAAATATTCCATCTCTTGCCTGTTTTGTGATGGCTATCTTATAGTACAAAAGACTGACCGTCGTTTTTTAAAATACGCTTAAACTCAGATTATGCGACCAAAATCAGGTCTAATCAACCACTTGGAAACTCGACATTTTTCAAAACAATATTCGTACAGTTTGCACTTCTGTCATATTATGTGCGTGCTTTGTTCATTGACAGAAAATCTTTGCCGCCAAGGCGTTTCATCTCGAAAAAACAAATCTTCCCTAATGCCCAACGAAGAGACTTCCGTCGCTACGCCAATTTCCTCAGCCGGCCCCAGCGAGTCTGTTCACTTCATTTCGGAGCGCAAAACAACGACCAATTATTTACATTCCCGCTTTCTTTTATAGTGGCAATTGATACTTTCATTCGTAAAACAACACTATTCTCCTCTTGCTTTATGAGAAAATTTAATTTACCATATGTGCCGGTTATGTTCAGTTCTGATAATTCTACCGTCTTACTTGTTCTTAGACTAGTTATCGTACGTAATCCAATTAGTGTGGAACTGGACGACGATTGCGTGGAAATAATTCTTCCACCTGTTTACAACTCACCGGACATGTCACCCTCCTTGTTGGAACCCAAAACTCTAGAAGACGACTTTTATCCTACTCCAGAACTCTCGAACCCAGCCGTTTTACCCGCCACTCACACCGCTACTCCCGCATGGCATCCACTTCTCCTTATCTTACCTCTCCGACTCGGCCTTATCGAATTCAATTTGCGCTACGCACCCGCACTTAGGGTAGGCCTGTACCGAATAATTCTTGACTTTCCGATTAGGACAAGCGTATCCAAAATCCACAAACATCTTATTTTAACGTTTGCAACCATCCCTGTAGAGTTCGTGTTGAATGTTTAAGATCATATTTTTGCTAATAATTAAAAATTCACTGTTTCTTGATAGCTTATTTACGTGATTAGCGTCATACACCTTGAATGGCTTCACTCAGCTTTTAAAACTGTCAGTTCGTTGAAACGTAAAATAGTTGGGCGTCAGTTACCTAAGTGCGTATGTGCCGGTTGATCCATTACATTGGTTACTGGAAACAGGCTCAGTTACTAGACGATTTAATTGCGTTTTTAATAACTAACAACTTTATCCAAAGTTACCCAGGTATTTTTGGAGACTAGACATCGTCACTATTGTCACCCAATAGGGGGACGATTATGCATTAAGCTAAGTTAAATTAATGCTATTAAAAGCTCTGATATCATTAATGGTGTATATGTAAATGTTGTATGATCATGTATATTCTAATGATTATTAAAGGCCCTCTTCAAACTGCGCCAATGTGTGGGAGTTATCGGGGGGAGACCAAATCACGCACTCTGGTTGATTGGTTGTGTTGGTGATGACGAGGTACTTTGCCTTGACCCACACATCACACAGACAGCAGGAATACTAGGAGAACCGGTGCCCGGTGGCAGCGAGGAGGCCGCCTCATTGGACGGCTCCTTCCACTGCACCGTACCCGTTTGCCTACCGTTCCAGTGTCTCGATCCCTCTCTTGCGGTGGGGTTCGTTTGCTCTACCGAGGCCGACTTTGACACCTTATGCACTCGTCTCCTCGCCGAGCACGTATCGCCCACGCTCTTTGAGGTCCACGAAACCCGGCCGCGTAACCTCCCTCCACCATCCTTCACCTCCCTTTGCACTGCCGAAGAATGGGGAGAGCTCTACACTGTTTCTGCTTGTGCACCTCCCTCCTTATCGTCTCCTAAAACCTCCGAATGCCAACTAGGTGGGCCACTAGTGATTATTTGGAATTTCGCTTTTTGGGGAAGGTCTAGAACATTATTCCTCTATTCAGTAAGCGAACTGATGGCTTAAGAAATGTTAATAATCTGACTTATTTATAACCTTGTTATGCTATTGTTGATCTGATTCCATCGGCTATTTTAAGTTACGAAGTCGTCTGCGCCCCCATTGGGGTCGGATTGAAGCGTTCTTGAGATAATTTGGTTCGTCAGACTACTGAAAATCAGTGTGCGGGCTAGCAAAATAACTGAAGTTTATTCATTTCATCAGTCCTGGTCATGCTTACATCCGATCTTGGTATTGTCATGATCAAAAAGCTGATCTAAACTAAATGTAGCAGTAGTCTGAGAATAACATTGACTGAGGATTGTGTGCATTTGCTATCAATATTTGTCTCTTCATTTCAGATGGGGATTTTGAGTTACTGTAACCTCGCAACTACCAAGATGATGTTCCTATACCTTTCAAAAAAAATATTGATCGACATTGTCCTTTCTAACTACTCGCTCTTCAGGAGAAATGTATAAAAGCACTTGATTTATCAATGTTTTCTTTTACCACCGCTTTTCCTGAAAAGTTAATTACTAGAGCGGTATCAATCTTCGAGCACCTGAAGTAGGTAAAAGACGTCTGAATCATCGACCAATACTGTCTATGAGTGTTCATGTGAATTAAAACAACTAAAAGTCTAGACACTGTGTATCAACACGACCGTACTAGTCTACCTGCTTAAATAAAGACTGAGCAAGTACTTGGGATGCAAAGTAAGCACCATGGAGGCGTTAAGGAAACAACACCCCTCAAAGACATTTAGCCCTCTATCACCGTCACCGAATACATGACTTTGTAGGTTTAGTATTTACAAGCGCTCAGTAAACTTTACATACCGCTTCAGGTTCAGGGCAAATTCGTCGTATATGACCTTGGCCACCTCAACGCCTCCCCGTATGAGGGTGATTAACCTTTCTGACGGGAGCCACGACGATAGTCGGGTGTGCAGGAGACGAGCGCCGGAGAGTTGGTGGGTAGAGGAAGCCCCTTGAAGGGATTCCCCTTCGAGATGGCTTGCGCCCGATTTCGTATTACCGGGAAGACAGACAACGGTGACGCGGGTAACACGAGAGTTCTCTTCATATCGACACAGGTCCGCGAATAAGCGTGATCCATAAAAACCTATTATGTTATGGGGCAGTTACGTTTTCGCAGGGTGTTTGAAGTTAAACAACGTAAAATGTACCGACGGTTGACGAGACGGCGAAATCGATCATTTCGATTCCGGCAGTTACGAGAGCTAGGCTGGCAGCGTTTATGGCGGTGCTAAATTCAGAACCGTCCGACTGAAGAACTTCGATGAATATATCAATCTGGGCGCTTGAATAAATTGAACCGCGAATTAATGTCGTGAAAATTTCCTAGGTTTGAAGTTCGAAGAAAAATCAGAAGGATAATGCACAACAGATAACGGAAAGTAGTTGCACCATATGAACAAACCTCGATCGTCATGGCGTACTCCGCAGCGACTTTGTCTGAATGGGTGTGTTTTGACGAGTTCCAGACGTATTAATGAAAGGAGGACGGTTATACTGACAGGTTACGAAAACTTCATCAGGGATTTCGTCAGCTTTATTATTACATGGATGCGGGCCAAACACCGAGGCGGTTACCTTCGTATTACCCTGTTGTAGTAGAACGGATCCATCAGCCAAACCGGGTATAAAGTCACAAGAAATCACTCGAAGTTCCGTAGTTTTTCGCCCGTCAATACGACGATCGTTGAAATACAATTCTGCCATTAGAACAGAGCACACGGTACCGAAGAAGGATCAATAAATATGCGGCACCATCAGCATATTCAAACACAATAACTGTTAAAAAAGGTCCCCGATGTAAACTGTAAATGATTTTAAGAATTGCAGAACGGAGCCATTTTTTGAATACTCACCAGTAAGGGGAGGAATAACACAAGGTTGCGGCGCTTAACTGTAGATTTTTAAGGAAGTTTTGTATAAGAATGCCACTGTTTTCATGATTCGTCTGCCACAGAAGACTTGCGTACTATAAAGGTGAAGCAATAAGCTCACGGAACGCTACAACGGTCTACGTTAAGGGCCTTCACGTCTCCTTTATAAATGGTGAAGTGTGGTTCAACTATGGTATTGATTGGTGTTTTTAAATCGGCTAACGTATAACATAGACGGCCACTAGCTATAACTAGCAGGCAGAACACAACCTACTATTCAACAATGGCTGGCGGCAACTAACTGGAAGAAAAACTTGACACCTGGATCAGATTTCCCCCTTTACACCAAATTTTGTCAAAGCCCCCAATGCGTCTTCCCTTTTCTTGCGTTACGAACCCAAATTTGCCGATGCTATTATATTTCTCCTTTTGCCCAAATTAGTTTCATACAGCGTAGAAGTCCACACTCTTACGCTGGCTTTCCGCCTGCAACATATTTTTAAATATTAGCATTTATTTTTTGTTTGGCTAAGCTGGCCGCGTTCTCGACTGTAGTTTCGTTCTTGCGTCCGTTCACAAGGCGTACTTACGTCCTGCCGGGTGGTGAGCGTTTCTCTGTTTTTGACGGCATGTGTTTTACGTTGTGCCCGCTAACACAATTTGATTTGGATTGTACCTCTGTAATGCCTCTCGATTGAAATCTGATCGTCGAAATTATCTAACCGTCCTCTCCTTATAATTCTGACTTGAGCGCCTTTCGTTATCTGATAACCCACTACTGAAATCCAAAAAACCATTTTTCAGCGGATGTTCTGTTTTTTTCTTGCACACATTTAGGCATGCAGATACAAAGCAGGGCCCGTATCTACGCGGATGTAAATCTGAATAAGCCCCGTGAGTATTGGGACTATGAGAACTACACCATTAATTGGGGGGAACAAGACCATTATCAGATCGTTCGTAAGCTTGGTCGAGGGAAGTACAGCGAGGTTTTCCAAGGAATAAATATAACGAACAATACTAACTGTGTGATCAAAGTGCTTAAACCGGTAAAAAAGAAGAAAATACGCAGGGAAATCAAGATTTTGGAGAATCTTAGGGGTGCTGAGAATATCATCTCTCTCTTGGCCGCCGTCAAGGATCCCGTAGTAAGTTAAAGCTAATGCCAAGCTCGGCATTTTTGAGCGCCGTGTTGTGTTATGTTCTTTTTATTGGTCAGTTTGTTTTAAACCGATATTCTTTATTCGTAGTCCAGAACCCCTGCTCTTATTTTTGAGTACGTTGACAACAAGGACTTTAAAGACTTGTATCAGAATTTGACGGATTTTGATATTCGTTACTATATGTTCGAATTGCTTCGTGCACTCGATGCCTGTCACAGCATGGGAATCATGCATCGTGACGTCAAGCCTCATAACGTTATGATCGACCACCCAATGAGGAAGCTTCGCCTTATTGATTGGGGTCTTGCGGAATTTTACCATCCTGGTCAGGAGTACAACGTCCGTGTCGCATCGAGATATTTTAAGAGCCCAGAATTACTTTTGGACTATCAGGTTTGGAATACTATATTATTACAACTTCTTAACTTGGCATGCGTGACTTTTCCGAAATTCACGCTTTCATTCTCTGCTAACCCTTTCCTATAGACCTACGACTATTCGCTTGACCTTTGGTCTCTGGGCTGCATGTTGGCTAGCATGATCTTCAAGAAGGAGCCCTTTTTCCACGGACACGATAACTATGACCAGTTGGTGCGCATTGCAAAGGTTCTAGGAACGGCTGAATTGTTCGATTACGTTCGAAAATACAACATTGAAATGGATCCTCGTTTCACTGACATTCTAGGCAGGCATGGAAGGAAACGCTGGGACCGTTTTATCACGGCCGATTGCGAACATTTGGCTAAGCCAGACGCAATAGATCTACTGGATAAATTGCTGCGATACGATCATCAAGACCGTCTTACGGCAAAGGAAGCAATGGAGCACGAGTACTTTGCCAATATTCGAAAAGCCCCTGCCGAGGGTCTTACTGTTGCAGCTGTTGCGAACAATGGGAGTAAGGAAGGCTGTAACAGCGTTGGCGATATGGTTTTAAAGGACGACGCAAATTAATTCTTTGCTTTAGCCCAGACTGTCGGTAAACGCGCTGAATTGTGCTGTAAATCTTTCAGTAGTTTCTGGTGATAGCGGTTATCCGAGTTCCCCTGTACATCTATTCCATCCCCATATCCATAATCAAACGATTTTTCAGGTGTTTCCTCCCAAAAGCTTCGTTTCCTTATGCAAAATTGTACAATTAAAGCGCAAATTAAAAATTGTCATTGAAGAAAGAGGTTTCCTGTCATACTTTATACTTCAACTTCACGAATGTTTGATGTCTGGCACTGGTAATGGACCTATGAGTTCTATTGAGCTATTCATGGCTGTTATTGCTCAGTTTGGGGTAACGATTGACGCCACGAGTCAAACTTCGTGCGCGTTGGATGTCTGTTGAAGGCGTATCATGGACTTCGGAGGCGTAAAGCAGACGAAATTCGAGCGCCTTCGTTGACATTTAGCGGTGGTCATAGGGTGGGTCAGGGACCTAGGACTCGCTTTGGCATTTGCTGCTATGGTCTGTTGGCACAGTGTTCCTACGTGCAACTCTTTGTGCGAATCCTTTAGTTTTTTTAGGTCTCTGTTGTCGCGGTTTTGGGGAAAAGGTGGGCCTCTGGTAGCTTAGTCTTACATTTGCATAATTGTTGGTAGACTTTAGTATATTATTTCTATTATATGCTGAAGCTCACTGGCATTTGTCATAAGGGGCATGTCGCCATACGGCGTAGTTTTCTTGTGATGCGTTTTAGTTCAATTACCAACTAAAAAATAAAAATGATTTATTAAAGTGATGCATCAGGGATTTTGCTCCGCGGATAATCGGCCTCAAACCCGCTCTAATCGCGTACTCCTAATCATGCAGCCGCGATGCGAGGGAGGGGCTGGTGAAGGCGCAATTCCCAATAATCAAACCACAAGGCTGTCGCGCCTCCTACGAATATGCTACCAGTTGGGGAAAATCTAAGACTCATGCACTTGCCTTTTGCGCCGGTAATGCGGGTATGGCTGGGTATTCGACCACAAGAATAACAAGGACTACACCGAGTGCACTATAAAAGAGCTTCAAAAGTCGGCATGGAACTTGAGAGTTCGTAAAGAGATTCACATCCCGATCGCCATTGTTGGCGAGTCTTCGGTGAGTTCTTAATGAATGCCGTTGCACCTCTGAGGCGGACTCTTTGTGGTAGTGAAGCCAGTCGCGTGGTGTAAATTCAATTTTCATCCTTTAAGTGTCACATTTGAAGGAGTATTTGGTGAACCAGACTTTCGATTGGCTGAGTTTAAATTTTGATTTAAAAGTAGGAATGCTCCTATTTGTTAGCTCTTGCAGACGATATCATGGACCGATATTGGGCTTCCACCCTTCGTGTCGCCGCCATGACCGCGTACCTGTTTTGGTCTTTTGACCATGTACCACGACCTTGGACAATGATGCCATGCGACGACAGTCGGAAAGGTGATTTTATCTATAGTGTGTCAGTAGAACTTCGCTAGTCATCCGAGTTTTCTAGGAAGGGAAGTTAGAGTGATGAACGAACACTATTATCATCTGTGTGTTTTCCTTCTTGTGGAACATCTTTGCTGGTGGCGACAAGAGATTGGCTTCCGAGTGTTCAAGTTATGTCGCCGGCAGTCCATATGCTGGTGCTCGTGGCGGCACTAAAAACGATCTTGAAGATTACGTGTCGTGGCCTCACGCGGTGTCCTTGCAGGATGCACCCGCACGTTCCTAACCAACACTCGGAGCTCACTGGGACGAGTGCTTTGTGTGTAGATGGCGGGTCCAGTCTTCTCTTTGCATTCGTCGACAATAAGGGACTTCGGGAGTCTCAGCCAAAAAGCGCTATGTTAGTCGCTTTACTGGCTTCACCTGCAGTATTCTACAGTCTTAGTTTTTAAGTGTTCAATCCACGTGGATGGACTGCATTACGAGGGCCCAGAATTGCTGTTTGGTTGCAACGTACTTCCTACCTGTCTTAGAGTTTTCAATGGTCTCCGAGAGTTTAAAGAAACTCCCCATAAAAATCCAACTTTTAACAACCTATCTAAACGCATTATTATTCCTTCCACCTATGGTTTGTTGGGTGCATGTTGGCAGAAATAATGTCTGGGAAGGAAGTATCTTCCATGGAACCAACAATGACTATCAGTTGGTGCGCATTATCAAAGCCTTTTGGACGAATAAATTATCCCTTCTCACCCTCCTCCTTTGTCTCCCCGAAACACCGCCGCAATCCACAGAAGTTTCGGAGTGCACCCTCGACGACACCGAAAGCCCATTCACTGATATTCTTTTCAACCAGTTCAACAGATAATTTAGTGAAGACCTGTCATACCGATCGACTCACAGCATAGGAGGAGCCGTAGCGTGAGTATCTGCCCAAGTTTCGAGCTAAATGGCAAAAGCAATTTTATTTTTTTTCTCAAAGACCATTAGGACGTAATCATTGAAACTGTCTACGCGTCTTCCACAGAGTTTGTGATTTTGTGAAACCTCCTTAGCAGTTCCTCCATTTCTATCATTAAATTAAAAGCACTAAGCTCCCACTCCGAACAGCTCTTCTTTTCTATTATCCAATATATTGCAACCGTGCGCGAGAGCATTTGTCAATGGGAACTACTTTACTTCCTCCACAAGTAAATGTGTCTTTTCTGCCATGCTCCCATTGCGTCTCTGGCTCCTCCCGCTATCTCCGCTTCGCATCCTCTCCCTCTTCTGACTGTGGCTATATTTTTACGCATGCATTTCTATTTTTTCCCTCAAATTAGACAATCCGTTGGTGCTTGGGAATTAAGTCTTAGGGGAATTATGGACACTAAGGCGTCTGTGAACTCGAGCAACAGCCGTTCCTGCGTGTAGCTCGGGCAGTGCACCGTGTGCCGGGGCCTCGAATTGGGAAGTGAGGAGGCTCGGAGAAGTTCCAAAACCGGTTCTTGTACTCGAGTAACTCTCACTCGTCTAGAAATTGAGTAAATTTCAACGCACCACCGTGCTGGATATAAGAATATGGCAAGAATACATAATTCAACACAATAAAGGCGATAATTGATGCATGACGTCGCCTGCGTAGCAGGTTTGACAGCCACGAGAAGCAGAGGGATCGTTAGTGAACGCATTCCGACACCTCCTGGAGCAGTGTTGGGAGTTTAAATGAGCATAGGAGCGGGGATTCAGTGTCTTCATCTATGGTAGGGCCAGGGACGCTCATTGCCCACTTTATGCCTACATGTTAATAACAGGGTTCATCTCTGAATTCCCTCAGGCATTTAATTTTTTGCGGAACTTTGGCTCACTGATTGAATACTGAATGAGCCGTGCGAGATTAATGCAAACCTTGGAGGACGACCTGGATGAGCCTTCATAACCAATTTGCTGTGACCACCAAAGCCATCGGGGGAATGCGCATGGCATAAGAGGAAGCGTCAGGCTCAAGCCTTCACCAGACTATCTCGCAAGTACGCGTATGTGAACCAACTGCGAAGTTGCGTTGGCGGGGAAGGTTTAAGGTGTGAACCTAAAGGACCAAATGCAATGCGCCCCCATGCGGCTCAAACAAGCAGGCAGATCAGAGCCCCTCGAAACATCATAATTAATGAGAATGTGAGGTGCTTAAGGAACTCCACTTACTCCGTTTGTTGCCGTTAAGCACCATCCTGTAAGCCATAAAACTGTATCAATTCAGAGCGCATGTAGGTGTCGCTTTGGTGCGTTCAACTTTTTCTCCGCAGACCGGGAGAGAGGTGCTGCTCTTTGAATACGTCGACCGAACCGGCTTGTTTGCTCTGTACGCTGCCCTGAGGGACTATGAAATTCGGCATGGACGCAGGAGATGCTTCTGGTTTCGACGCCCGCCATGTCATGGGCATCACACCCCGCGATGCCGAATCTGGTAACATCGTGTCTAAACACCAACACCGGCACAACACTACTACCACTGGGAACAAGCATATTCCTACTATCTAGGCAGAAAAATCCCAACATTCAAGGGGAACGCGTTTGTCAAGAGTCTTGTCTACCGCCTCGATCTCTAACCCGCCTCAGGCAGCATTCGGTATGAAATGTGCCTTTTGCGGAACCGACGTTCACCATTGTGAATGCATTGAGGTCGATAAGTTATTTCAAGGGGTTCACAAGTACGGCATTAGGATGGGTCGCCTTGGAGTACTTTGATTACGAGATGTAACAGGAATGTGGCAAAAAGATGCACTCGATTTGATAGACAAACTGCTCAACTAGAACCACAAAGAACGCCATCCCGCGGAAGGAGCCGTGCCGCATGAGCGCTTGCCGGAGTCAGAAAAAGCCGCCACAAAAGTGTCCATGATGAAAACAGGAAGTAGTAAGATTATGAGACGACGCCTGCCAGCCACACTTCGTGTCACTCTCTTGTGTTGTGCATAACTCAACAATTTTACACACTTTGAATACCATCAACTTTGGGAAATACTCATGAGGCAAAGGGACAACGATGTCATGCGTTTGGACATCTGCCATGTGCAACGTCCTCGTGACAGCACTTTACAGTAGTGGAAGGTTTGCCAGAATTCACCTGCAGTGGGGTACTGAAGTGCATTGGACAAATTCGCCCCGAGATGTAAAGGAATTCAAGTTCTAAAAGAGTCATGACCAGTGGCTTCTCTACCCAAATGCTGTTAATCATTTTAAGATTAAGTTATCCTCCGTCGGCCTTTGGTTTTACGGCTGTGGACTATGCATATTCCAGTACAGAGCTTTATGCTTCGACAGGGAGTAGAAAGAGGTTCTGTGGCCTCAAAAGTGACTTTGAGAACGTGTGGTGAACGCGGTTGGTAGGACGACCACTTGGCTGTTGCCAGAAACACACACTTCAGGAGGCAAGTCTTATTACAAAGAGTTGTTCCTATGAGAGCACTGAGTATCATGGCTCTGAGAGCCGGGACTTTCGCGGGGTCATGCAGCCGAGGCTTGACTTCCTGAGGGATTTCTCTTTATGTGAACTAACAGTAGTGGATCAGACAAGCCGAATTTTTTGACCACTGAACTCAAACAATAAGCCGAGACTGTTGGCGTGAATTTTAGTGGGGACTTGTCGGACCTAGGGAGGCATTTACTGCGACACATCCCGAACTCGCACGCTCATCGCTGGGCCATGAGCCAGTGAGAATATAAAGAAAGCATGCAGGAAGCAGAGGCATCCAAACGCCAAACAAAAAGTGAAAAAAAGTGAGATTACTGTAGACTGAGCCATTGTGTTCCGGTGTAACAGCATGACTCTTCGTGGCGTCATCCCCATTCGAATTCTCCCCCATACGTCGCGTGCGTTGTGGTGTTGCATAAAAGAGTGAGGTGAAATGGATAGCCGCCTTGCTGCCGAGCCGCCTTTGTTTAAAGAGGCTACCAAATTATCCCATCCCCTGCTAAACGCATGTAGAGATGCTACATGGGCCTTCACTGGAACACCGCCTTCATTTGAGGTGGAGCGTCAACTGTTCACCCTACTGCCAGAACATCCCATACGAATGAGGATTGTTGAAGAGGTTCTCCAGTGTTTTCCTCCACCATTCGCAGCTTCACCGATGTTTGGCAGCATCCATTTTGCCATCGCCTCCATTTGACAGAGAAAAGCTTTCGAGCGCGTCAAAAATGACGGGGTCCCACGAGTTTTCCGCACTCAATTCTTCTCACATTCAAGCGAGCAGTCAGGAAGTAAAGTCTAACTGGCAAATTCAAAAGTGTTCCTGATGATGTGATCAACGTCAGATCTTTCTTAGACTAGAAATTAAAATGCACCTTCTTCAACCACAATGTATGTGTGGCAGCAGTAAGGACGCACATTAGAAATGTATTTGAAGTTGTAAAAAGCTTTTTCCTTTACTGACAGACTTATGGCGAAAGAAATGAGAAGCTGTAACTATTCTTGGTAGAACCGCTTTGTATGTGTAAGACGTGACAGATGAAGTGGAATAAAAAAGGGTCATTGAGAAGACCACCATTGCCTAAAGGCTAGACGAGGTGCACTAAAGGGTAGCACCGCCACTTCCTTCTTCATAGCAACCTCGGTTGTGATAACCGGTCAAAGAGCGACGCTTAACTCCGGAAAACCGCCTGAGAAGCCTGCGGCTCCCACAAGTGGCCAGGCCGGCGATACCGCTGTTGAACAGGGTGACAGGCCCTCATGAGGACACTTTCTTCGCCTCCCTCATAACGAAGACGTTCGTCGCAAGTGGACTGCAGTGCAGTGAGCACCCAATGCCTCGCTCCGCCCGTCGGGACGTATCACCGGAGCCATGAGCTCTGGACTCACGTCACCTGCTCGAACGTGCACTCGAGAGCTAGTCAGGGAGCTTTTGGTGGAGCCGATTAAGCGCGCATAATGGCATGGTTCGCCCAACCCTCTAGCCAGCAGTCCCAACTCACCGGAATAATACGGCGCTGGTAACTCGTCGTGAATGCGGGGGTCGATGCGCACGCAAACTCGGCTGTCAGCGACAAGGGTGGCACCGAGCAGAAATTAGGTTCTTTTCAGAGTGTTGTATTAAGGCGCTACTTTCTTCTGGCGACTAGACAACGAAGAGAAGCGGCCATCAACTGACAGTTCTCTCGTGCGTGCGAGACGGTGAGACTCACGTGCGAAGAGCAACATTCGCAACCTTAGGCGCACAATTAGGCAAAAAGTAAGTTTTTAAATTTACACCCTCAAAAAGCTTTCTTTTCTTGACGGTCCTAGAAGTTCGCAGCGTTCTGCAGTACAAATTCCAGGAAAGCCGACTTCTTCCACTCGGGAAGCAGGGCATCCTCGTTAAACAAATTAACGCGATACAGCAGTCTGATAGTCAAACGATGCGAAATCTCTATAATTTTCCTGTTATTCTTGAGAAAAAAAGAGAATTTGTGCCAGTACCTTGGGTAAGGGAATAATCAGTCGATTTAGGCCATTTTTCCTGCATTTTAATGTCAACCAACGTGAGTAACTTAAGAAAAGCAATCATTACACTATGATGAGCGACGGGCCGCCGAGGGAGTCGTTTGATTTGAATTTCGAGAAAAATTCTCTACCCTACGCGTATTTGGCTCAAAATCGGAGGAGTGGCACTCTACTCGCCTCGAGGAATGGCGCAAGTGGACCTTCGCAAAGCCCGCCTTCAGCCTTGAGCCCAACACTTTTAGCTGCCTAGTCTCGATGCATACATTTATGCTTATTAGTTTGCCACGTAATAGGCCTGAGGCAATGAGTAAATTGGCCCACAAAATAGTTCCAACGACATAGTCACGAAACCTCGGCAACAAGCACCACGAACCAATCGCAATTTCCGATCTTTGTTAACCTACGTCTTGTCAAGGTGACCGGTGGCACGAATGTGGCCGTTTGATGCAGAGCCTTGGTATGCTTGCCACTTCGTGCGCCTCAGTAGGAAATTAATGTTGGGTAATAATGGAAGCGTTTAAGTGAGTAAGCAATAGTACGGTGTTCTTGTGGTTTTATTTTCTATATCACTGTGTGTATCCCATGGCCACAACGCCGAGAGGCAAAGTGGCTTTCAATCCACAGGGAAATACTCGGTTAATGGCATGTTTTGATTTCCGCCATTACTCCCACATTTGCTGAGAAAGAAAGCGCTCGTTTTTGCGGAAATTGACAAAATGGAGCCACTCATTTAGAACAATCACCTTCGATGCACGATATTGAATGTGGCACCAACAGCTTTTCATATCGTCTTCTATCCTTTGAAATACCTCATTTTAGGCCGTTTAAAACGAAAATTACAACTTTTGACTACTGTGATAACCACGTCAAATGAGGTGGGTCGGTGGTCTTAATTCATGCCTCAAAGTAAATAGACGCTCATCCAATGGCACGTAAAGTGTACCACATGTAAAGCAACCACCTTCATCCCTGAGTTGGAGCCAAGTTGAGTCCGCCATCTCTGCACAACCATCGTCATCGGTGAGCCATCACCGAAAACCACTTGGTGATGGTGAGAGCAAGCGCCTTCCTCTGGTCTGGGTTTACGTAGTCGAAGGCGATAACGATGCTTCCACTGAACGATATGACTCCCGCTCATTGAAACTAGTTACCATTTATACTAGTCTTAACGACACCATAGAGCGTAGCATCCGTCATTCGTCCGCTGTTTCATATGACCACCACAGATGCCAATCGCAATTGTACTGGTGAAAAAGATTTCTCCATTTATCCACTCTTGTAGTTACATCCGATAAATCAGTTGATTCACGCTGATCATAGTGTGAGAGTTTTAACGAATCACTCGTGCTTTCGTGGATTCATATCATGAAGATAGGGGCAAGTGGTGGCATCAATCAGCTGCCTCGTGAATTGTCATTGTTAATTTTTGAGGATGAGTGAAATGGTTCAGCAGATGAGAAACACGGCGTAAGGAAGTGCGACTACTCTTTATCAAAAATATGACCCAAAAATCAAAGCTTAATCGCCAAGAGCGCATGAGAACGGCAGAAAAATACGAAAGTGTTTTTAGACAAAGAGATTAAAAAAACACCCCCTCAAATATGTTAGTTTGGCAAACTCGGTATTCTGACAGGTCTACCTGCGCTTTAACAGACGACGTCTAGCCAGGCGATAATGGGTAGGCTGCTAACACATTACCAGGAAATCCCAACTACCGTCCCTTAGTCGCCAGTGGCAGAGACTTGAGAAAATTAGAAGGAAACTATTCAGTTGGAATAGGACATCGTCAACGTTGCCTTTGCTCTCGTGGCAAGCAAGCACAATTCCCGAACCTCAACAAACAAGGGGAATGGAGTGAATGTACATTTGATATTATTAAGAAGGGGTCTCTAACGGGAGTTGAATCACACCGACTATAATGGCAAGTTATTTTTTTCATCCATTCGGGTATTGGTCAAATGAAAATAGACACACTACGGTACTTGGAATAGAAGCAAGAAAACGAAAAATTACAGAATAATTTATGTACGAGGGGAAGAAAGGCAATGTCTAATTGAGTAAGGTTTCCATTCATCCACCAATGATTTCCACATAAAGGGATAATTCTCACAAATGGCCATATTCTGCATAGCGGCCACTTAGACACAAAGGTCCATGTGAGATCCGAAGGCGTTGTAATTCGCTGCTTGATGACAGAGTATTGTGTTGTTTTTTCTTCGTTGGACAGCCGTTTTTGACTTCTTACTAAATGTCACAAAGGCTTTCACCGTGGAACTGAGCAAATATACTCATTTGCCGGTAGTCCCAGTGGCAAGTTAGAAGTGACTTTCGATTTGACAGCTTGGTGGTCAGTATGAGTGCGCGGGGCACAGAGATTTTTAAGTCCACGATGAGGCATTATTGTGTTAACAATGATAAGCTACTGCCATCAGTATGCATTTATAAATTTGTCGGTGATTCATTGGCCGCTTGTAGAGTTAGGACTCCCGAAAATTGAAGCTCAAGGGTTGATGAACAGTTCTGACATTTTGCATTATGTATCGAATCTTAGATAATTCATAGGCGAAATCGAAGTGTAGATTAGGGACCATAAGATTATCTTCTTCTTTGGCGTCAGTGTAGGCTGCGTGGGCGTGTATTGCAAAATTGACATCAATTCAGCTTATTTGGCGATTTTGTGGAGAGAGTTTGATAAGTAATAGAGGGCATTACAAAACTGTGAGCTTCTTTGAAACTTATATCATATATAAAGCTGATATTTAAAATCTTATTCGGCATAATGTAATGAATGGAATGCAGTGCGATGTGGGGTGGGTTTAAACAAGCCACCCGTCGCGGTCATTTGAAAGGTGGTGTGTTTTGAGCCCATGCGTGGTCTTGCGATAGGCGACATGGTTTTTAACCCAGGCTACATTCCCGGCTTGCTTTGTCTTGTAATAAAATCTTATGGGTTTGAATAGCCGTCTTGCTCATTGTCTTCGCGTATCTTATCAGACCTTTTACTTGCATTTATTGACTTGACATGCGACCGGCCCATTTTGTGCAGATATCTTACTTTTTGAGACGTTTTTCAATAAGTCGTGCAACACCCAATCTGATAGGCTTTGTAGCTCCACCGCATGGTACTAATACATAGGTCCCAAAAATGTTATTTTCATTGCATTTACAGCCGCTTTATGTCATTTTTTGTGGTGCCTTCTTGTTGCTTGGTAGCATACTAAAGGCTTTATTACTTGATTTTAATATTCATCTCAAATTTACACCCATCCTTTCGTTATTCACACTCAAGGGACCTTTGTCCACCAATTTGGCGGAATTTCGGTTTCGCTTTCCTGTTAGTCTTGCACAAATTTTAGAGCCGGCATGTCGTCGTCGAAGGCAAACTCTGATATCCATTTTTTCTACGAAAATACATCATACCTGAAGAATCAATCGGTTTACAGTATTCTTCGAAATTATTTCCATTTACTTTAGGAGGGTATTCGCGTTTCACCCTTGGTAAATGACAAACCATTGGTGGATACGATAAAAGGCGTTAAGACAGCCTATGATATTTTCAAGAACACCCTCATACGTCAACGTAAATTCGTCATAGTGTTTAATCGTTTTATATGCTAGCTCGAGACAAATTTGTTGGATGGCACGATTCACCTTCGGAACCGTACAAGTGGTTGACTTATGAAGAGGTAGACGCACATTTATTCCATGAGTAACGATTACCCATTGTTGTTACATGTAGGTTAATGCGAAATTGGAGGCTTGCGGGTCGGGTCTTCTTCATTTTGAAGGTTTGGTGAAATCACCGAAGTGTGTTGGTCTCTATGCCGTCAACTGTCCTGAAGTAAGCTCGCCCTGATTTAGTCTACACGGTTACTACTTGTGAACACATCTATGCTTGAAATATCTCGCTTGACAATTAGAAACTGTTAGAACTTCAAAACTGTGTGCGCATAGATTGCGGTTGGACGTCTTACGTTCATTTTAACAGCGATCCAGTCATCGTTTTGTCTCTAGGACCTATAATTTGGAATAGTTATTAGTGTCGTTGTACCATTTAGACGAAAA
This sequence comes from Dipylidium caninum, assembly GCA_017562135.1. Classification (NCBI taxonomy): domain Eukaryota; kingdom Metazoa; phylum Platyhelminthes; class Cestoda; order Cyclophyllidea; family Dipylidiidae; genus Dipylidium; species Dipylidium caninum. Next base: position 156,337 of record QEYB01000610.1, on the reverse strand, counting down.
ATTCATTATTTGAGTCGTTGATATCTATGGACGGTAGGAAGTATTACAATATGTCAATTCATGTTTATGGACGCGATTTTTAATATTTTAGGGATTTTTTAAGACGGATATAAGCATTTAACTCCTCATTGCCCCTGTAGCATCTGTTCCCAGTCAAAGTTTTCGCCATTTAACGTCAAATATACTGGTCGTTTGGGGCTACATAACATATTTAAACATCAGTTGTAGAGTGTTTGACCCGCTCGTTGACTGATTTACGGTAGTCAGGTCACCCCCCTAATACACGCCAGTTCAACTCTCGACCAACTGGAAAGGGCTGGTTACCACGTTTTTACGTCAGGCAGTCATCTTTACAGAGAGGATTTTTTACTCGCCCGCATTTTTGAAGAGAACACCCGCTGTCAGTATTGAATAGATTAAGGGGTCGCGAAGATTGGATGTTCCTTTAAAATGTGAAAATAAGTACGGAACAAGATGACGTTTTCCTCGTGAATTGGACAACCGGGCGTATGATTTTCGACAAATCTAATTGACAGGGTGTTCTAAATACGAGACTTCTGTATTAGTATGACGGTTTCTTCAAATCCGACTAAATGTTTTATCGCTATTAATATACATCAGACAAACGTGAACGTTAACTAATTTTGTTTTGGCTTGTGTCTAGCACCTTTTTATAAATACCAATTTCTGTATGATTTTTCCACTTACGATTTCATGAGCATTTTACAAATATTTATCTCCCCTTTAGTGGGTGATTACTGAACTTAGTTGTTGGGCCTATGGATTAGTTGTCGTACCTCTTTATGACACCCTCGGACAGGATGCCATGAGACACATTTGTAATGAAGGTGAGACCATTTTTTATTGAAAGTAGACACAAGAATGTTCGGCAAACGTCCCTGCCAGCGCTCTGATTTAGTTATGGGGTTATCTTTCATGTCAACCAGCTGAGCTTTCGGTGATCGTTTGTGACACGCCGCAGCGTGCGAAGAACTTGATCGACATGAAAACCTCTGCCCCTTATCTCAAGCACATTGTTATCATCTCATGCAAGGGAGAACTGGAAAATCTTCGCACCTCAGCTGGAAGTGACATCGAAGTGGTCACTTTTGATGAACTACTGGTCAGCTCTCCTTCTTATGGCACAATTTTCGAGTATATTAAATTATATTTACAGTCCGGCGACAATTAATTACTAATTGTTATTTTTTAGGCAAAAGGAAATTCCGATCGTCAAGAGCCATGTGTCAGTCAACTTGAATATTTACCTCCTACTTCATGACATTTTTTAAACCTACTTTTATGTTTCAGCCTCTAGACGAAAATGGATTAATTATAATTTGCTACACTAGCGGTACAACAGGTAGGTGATATACTTATGCTCGCGTCAACAGTAGAGTTAGAAAAATTCCCGTCTTTATGAGAATGTCGTAATGTAGTTACTATCTATATGGGTGCACAAATTGTTTCACTTTTCAATAAGTATTTTTCTTCATTTGATAAGGTAGTGGGTTACTCAGTTTTAATTCACATATTATCCTTCGAGTGTACACAGGGGACTATCCAGGTTGATCGAAGCTGTGTCCTTTAGCCATACGTCATATTTTCGAGACTGCATCTCGTGAATTTCAAATCAGATATTTGATCTTCGCTATATCACCAGGGGATAACCTATTTGGCCTTTGCCCTACAGGCATCCCAAAAGGTGCCATGATATGCAACAAAAATCTCGTTGCGGTCATTGCTGCCACACAGACTGTTCTTGGTGAGGTAATTTCATAGACCACTCATTTACTTTACCTTTTAAACATTTCATAAAATAGCATCAGGCGTTAAAAGAAATATACAACGTTAAGAGGGAGCGAAAGCTCGTTTGTTGTTGTTGTGCAGCCTGTTCTGTATATTGTATGTTGCATTAACAAAACGTCAATATAACACCATACTTGATTCAGTGCTCTAGCTGACAACTTAAAGTATCTGCTGCCGCACTTTGTTTGGGATGGTCTGCCGGCTTAAAATGAATTGGGAAAGTGTTGAATGCGTTTATCCCGCTGTTGGAATTATTGGCTTCCATGATTCATTCATATTTAATGCTAGCTTGGATTTCGTTAGTTAACGGTTGACGCTATTACCCAAACCACTTTTGGCCATTGATTGTCCTCATACCTGTCGTTTTTTATCCCTTTATAGTTCATCTCGAAAGATGACACAATTCTGTCATTCTTGCCCCTAGCTCATATTTACGAGCAGTACTGCGAGGTGAGTAAACGCTGATAATGTCTTAGTAAACGTCGTGTTGATCGAGTCTTCCTACCGCCTTACCTTAATGCACTGACATCTCTCGTGGCTGCTTTGTACTAGCCGATGAACGGTGAAGCCGAAAATGTCATTCATCTCGCTGCGCAGGATGTCAGGCGTGACCTTAAACAATGCGGGTTGTCACCCCTATGTCTGTTAGGTTATTATATCAGCTTCTATTAATGTATTTTTTGGTTAATGAAAACTTTATAGACTAGTAAACTGAGTACAATAGATCCAACCACCACTTTTCGAAATGCAGTGACGCATTAGGAACATATGACATTAATGAATGTAATACAGGCGCCGCTTCTAAAATCTTTGTTACCATTGAAGGGCTGCAGTCCGTACAATCTACCAGACACTTCGAAACCCAGGACTGTTGTTCATTTCTCGAGAGTCTATGAATATTCAAAAAGGGTCTAGAATTGTAAAACTGTTCGTCACACTTACTGTGGTAAAATTTTGTCTGCCTAATATGCTTTTTTGAGTACTTGTTTGAATTAACTCTGGGTTTGGTAATCTCGGGAAGTCATTGCCAAGGTGGACATTCTTCAGCGTTCATTTCTCATTAAGCCGCTAATGAGATGTACGTTCCCTCGGGTAGCTTTTTTTCAATAGTACATGTTTTAGTTTTGATTTCGCCACACACACCAAACATATTACGTGCATACATTCATTTAATAAGCGAATTTACTAAACAGAGCGTACTGTTTAACTAAATTTGGGCTTAATACACGTCCAGTGCCCTGACTTTATTTCTCAAAAAAGGTATTGCTTTGTGCCAGTTGATTTTACTTTTTCACCTTGACAGTTAGTTAAAATAGTTGTTGACAAAAAGCCACACAGGTAGGTTTACCCTCCTATAGATTTACTTGAAATGGCATCCAAAATTGGTCCGAAGTCATCACCCAGTACAAGCGGGTCCATTCCGCATTAGTGCTCTTTCCGCTCAGGAAAAAAAGCCAACCAGGTGCCATGCCTGAGATGGGAGCTCACCACCTGGCAATGACACGTGTTTACTTGGGTAGGGATTATCGTGACAGAGAATCGTAGAAAACTGTCAGGTACTCCTTGTGCATTAAGCTACCAAGGGGATGTTTCGTTTGGTTTGGCACCCACAAACTACATTGCGTCCATGTGATACTTTTGAGGCCACATCTGTTTACACTTTTCGATAGTGTTGCTTTTCCGTTCTGGGCCTACCTGAACATTCTGCACATTTCAAAGTTGTTGAATTTGCGGATGCGGCCCACTCTTGAATGCAATTACCGTGTGTAGATGGTTTAAAGTGTGATGGTAAAAGGCAGTGGTTCAATGTGGAATTGAAAAAAGCGTGCTGGATTCATTTTATCACTTTCTTAATTGTACCATATTTTCCATCTTCCTTGCGTCGGTAATAGGCTCCCGTTATGAACTTACTTCCTCTCCGTGGTCACAGGTTTATCTAATGTACGTCGGTGCGCGAATAGGGTTCTACTCCGGCAGTATCACTACCATCAAAGAAGACATGCGAACTCTCCGTCCTACCATTTTTACGACTGTGCCTCGCCTTCTCTGTCGAATTTACGACACTATCTACGAGAGCGTTAGCAAGTCTACCTTTAAGCAATTTCTGCTCAGATATGCTCTTAAAGAAAGATGTCACAAAGTTGATCGGTATGCTTCATTGAATAACTTGCATGACTACTTTCTTTGTATAGCACTTACTACTATTAGCCATTTTTATTTAACATGCATTTTGAGTGATTCTAGTTTTATATTTCTCTAAATTGATACTCCTGATTAATCATGCCACTTCGCAGAAATTTCGCTGCCTAGGTCTTCTTATCCAATCTACCGCTAACACTAATTTTAAGTAACTACTTCACTGTCAACTTTCGCGTTAGCCCGTTTCTGCTTCTTTCAAAATGGATATCCTTAATAATTTCCTATTTTCCCTTATTCTAAAACGCGAGGCATACGTCATGACGAAACCCTGATCATTAATGACTCGGTTATTTATAGCCGTCTCAAATTTGAGTGTACGAGTCTAATAGCAATAATAATAGATGAAGCCATACGTAGAATAGTGTTTTTACTCGGTAAGAAAAAGGCGTTTCTGATCGTTAAAATCGGAATTCAACTGCAATCAGCACGGATAGTATTTTGCACGTATCAATTTCGAAACAGAGCATGTATTTTCAACGAATTTCACTGTTGCTCTTTGGCAGAATATTGTTGGTCGGTATGATATTTTCCATGTCTAGATTAAGTTTACATTCGAGAAGGCTTTTTCCTTGGCCTCAGCTTACCAATCGATATTTTTTGAATTCGTTGACATTAACTTCGTTTTTCGGTTGACTTCTCCTGCCAATCTTATCTAGTAGAATGATATTAAAGTATAGGCGAAGTATGCTGTAGTATTTTTTGAATTTTGGACCTGACCTGACTCGCTTTACACTTGATGATGTACATTGTTCGCTGAGAGAAATATTACTCGTCTTATTCATTCTCTTCCTTCATGTAGGCAAATTTATAAGAACAAGGGCATTTGGGATTTTATGATCTTTTCGAAAATTCGACGTAACTTCGGGGGTCGCATCCGCCTCGTTCTGGTGACTGGTGCTCCCATCGCCCCTTCAGTGCTACGTTTCTCACGTGCAACATTCTCATGTCCCGTGGGTGTCGCGTCGTGTTCTGCAGTCATTTAATGTTTTATTTCCATACTTACAGTCTGTGAGGGTTTTTTATTCCTTGGATTGGCTCGAATTTAGATTATATTTTAGTGATATGAGTAGAATGGAGAGGTTATCCTTTTTTATCAAGCCAAGGTGTCTAATAAAACTAGGTCCTTGAGGGATACGGATGCACGGAGACCTGTGGCCCCATGTCGGCTTCGCTGGCTGGCGATCTGAGCGGTAGCCATGTTGGGGCCCCTTGGCCGTCTGGAGAAATTAAGCTGGCCGACTTGCCAGATATGGACTTAGTCGCAGCAAGAGACCATAAGGGAGAGGTATGCGTCACTAACTTAATTCCATTTAGTTAAATACTACTTCAAACAGGAGGAGTAAATGCTCTTTTTTCGCAGATATGTGTCAGAGGCCCCTCATGCATAAGCGGTTATTACAAGAATCCGGAAATGACTGCCAAATTAATTGATGAAGACGGGTGGCTGCATACTGGCGATATAGGCACTTGGCAGGTAGGCCTTCACAAAACTGTCTTTCCATCTAACCTCCCACTATTGAAATTTGTAGATGTTTGAAAGTAAATTTAATATTAGCGACATCATATTTTTATTCGTTTTGGCGAGTCCCTGTTTGCCCATAAGAGGTGTAAATATTATTTTTTACTGGCTGTGTGAAATATGGAGAAAATCGCGTGGTGGAAACAGTACACCCACACTGTGGTAGTCAGTAATTTGTTCAAAATCCTACTTCTTTAAGTCGCAATGCTTTGTGTTTGGAGTGAGGTGAACATTTGGCCATTCGAAAACTTTGACAATTTTCCAACGGTCGTCCAACAAACTGATGGAGAATATACATTAAGTAATGCTTTGCTATTTGGCTAACGCATCATAACGTCTGATTAACGAATTTTAACGCTTTTCCAAAGTTACTTTTTTGTCTTTTAGGACGGCCGTCTAAGTGTGATTGATCGTTGCAAGCACATTTTTAAACTAGCTCAAGGGGAATACATCGCTCCAGAGAAGTTGGAACTCGTATACGTGCAGAGTGCCCTAATAAGCCAGATCTTTATCGATGGCGATGCACGGAGCACCTTTCCAGTCGCTTTGGTCATCCCTGAGGCGGAACCCCTTCTGAAGGCACTCTCCAGGCCTTCCTCAGACAGTAGTATAGAAACTTCATCAGTCACTCAAAGTAAATCATCTCTAGAGGATATCTGCGCCGATCCTAGATCAAAGAAAATCATCATGGCAGAAATGAGGAGGCTTTCCGAAGCTGCAAACCTTATGGGGTTTGAAAAGGTCAATATTTTCATATCACTTCCACATGTTCCAAGCATCGAACTAATTTAATCCAAGAACGTACTTTGAAAAGTTGATGGAATCCGAAAAATTGCGTTTTTTAGGTAAAAAACATTAAGCTGATCACAGAACCTTTTACTACGGAGAACTTAATGCTTACTCCGACACAGAAAATTGCCCGACTTGCAGTGCGAAAGCGGTACTCCGAGGAATTGGCCAACCTTTACAAGGACCATCCAGTGGACTGATAAACCTTTCTTCCATTGGCAAATGGAGTTCGCTTCAGGGAATTCTCTCTCCCCCTTTCACCCCCATGCTTGCTCTTTTGGTTTTTGGCATGTTGGACTTTCTCCAACCCAACATTTAGTAAAACTTCTTGATGTATTTAACTTTTAAGGTTCAGTGTTTTCGGAAAGTAAGCATGTTCCCAAGTAGTTAGAATCTTGTATAACTATACTTCTTGGTGTTTACTACCATTTTAAGTGAGATTTTAGCTTTCTAAGGTCGCACAGCCTAACACGGTTTTGCTTGTTGCACGCTTAGTTTTTAAAGTACTAACTGAACATGTGTGCTATTCAATGATCGCCATTAGCTTGGTCCTGACCTAACATGTAGTTTCTTGGAGATCCAATTTCAATGGCCGCGCTAGACACGATGGGGTCTGCACGTCAGTTTTGGCCGCAGACCTGCACACATGCACTGGCGTCAATAAATGGGGCAGCTGGCCGGCAAATCCCCCGCCTCGCACTTTGGACATGGGGAGAAGGGGAAGAACACTCTGTAGACCTATTGACGAACTTCAATTTCCCCACGATTTCCGTCACAATATGACAAAGTTAACTGCTCTTGCCCATACCTCATCACAGTTAGAATATTAACCATATTTGGGCTCTTGTACCTCGAAAGCACGAAACATTCATCCGGTTATTTTATAGTAAATTACATCGGCAAGGAATGCACTAATTTGTATTCATTTGAGGCAATGTTCTCATTGTGATCGGGTACATTGTCGTAAAACCTAGACTGGCTTTTAAATATTTGTTCGTAGTAAATTTCATCTTCTCCATGTAATATGTATCAATCATGTATTTGTGTGCCTGGACGTCATTCCGTATCGTTTTCTTCCCTCGTAAGCAGTTTGGTGGTAGCGCTGCCAGAAGTTGGGCAATATGCCTTGGCGTGATATTAAAAACTTTTGGACAAACACCATCATCGTCCCTTATTCTTTAGACTGCAACGGGGGTCGCCTCTTGAATTAATAGAGCAGAGGCCTCCCTGAAAGTACTTTTCTGTTGGGGCATTCTTACTACTACACTTTTTTATAGTATTTTATTCTTATCAATAACCTTAGATTGTGAAGAGTTGTTTCTTTAACGGGATAGAGTGGTATTTCGAGCAAGGTTTACGACGTCTTAGGTTCAGATTCGACTGAGAAAGGTGATATTTGCGAAGGTACACTATCTGTTTTGGTTTATTATTTACGTAGCTGTCTTATCAATGGGAAAATCCTGTCAGCAAGGACAAGCATATGTTCTCTCAACTGTGTAGGCCTGACATGCCTGGAGACTATAGTGAAGCCTTTTGATTGAGCTCTCTGAAGCGGGTCTGTTAGTCCTCGCCACTAACTGTGAACATCTTCAGTGGACTCGGATGGTCGATCTCTCACAATGTCATACGAATAACGAATGTCCGTAGCTCTTCAAAGTTGTTTCCAGTTCGGGAGCTGTGACAGTATTCATATTATTAGTACGGAATCAGCGTCAGGGCTTTTAAAAGACAAGTTCAAGGGGTTAATGGTGAAATGGGTGGGAATAGTCAATTTACACTATTCGATGCAGCAACGGATGTACTTTCATTGAATGAAAATCGTACAGTCTTCTCACAAATTCTGGTTAAAAATATTCATGGCGAACAAAAGGAACATAAGGAAAAAACTGAGTGGCTACGAAGGGCTTGAGAACTGCGTCACCACAGAACCCAGTAACGTAAAACCAAGGCTCGTAGACAACCATGGAAAAACGTGAAGATAAGTGCGGCCAGTCAGCTGGATCTGGTGCCTTCATTCATCGCCAAGTTGGGGAGGGTGTTGCTTGATTGCTATGCTAATCTTGTAACTTAATGACAGCTTGAGCAAGTGACACGACCCAAAGTGTAGTCCACTCAAACTTCAGCATAGTGAGGAAAGAGCGCCGAGAATTGAGGACTTTCCAGGAGTCCATGTCTGGAGAGAGCTTCATCCTTACCGTGCACTTAAAGTGTATACATGTAAGGGGCCACTACACCGACAAATTCCTGTTCACTTTGCTCCTAATTCAGACACGACTCGGATACAAAACCCCACTAAACACGTTTCCATAAGCAAGCAATTTGTAAACAGAATTCTCTCGATACATAAGTAGAGGTATGGAAAGGCGATAAGACATCCTGCAAGTATAATCAATAGAAAGTGTTGGCGGAAAATCACAACACACCTCAACTATGATATTGTCGCCTTCATAAGGTTGCCGGCCGCCCCTAATTAGAGTACGCCACTGAGAGGACGCACATTGTCAAGTTACCTCCACAACGGAATAAAAAACGAGCTGTCGAATGAACTCGAGTTTTTTCTCGGTCAGAGAAACAAAAAGGACTCAAAAATTATAAATTACATACATACAGTATAGCCTGTGGCTTTGGCGCACAGCCTACCATGAAAGAAGAACGTATGAGAAAAGAGGGAATGGGAGTTGCAAATAAAGGAAAGTGGAGAAGTGACTGGGCATACACGAACGCCCACAAATTGAGACACTGCAAGACGAAAGTAGGGGACGTTTGTCTACACGAGGTAGACGTCGTTGCAGTGCTCCTCATGGTGGTGTTGAGCGGACTGCATCTCGAGGTCCGAGACACACTCACTAGTTCCGCTATCGTGCGGAGGCGGCGGTACCACTGGTGTGAGTGGCGCCGGTGGATGAAAGGGACTGAACCAACGCCACGAGAAAGGGCGACCGAACACATTCGCCAGTGGTGTCTCTCGTCTTGAGATGCGTGGTCTCGGCGTCCCTTTATTACGCTTCAAGCTCTCCACAGCCTGTTGAGGGAAAGAACCCGTGGTCATTATGATGCGAGGGTACATACTGTGATGGACTAGATGAAAACCTGCCATATTGAAACGCACTTAGGGTGGTACATACATCGTCGACAAAATGCAAGTTCGGTGACAATAGCAGGGAAGTGAGGCGACGCTGGGCACAAAAAACTGGCATTTATATCAGGTAAACTGCCAATTCATTTAAATTTGATGAGGATATCCCAAGGACGATGATGGATCCAAATCCTCATCAACCTATTAGGTCATTTCCACCAAAGATCGACTGTCCATGGCCTACAAGTAGGGATCATCGTCGTACAGGAAAAAAAGGTATGTTGGCAATGAATTTGGGCCCCTCATGAATTGACAAACGCTACTCGATCAAGAGTGTACAATCTACGCATCTCTTGTCTCCCTATGAAACCGATCCGTTTTTCCGACGAATTGTAACTGGAGAGTGGGTGCCGTACCATAATCCTGCACGAAAAACAATGGCTTTCTCCCGGAGAAGCACCTATTTCGACACCTAAACCATCATCAACAATAAAGAAGGTGCCTGTTTCTGTGTGGTGGGATTTGCCAAGGATCATACACTATGAGCTGATTTAATCCAGTCAGACCGTTGCAGCCAGAGTGTATTATGAAAAACACGAGCGAATAAAACAAATTTCTTAAAAAGCAATCTGTTCTGGTCAATTACAAAAAAGAATCCTTCATCACGACAACGCGAAGCCCCCTGTTGTGAAATTAATACGGTAAAAAGAGAAGGAGTTTGGAGTTGAAGTTGTGCCTCATCTCCCTTATTCACCAGATCTCGTGTCCTCGGATTACCCCTAATATGGCAAAGAGTTATGAAGTGATGGAAATTACTTTGTTGAGTAAAATGCAGGATTTCGCAAATAAGTAAACGCTTTTATTAAAAAATTTGATTATCTTTCGGTACATTGGCGCGGAATTGCATGACCAGGTAATAGTAAATATTTCAAGAAGCAAAGCAAGACGAGAGCATCTAAAACCGTTGATGTCAATGACAGCCTTTGAGCTTTAGTGATCTACCAACTCTGATAGGTGGAGCCTAAACAAAAAAAGCGTAAAACGTCGAATTTTCAGAATGGGATAACCGATCAAAGCAATACATTTGGCACCAGCCATCTCTTTAACCGCTACCCCAATTGTGTTTACCCGGCGGTGAAGCCACCAAAACCTTTCCACTCCTTAAAAATCACCAGGGATGAAGGGTATTCGCCAACCAAGTAGGGATGTCTCAGGCGATACCGCACATTTGGACACAAGGCATTCAAAATGACTACGCGACTGAAGGTATCGTCACGATTAGAATCAACTCAAGGGAATATAAATAAATTAATGATAATAAGAATGGGTGAACGGAATACAAGAAATCTTGGCAATTAACCCAAGAAATAAGTGGGTCCGCAACGTAAAGTATTCCGACGAAAATAATCCTTTCTGTTTGAATACGCAAGAGGAAGCCCAACAAACACAAGTCATTTGGTAGCATCAAGTGATATTCGGTGTTGACAGTTGTTTTCAGCTATTATCTACCACTACACTATGAAGAATCTGGAATTCAGGGAGAAAATAAAAGATGGTTGGGTATTTTCGCAATAGGAGCCGGATTACCAGCTATGGCCCAACAAGCCCAAAGGCTGCATGATGCTGACGAAGCGTCCAGTGCAAATAAAAAGGAGAGAGGTTAGTCTCCCGAATATCGCCATTCACGACAAGGATAAAAGGTAAATCCAAATCACTTGATCCGCCTTCCTCCTCCTCCACCTCCTAGCATTTGCCACGTCGAGAAAAAATTAATTAAGGGGCGTTGAAGGTACAAGATAAGTAACAACACAACACTCACTAATGCAGTTACTGCAAACGGTATAAGGGTAGAACGCATTTTGTAATGGTTATTCATGATATAAAAGTAAAATATTGGACTAAATGGTCTAACTATAACAAAAACGGCCGAAAGAAAGTGCTGCAAACAATGATAACAAGTGCACTTACACCACCTTACTAATACCATCAAGTAAAACGCAATTTGTACAAAAAAGGATTAAAAAGAGGCCTATCAAAATAGTAGAGGTAAGCATACAAAAGTTAGAGGATATAAATGTCCGATTAAAACACCACGAAGATATCACAAGATGAGGCGAAATTTGCGTTAATTGCACAGGGAATCGTTTTGTGACGTTCCACGGGGGAAAGCGAGATGAGATGCTAAATGAAAAAGCTTAAAAATGATGAAATCCCGAACGAATTGAACGAAGGTGGGGGCGAAGGCAACAGAATCATAACGAGGTGAGAGCAGTTGTAAGACCTACAGTTTCGTCTTTGCAAATGGCACAGAGTTGGGTGCCCCCGATTGTGGCGGTGAAGAGGCCAAAGAGGACAGCTTCGAATCCGCCGCCGATGGCGAACATAGTAGAGGGAAGGGAGGTGGAGGAGGCGTTGGTAGCACCGAACGACGGGATCAGGCGGTTCTTACAGGTCGCTGAACACATACACACAAGCACATACACGCGCACATACACAAACGTGAACGCACACAAACGCAAGCCCACCCTATCAAAGTCGAAATGACGTGCCACCCATGGAAATGCACAAAGCTATTTTTAGCTGCCATTACGAGTGAGCAAAATTTGCAAGGGTAACTACTTACCTAGCGTAGTAAGGAAGTCAATTTTTATTAGGCATGTGAAAAGTCGAGTGAGTCCAATAAGTCCCTCAAACTCTTTTATGCATCAGATATTATGAAGTCGGGACTAATTATAAAGGTATTCAGAGATTCCACCCGACCGAAATATGTGAAAAAAAATTTCATGACGTTCCTACACTCAAGGAGCCTTGCATTCATATAGACTGATAATTTCGTCCTCATCTTTTCAGGTAAATATATTTCTAAAAATTAGTGCCCTTTTACCGTTTGATTTGTTAGTGGCCGAGGAAACTAAACACAGAATAGACACGAAAAACTAATGAAAGTGTAATCGTTAGCAAGTGACACTAAGACGAATTTGGTACCCAGCCCAGTGCGGAGACGGGGACAAGTGGGGAGGAAGAGAGCAAGAAAGGAATGATAAGGAGCAGGATGTGATGGAGACTGATGCGATGGATGAGCATGACTCACGGTTTCGTCCGAAATGATCGCCGAGACCTGGGAGCACGACATGATGCTAGTGAAGAGACCGAAGAAGGTAGCCTCGGAGAAGAAGAATATGTTGTTGATCAGAGACGTTGTGGCGCTGTAACCGCCAGGGTATTCGCACTCTGAGATAGTTTAAATAACGGCCAAGAAGACAAGGAACAAAATAAAAATGAAACTGAAAGAATAATGGTAAGAGATCTTATCGGTAGTTCCGAATACGACTCGACACCAAGGATAGGGAAATAGCAATACTGATGTAACTAAAAGGAGTCTTCAATACCCTACTTCTTCTAGGATAGAAAGTGTTTCCAAAAGGAGGACAATAGGAAGAATGGAAGTAAGTTGAAATCCGCTCGCGTCCTTAGAGGGTTGGCATGATGTAATGTTGGTGTGAAATGTTTATAAGAGCAAATATTCAGAAGAGAATAAATGCCGATGCTGGGATAGGAAAGTACTGAAGTAAATTTTAGTGATTCAGAAAAGACAGTGCGGGTACACACTGGGCTGGGTTGCTGGTTTTACTTCTACCCATTTAAAAAAAACAAAATCGTTTCTACTGGTGTTCGCGATGGTATGGATAAAATACAAAAATGGACAAGAAAACAGGCAGTAAAAGACAAAAAAACGGTTGTCTAGAAAACCGAATGAAACATTGGTAATATCATGGATAAATGACCTTCACTTAAGGGATATGTTCGATGTTGCACCACTTTCCTAAGGATAAGTGGCGTTTAATAGCATATGTATAAAATCGTCCATGACCGATTAGGCGCGTAGGACAAAATTATGATTGGGACCCAATTCCACAGTTATCATTTTCGGAACAGTCTTAAGATGGAGTCTAGAATACACACTACTGGAGCATTGCTACGGTTAATATTACGTTCTTATACTTTTTGCATTGACAATAGAATGCACTTTTGAGGACACAAAATGCTGTCGCTGATGTATGATAATGGATAGAGGGCAAAAACGATAAATTTCGACTTTCGTCGATTAAGGTCGCGTCTTATGCAAAAAAATGAAGCAACTTACTTCCAAATTCGGAGAAACATGAGAGGAAGAAGGATACGATCAAGATCAATCCAGTGACCGACTGCAGAAGTATGTATAACTGAAAAAGAAGAAAAACAACCGCACCCCCACATATCACGCGTTGAAAAGTTTTAGCTTCAATATCATTCTTTCTACATATTATATATTCACAAACCAAGCCTCTAACTTACAAAAACTGAAACCGAAAAATATGGTACTAAACCACTCGGTTAAAAATTTGTAAGAGAACGCATTACAGTGGCCAACAGACAGACTTAATTATATCAAAGGCACACTTATTTATAATGTACGACAAGGACACGAACTGGTGACTTACATTAAAAAGCACAAAGAATTTTTGATTTCCTTCGCCTACACAATTATTCACCCAGGGACAGTGATGATCCATTTTTCGAACACAACGGCGACAGCAACTACAGCAAAAATGCCGAGAAGTAAGCATTGGATAGCCTGGCGCAAGATTTTCAGCCAGTCTTTCTATTGTTGCATAACACTTCAGTGGCAGTACGAGAGAAAATATAGATCGTCAGTGGAATGGAGATGAAAAGTTTACCTGCAATGATGCGCTCGGTCAGGTTTGATGCAAAGGCACTTTGGACAGCGTACGAGAGGAGTGTTGGAACCGGAGGCGAGATAGATGCGCATAACAGCATCGCGAGTGGCATTGCCTAAACGTACCGTACCCTAACGGAGTGAATTATTAAAATTAGGTACATTTGTTCTGACTCGATGGGTACTTTGAGAAAATAAATAGGCATTTACGGTGGTGACTATAAGCATATGGACACAAACGAAGCCATATGAAAAAAATGCAAAAACATTGAATAAGGATTTTAGGCAACGATATACGGTTCAAGCCGCCATGCACCAGGTGATCAAGATCTTGCACTAATAAATTAATAGTGCCGTCCTTTGGGAAGGTCCAAGCCCAGATTACGAGGAAACGAAAGGCGGTACGCCATAAAAGATGTCATCATACCTTATAAGCCTCAAAAATTAATGACAAAAATAATAAGATTTAACTTATTTTAGCATGATCACATTTGACAGTTATCCAGTTTAGTAGAATAGATGTTAGGGTGGAGAAGCACAGAAAGAATAAATATGACTCCGAAAACACTGAAATTGGTTTTCAGACACACTCCCCATTTACCGCTTAAGAAAGGGAGGCACCAGTCCTGTAAACGAACTATTCAAAAACGTTAATTTTATTATTGTTTTCATGAGTCGGTTAAAGCAGAAGCAAAGAGATATCAGTATCATACATCTCGCTTGTCATACGAGGAGGAAAATTTACGAACGCGACTTTTGCGCATCAGAAACTTTAGTTAATCTGAAGCATCAAAAACATTGAGTCATAAATAACACATGAAGACTATTCTTATTAAGAGTCTTTGAAAGGTTTATTTGTAAAAAAGTTGCTGAAAGGATATCAAATAACTGGGAAAAATTTATGAAGGGTCATTAATAAAGGGGATTTAAGTAGCTTTCCAGAATTAACACGGGCTTACGAATTTACTAAGCATATAGTTAAAATGATGCAGGAGAGGGTAAATGATTTCAAAGAAACTCTAATAAGCAACAATAGATCACTCATGCCATTATGAACTTCTGCAAAAATCTCGACATACGAATTTGTATCGAATACGATGAGCGTTATTTTAAACCAAAAAAGATAGTTAAATTTTAAAGCACACAAGGTACATGACACATAATTGTCAATCTAAAACGACATGTAGCGAGTAAAATTCAAATTACTTTGACCTCACCTAGTAACCACATAGGGAAATGAATCCTGCTAAGACCAACTACCACACACTTAAGCTTGTAATGCGCTCGCATGAAAACAGGTGCGAAGGGATTTGAAATTGTAGCATTCCGACACCGTAAATAGGTCAGGAGAGTGGAAGAAGCTACCGTTCTTATAAATTGTGAATTAAGAGAAATTAGAAAAAATGGCCGATTGATTTGTAATTAGTTAAAATTAATTTCACAAATGGACCAATGGAATTAAGTAAGTGGCTCAAAAATCGGTCTACCACTTCCCTTTTTGCCTACATGTGAGCACGCTAACATCTGTCAGTAAAAGGGGAAAAGGAGGAGTCATGAAATATAGCACAACCGTTCGCCAAACAATGCAAGACCAACAAGGTTGCATTTCCGGTCAATAGAAAAATATATCTCTTCAATGTAAATAGATTTTGAAAATATGAAGTTTAATCAGTATCTTAAAAAAATAATGACTATAAATCCGTATAGCCGTCATTTGAAAATAGGTGTCAGAAACAAATAACCCGAGAAAGTAATAATAGTGCCATAAGACAAATAAACGCCAAAGTTGGAGTCAACAACCCGAATTGCGTTAAAAATAGTTTGATTTCAAATACTGTCATACTATCTTATGGATTTTTCAGCACATCAAAGCTAAATCAAGTTGACACTCACCGGGTCAGTAAAAACAGCCTTAAGATGGGAGACGACGGCAAGGAACGCGAATATGTGATAGATAACCCCGAAAATCCAGGCAATTACAATGGAGGGAATTTGCGGTAAAATGATGCAGGCAACGACAAACTCGCCATAGGCAATAAGTAGCCATGTGAAAACCATACAGACACATCCAGCGCAATCACGCACAAACCAGACAACACCAAAAGGTAAGGAAAAGCCATTCTCCGCATTTTCTTCCATCTTTCGAGAGGGTGGGGGGTAGCGAAGATGGCAAAGTTTCCGCCAGGGACGAAGGCAGTCGCAGAGGTCTCCAGGGGGCCTTTTCATGGTGAGGAGATGTTGAGAAGCTTCTTCGTCCCATCTGTTTATGTCAACTTCCTTGTGACCACGGTACCGAGAACCTGTTGTGATGACAGGGGGGAATGAAGATCCCGATGCGCCACTACCAGACTCCCCCGTTAGCTCCCATTAGATGGTCACTGGCACCATAATTGACAAGACCTTGACTACCATTATTATTTGGCATTTCAGAATCTTGGAGATGTGAGGATTCGCTTTTATGGGATGATATAGGTCCCTCCTCGGCTAATCGAACAAATGGTAACCGGTTCATTGCGCTCTTGAATATAAAGCAAAATGAGGTCAGGTGAATAAGTTCTGACAAGTGATTGCAGGAGGATGATACCGGTGCACGTGGCTGTAAAAACTAACAAATCATGTGATATTAAAAAATATCTAAAGGAAAGTACTTTCAAACTTCAACTTTTTTTTCGTCTATCAATGTGATTTTTCGATGCACCAGTAAAAAAGTAAATGAATTTGATAAATTTTGTAGCTGTAATATTATTATTTTTGTTAATGGCCATATACGGTCACTCTAGTTTTATTAATGCCACAAGTGGCAAATCATGAGGAAGAAACAAAATGGTGAACTAGTGAGACAATCTTTTCAAAGAGTGAAAATGTTCCTGGGCAAAAAAAAGAATATGATCAAACAGACCTCAATAATGCCACCAGGGAAGGCACATAAAAGGTAAAATCCAACATATAAAAATTAATCAATATGGTAGGGGATACCCTGCCTGAGCCATAGATGTGAAACAAGATCAATACGGTGCTGCTAGGGTTAACCCAAATATTTCATCCAAGAGGGTCTCACATCAAATGAAAAAAAATAAATCTTACGGAATGTTCAGAGAGGTGTATCTGTACTACGGGAACAAATACCCCATATCAGATCAAGTAATTTAGTAAACAAATAAGTGAAGTGATTAAATAGATATTCAAAGAGGAGGTTTCTCATGTTTGCATACATTTAGCACCCACGTTAATGTGCCAATAATTAGTGAGTCGGAAAACACATTGACCATCAAGAGAAGTTAGGGGACAGCAACTGATGGATTCTTAGCGGTCTCCTTACTTAAGTATCAACGTTTTATAAGACTATGAAGTAAAAAAAAACGTCCTAATCTGAAATATCTGGCACTAAAAGACGTCCTTGACACGTAAGTCGATGAAAACATGGAGGGGGCAGCGCCTATAAGACGTCTCACGAAAGTAGAAAATAGATAACGGCAAATCTTTTTAGAATATGAGGTACCCGGAAGCAAGAAAGCTCTTGACACTTTACAAAATCACCGGACTTAAAAGGCTCCAGATAAACACAACCCTCTGGAAACATGTATGGATTCCAAGAATATTAGTCTATTGCTATAGAAGCCACAATTATTTGAGATGGTTTGGGACTTAGGTGTTTGTAAAGAGCACGAATGAAAATATAAGCTAATGGAATTACAAGAATTACAGGAAATAAGTGAGAAACGCATACCAGCAATCGGACAACGCACATAAAGGACTGATGCGGTCACTCTCTAGTAATATGAATTACGTGGCTCTGGTTTCTTTCCTAATTTTAAGTACTTGTTGAACATTTTTCTAATCATTCACCTATTCGTTAGCGTGTTAACAAGCTGACAAGACCACTTATTATGAGTAACGATTCGAATGTCTAGAGAGCATGCATACTAAACCAGGCTAATGGCGTTGTATTTAGCTACTTTTGTTAGGTTCTATGCTAAAGCAAAATGGTGAAAGATAATGGGCATTAGCATGAAAACATGTTCGCGACAGCTCGCAAGGAGAATAAATCGCGAGTACGATAATTAAAATGGACAGGCGAGGGTGGAGGGTTTTAATTGCAGTGTCCTGACCCCCTACGAATGATTAGAGTTTGAATCGTATTGGCGTACTTCAATACCAGATTATCAAGCACCTAACCGCCAAATTACAAAAATAGAGAAAGTGATACTGAGTGCCGCGGCCCCGTCAGTATACAAACCCGGGTAAGAGAAGCCATGGAAAAATGGCATTTGACTTTCCGAATTACTCCGGCCGTAAAAGTGAATCCGCCGCACGATACGTGTAGTATTCGACATTTGAAGGTTTGTCACTTACATAATTCAATGCCAACATTTTGAAGTAAGATCTGGCGGGTTAATAAAAAATAAGTTACAAACCCAGGCCTAAGGGGGCCAAAACAATCTTCTAACTAGTGTTAAGTCGAATTTTGAGGTATGTAAAAGTATATGGTATTTCTCTTAGCACCTACTTCTTCGATTTTAAAATACCTCAAATCTTATAATCTACAAGTGTTGAAAAAATTAGTCGCTATTTTTACCATTAATAACGTCATTCTACGCCTCATTATCATGGTGTTCTTTACGGTTTGCCAAGGTCAGAGCGACTTTTCGTGCACCTTTCTGAAGCGGTCCTTACGGTTATGCTCGGCCATGGAGTCTTCTAAGGTTTGTTCCAATCACCGTTTTCTTTTTTTAACGTTGTAGAAGAAAAAAAACATGAGTTTTGGGCGGGTGACAAACGAGCTGTGTGATGACGCCAAGTATTTTTTTACGTTTTCTAAATCTGGTTAAGCTACTCCCCGGAAGACGCCGTAAAGTACATTCATTGTGTCCTTGATGCAGCTTGTTCAAGCTTGAAGAATCAGACGTTCAAAGAAGATCTAAACTTTCTCAATTTCTTAGTTCGAACCGGGACCGCATTTACGCATCATTCTTACCAGTATTTTGACGCTCTTGGGGACGGTGAACTCCGCGGTACGCTTTACTCATTAAACTGCCAATCGAGTCGAAATCTGTTGATTTATTGTCTTAAATTTTTCATACATACATTGCATTTTTGTACCTTTTCATTGAATGTTAGCACTTTATTCCAGATTTTGCTGCCTGGTGTCTTCACTGTTTTCTGCTGGTTGGAGTGCATAGTCCCTATCGTCAAGTGAAGGCCGTTTCTTCCACTATGAGCAAGCTTATTCTCATGCTTGAACGACATGCCTTTGCTGACGTTTATTTTTTGATCGATTACTTGATCACATTGTCCTTCCGTAGGTTTTCATTCAATTAGACGTTACTCTTCATTTAAGTGGTGTTGTGTCGTTTATCTGAGTATGATGAGAGTCTCAACTTTGATTCCTCCAAAATATTTAACATCGTGCTACCTAGTCTGTCCAGCCGTCATGAATTGAAAATACTGGTGAGTTTGTCCTAAACCTATGTATGATTAACCTAAGAAAGGTGGCGTTAGTCTTCAATTCCATCATATTACACTCACTTCTGTTAATGAAGCATACAACATTATAACCATTATTTGGTAAGTTTTCAGTTTTGTAGCTACAGTACTCCTTAGTGAAATAACGTCTTTGTGTCTATCACGATTTTTGTCTACTCGACCCCAACTTGCTGAAAAAATCCTTCAAATGTTGCTAGAAATTATCGAATTGTGTGATTTAAACGGCAAATTGGTGAGTTACACAACTACAAAACTCAATATCCTTTTATTTTATTAAACGATATTTGATTTACAGGCATCCATTGGAGCCGCTGTAAAATGCTTGGAAGTAATGTCGTGTTTGGGATCATCGTATCTTTCCACCCTAATGGATAAAGTATTTATCTTGTCCTCCAAAAGTTTGGACTGTCTCTCACTTTTAAACGAAGCAGATGCTCAATCCTCCACTTTATTCTGCAAATTAAATGGGCCCGAAAATCTAGTTTCGTCTTGCTGCGGCTTGATAGCTTGTGCTCGACGTATTCTTTCCTGCACACAAAATAACTGGAATGGAATTTACAATCGTTCTCTCAACAATTTAATCTCGGTATGTGCCAGGATTTCATCTGTAGCGTCTTCTACTGCTCTAGGTCTACAGATCCTGTCTCCTTAAGACAGTGGATCGAAAGATACCGTATAAAAAGGAACTTATAACAAATATAATGGAATTTTTTTGTCAGGATCTGATTTATGATTCCGAAATGAAAAGTGAACAGACAGAATTGTTTAATTTGCTTGTAAATGACAAGGCTTTATTGAAGGCTATGTGGTATGAAGAAGGTATATCGGAATATGATTATGAACACGGCGATAGATTCAGACGTCAAGTATATTAGTTTCATTTAATTAACAAAGGTAGCTTGTCACCTTTTTCTCAGTTGGATTCAAACGGACTGGTGTGGATTCCTTGAAATCTGTGATATCTGGTGTAAATCAAGAACTAAATTCCCGAGAATTTTTCGACTGGTTTACTCTATCATTAGTAGTCTCAGCCTGTCTTCAATGTGCCGAATTCGGTCATGAGTAAAATTTTTAATTCATTAACGCATTCTTTAGATGGAGTGATTCAGTACCGTCCTTAATTGAACTTTTATTTCCTACACTTGTGAAAACTTTTATCCCCACAGCTGTGGACGTAAACTCAAATTTTTACGATCTGTTCGGTCGAATAGCCCTGTTGTCAGACATACTTGATTCTTCCTTGGCCAACAACTTCATTCTTAGCTTGAATGAAAAGGATATTAGAAACTTATGGAAACTTTTTAAGAAAATATCCGTGAGTTTTTATGCAATATTAGATATAAATTGACTTAAGGATACTTCCGAAAAAAGCACCTCTCTCTTGCGATTATCTTTACGAGCTGTCGTGCTGCTATTGGTGTTTTCCGAGACCAAGGGCTTTGGACTATCATTGGATTTTCTGCCGAAATTGCTAGAAAAAGTTTTGTCTCACGGCAATTTTGACTGGATTAATAATGTTTCAATTCGTGACAAGAGTGTTTGGAGGTCAAGTATAGTATTATTAATTGAAGTGACGTTAAGGTAAGCTCATCTGTCAAATTCGATTTTTGACCTTCTTTGGTATTTGGTTAATTTTGATTCACTTTTTTCAGCTCAATTTTTGCGGCTGGGGATTTTCAACAGAGTGTATTGGAAGGGCTTTCCGAATTTGTAAAACTTGCTATTTGCTTGACCTGGTCTCCTGTGCGTAACGTGAGATGCATTAGGTGTTCGATCCCTTCGTCATCTGTTCTCCATTTTCAACCTTTCGACATGGCCAACGTGCTTATGGTGATGAATGCCGAGTATCCTAATGGTAGTGTCACTCGCACATCCCGTACTCCTTTATATAAAATAAACTTGGCATTACACGCAGCTCAGCACATATCATGGAATGTTTGCAGCAATGCCCAAATAACCCATTTCATAGAATCTACTGTTCGGTTGGTCAAGAAGGTCGAGCCTCTGTTTGCAACGTTAATGAGGTGGGTTGTGATGTTTTCTAAAGCTTTTTCATTCGCCACAATGGTTTACTGCCAAAAACTAATATTCGCTAATAATACTGGTCAGAAATGTAGACTAAAATACCTTTATAACATGCGGAAGTTTATTTTAAATAATTTTATTTTTCTGCATAGTAGTCACTACACAAAAATTAACTTTAGTCAAATCTTATTGCCCATTCCTATTGGCAACCACAATGGACGTTTCCTACAATGTAATAAATTGCACCTGCAAATACCATTGGAGATTGTTTTGAAGGTTATGGTGTTTTTTTTTAAATCGTTGAATTAATGTACCGAATCTTTCTTAATCTTTCGTAGTGCTAGAGGGTTTGCGCATGTGATTTTTCTTTAATTGACTTCTTTCCCATTTGTGAGTAGGATTTATTCCTATTATAGTAACGTCTTAGTCGAGCTCTGTACTTGTCTACTCACCGAAGATCCCTCTCGTTGGGTACCCCTTCATCGACTGCTCATCAGTCGTCTCTCTGTCAACTGCCTTGAAGACTCCTGGATATGCCAAGAAACCTGCATACAAACGTTGGGCAGTATTGCCAGGGCAGTAGCCACTGGTATTAAACACTCCGATCCCCTCACTACGGTTACTTCAAATGATAGGTGCAGTTCTTCTAGGGAAATGAAGGGCCAGAAGGCATGCACTAGTTGCCCTGATCCCAGTCAGGCTTTATTGGAACCTTCCTATGCTAGTGAAGAAAATAAGCTGGAATTTATCCATTGTGGTTTGTTGAAAGACACCTTAGCGAGCATTTGCTGTCTTGGGATTCCCAATTACCATTCGCATAGTCTTATCGGAGAAGCTGCGGTTCAGGTAACTTTTGTCAATTTAACCATAATCGAGCATCATATATCTATTCAAACCGTTTCATTTTTCTCAAATATTGGGGCACTTTTACAGTAGACAACCGAAACACCAAAATGTACTTTTAAAGGCTCAAATCTTGTATATAGGCTTGTTATTTCTTTCCATAGATCACGAAACTATCGTCGAGGTTAGGTTCGACTAGTTTGACTATACTTCGCGATGCAAAGCGGGAGATAGCTCAGGTATGTAAATTTTCTTCACTTGAAATTCCACCTTTCTCTCGCTGCAAGGTTCTCGTAGAACATTTCGATCCGTCTCTTGGCCAGTCTTTTGAAACTCTTGCCCGGATTTTTCAACTGGAAAAACTAACTGTGGTCCGGGTATATTTTCTTTATGATAACTTGGACTTCTCTTCTAAGTTGACCTTTCTCCGTTGAATTTTAAACCTAAACTTTGTTTTGCATCTACCTCTTATTAGTAGTTAACTATTTCGTGCGAAATTGAAAAATTTTTGTTTGCTTAGAGTTTTTGCCGATCTGTTGCACATTCCAATATAGAGTCGCAGGTTATCATTATTTAATCTTAGCTTATGGCAGAATTGCTAATTTGAGTTCTATAGATGTTCTTATATTTTAACAGTTTGAGTAATAAATTTCTCAACCCTTAGGAACTCACCGCACCCCTCTTTATTCTTCTTGTCGTCAAAGGAACTCACGAAAGCCATCTTCGTATCAGACAATTGATCGAACAAAATTCAACTCCAACTAGTATGAGTGATTATGTCTCGAAGATCGCTCATCTCTGCATTTTACCAGATGTTCTTGTTCATATATTTACGAATCTTTCCGAACACCAAAGAGCTACCGCATTGAAATTTCTTGAGGTAGGGTCGGCTGATTTGAGTCCGCTTGAAAAATCTTGGCACTTCCTTATATTTTGTTCTCTATCACTTGTTCAAGATGAATTTTGTTTTTATTTCGTGTGTTTGAGCTTTTAAGACTACTTTGTGTGAGCGATTTCACACCCCATGGATATATTCAAACTGCAATTGATAATGTAGCATGACTTTTTGCTGCACTGAGAGTTTTAAGTATCCTTCAGTCCCATCTCGGTGTTTCAATTGAGCAAGTGGCTCGTATGAACGACGTCTCGAGACTGCTACACCAGTTTGTCCTCATCTCTATCCACATCGCGCTGAAGCCCGCGCAGGTTTGTGTTGGCTCGTCAGTAAGGCATTGAGTCCTTATATCAAACCGCTTCATGGTCTCCTCCTCCAACAACGCCATTCCGCTCACGTTCGCACTGAAGTAGCACTCTCAGATGTGACCCCCGAGAGTTTGGTTTGTTTTTTTTTCTCTTTTAAGCAATGGCGGGATATTTGAGGATTTTTCTTAATTCTTCTTCTTCTTTAGAGTTCATTTCTTCAGCAGCATTTGTGTGGTATATTGGCTTTCTTTGATAGTCGCTTACTTGATGCCGAATACCCGCTTGAAGAACGAAGACGGTGTTTGATAAGTTTAGCAATTTTTATGGACCTTCTTGGTAGTCAGCCTGTCTCACGGATGCGGGCTAAGTTTATCGCCACTCTTAAGTAAGTTCTCGGTATTCGCCGATTTTTATTGTTAACTAGGCTTTGTGTTGTGAACAGTCTTGGACTTTATTTTTGCTTATATGTAATATCAACAGTTATGAAAGCGCATGAATAAATTTTACGCGGATCTTTTTTTGGATTGGTTGAAATAATAACTCCTTGATATAGAGCTTGTTTTTTCTTCGTTAGACTCTGTCTTCGCTACAAGTTTGTTGAATCAAAGAACGTTGCACAATTGTGGTCCGTCTTCCTCACAACGTGAGTCACAAATGGATAGATTGCTTTTTTCGCATATGATTTTTTTATATGTCGAAAACTTGATTTCAGGTTGGAAATCGACTCACTTATTGAACTTCTTCCCGACATTGTGGCGCACTTAGTTTGTCTATATCCCATTGCTCCAGATTATGTGAAAAAGGCTCTCTCGAGTATCTTTGAGCGACGGTTAGTATTTCATTCTCTTTGTATTCGGTCCACGCACTTCCGCACTCATGCATTTTCATCATTGATTTAGAGGCCAATTTGAGGAATCGTTTAAACAACTCTTCTTTCTTCCCCATTATCCGGGTTTAAAGGAATTTCAATCCGTGCTCAAGGCCGTTTGTCCGTGGTAGGTCTAATGCTCTATCTTTTTGATTCGGAAAACATCCCTGGGGGTATCATTTCCATCAATACTACACGCTTTTGTTCTAAAAACAAACTAGACAATTATCCCATCACATTTAACTGTTTCGCCTAATGCCGTCGACGTTAGCATAGATAATACCATGCAAATTTCCGTTATTAAAATCATTGACCAAGGGATTCCAAACCTTTATCAGTCCTGTAATTGACACCCCATCCTGTCGGTTTTGCTATGAATATTTTGAATTTTCCCGTAATATTAGGTAAACAAACAAGTAATCTAAATTTTTTTGTTGGCGTAAACCATTTAGGAGATTCTGCATTTTACTCAACAAACTGATTTTCATCATTTTTAACACCTTGCTAGTGTATAGGCAGTTGTTTGATTCCCTTTTTAAACAAATCCTTTGATTTTGCATTGAAACTTTTTCAATATTGTTAAGGTTTTTTACCTCTTAGCGCATGCTCTAACGA
Source organism: Dipylidium caninum (assembly GCA_017562135.1). NCBI lineage: Eukaryota > Metazoa > Platyhelminthes > Cestoda > Cyclophyllidea > Dipylidiidae > Dipylidium > Dipylidium caninum. The sequence goes on along the minus strand of QEYB01000610.1, from coordinate 131,190 downwards.
TCTGAAAAGTGGTAATCCGGGACACGAGTTCTGGTGAATAAGATGGGTGAGGTACAAGTTCAAATCTCAGCTCCCTCTCTTTTTCCCTTATTAATTTTGCAGCAGGAGGCCTCGCGTTATCGTGTTGTTTTGTTAAGAACTTTTGCTTCATTCGCTCGATTAGAGCAATGTATAGTTTATTATTCCTGAAAACTCCCACTACAGAAACAGGTGCTTTATTTATCGCTGTGGATGTTGGTTTTTTTCATTGCTGTGGTTTGTCATTAATTTTTGATCGCACAAAAATAGCATACAATGACGTAAATGGTCTTCTTCCATTGTTGACCCTGACATCTCTCCTCCCTATTATTACAAAAATTTTTTACAGAAAATAGAATTTACGACCAAGATTGGTCGTAGTATCAAAAATTATGTGTTAAACCGTGTTTCCACACAAACTGTCTGTCGATGAGCACATCGAAAAAAATTTGATTACTTAATAATTAATGATTAATTGCTTAATAATTAGAATCAATTTCAATCCTCGTTCTAAAATTACTAGCTTCTTATTTGTAAAATATTAATGCTTTTGTTTCTCGTAGGCATGATTTGTGTCTTCCAAGTGACTCTCACCCCGATCCAGCCGAGTTGCAACTTGCTCCTCCTGATGGTTTTGTCGACTTGCTCGTCACATGGCTTCGTGGGTTGGGACACTCGAGCCGACTAGTGCGGCGTTACTGCTTGGCCTCAATAGGGGGTGGTCATTATCACCGCGGCCTGATGCAGCTATCTCGACTCGTTGTTAGGGCTCTGAGCACCCATCGGCCCTCTCCAATTGCCTTAACGGCTAATGAGTCTGCAAGCGGATCCTCTTCCTCCATTCGACATCTCCTTTCCCAGTTAATAAATTGCCTCTTAACAGGTCTTGCTCGGGATTCCGATCGGGGCATTCGCTTGTTGTATGCGAGATGGTTCGGTGCTTTGGGAGCTATTGATCCCTCAAGGTTGCGTATTTCTATTCTTAATGTTTTGGAATCTTATAAGAAATTTTGGGCGTTGCGGTACTTTAGCCCGAAAATTACTTTTATCTGTTATATCCTAAATATTTGCAGTTTGTCAGGCGGTTTTACAAATCATTACTTTTCAAATCTTGAATGACTCTAAGTTTTTTTTTAACTTAAACGTGGTCATCGTGTGGACTTGTCACTGTAAAGCGGGAAGATTCTTTAATAATCAGTATCCCAATGAGGTTGTGATCTTGGTATTGTCTGTTTCTATGTTTTAGACTTGCTTTAACATTTCCAGTACGTGAAGGCACAAGCACCGGAAATATTCAAACTGCTCTTAATTGGGATCACACCTTTACTTTCGACGTTATTATGGAACTCACAAAGATTTATATGCGTGCTGCTAGTCCTAAGCAGATGGTGTGTCCCTTCGTTTCTCCTATCCTCTTGATTATATACTTTGTTTATTATTTATTTTACTTATTCTTAGGACTCTGCGGCGCTAGCCATTCAAGAACTCCTCCGGTTATTTGACGTTTCGGGCACCTCTTCGGATGTAGATTCCAAAACGCGGGAGATGAAACGTTTTCTTTCAGGTCAAGAATTGTGGGCCAAGTTCTCACAAAACATACAGGACCTTCTTACGCCACTTCTCAGTTCCAAGTATGTACCCTGAATGAAAATCTCTAAACAGCAACATTTGTTAAGTTATTTTCATACTTGATGTGTTTCAAATTTTTACGATACTCTTGTCTGCAAATATCTCTACTTTACCTTTTGATAACTTTGCGGCAGTTTACTGAATAACCCTGCTAGTAATTCCTTATGGTTTAGGTATGTGGTAGAAGCCTTTACTGATTGGCATTCTGTACAGTCACCCATATTTGGTCAAGATTGTTGCCATTCTTACGAATCGTGGATTCGTCTTTGGTCCGGTTCGCTGAAAATTTACGTAAGTTTAACTGACAGTCTGCTCATTTTTGTACTGTGAGCTACTTAATACAAAATTCCCTTGTTTAGGTGTCGGACTCCGTGACGCACAGTCTTTTTCAGGTTTGCGAACCGGTTATAAAATCAGATGTTGAGTTTGCCCGATACATTCTTGATCCCATCGCCCTTCAGGTGGTGATTGGCGGTTCTCAAATGGGTATTGTTAAGGTTTGTTAAGACGCTCACCTATTTGTAAAATGTATTTCGTATGGATTTGCTATTTCTATGTTAACCCACTTTGTTTCAAGTTCAGTGTAATTTTTTAAGGTATCTCGTTCTCTTCAGTACTGAATAGCGACCTTTCTAAGTTTGTTAGAGGTTTATCTCATACACTTTACTCTTCATTTTAACATTGATCTGCTTATGTGCTGTTAAAAGTATATAGGAAAGTGAATAAACGATAATGTTGCGAATGCAATTTTCACTTTTGTTTCTACGGTTAATTTTCTAATTTGAAAAAACATGTCATCATAACCCCTTACTATTTTTTCCCATACGAATAGGATCACTTAATTTAAATTTGACCGCTACTTTGCTCCTACCAATTTATTACTCGATACGCTGTTAAATAAATTTTGACGCTTTTTGCTTTTACAATAAAACGCAGTTGCGATCTGAAATCCTCGCAGTTTTGGAAACGGTGGCAGACGCAAAGCGTGTTGGCAGATATTCTGATGTATTGCCCACAGAGTTCCTGTTTTATGATGATATCAAACCGCCTCTCGGTACCGTAAGCAATTCATTATTTTTGCCTTGAGATTGTATCTTTACCAATACTAAAGACCGGCCTTACAGGGCTACAGAATTATCTATATCGTTAAAATTGTCTTTATTGCTCCTTTTCATATATGGACACAGGTTTCATCACCTTTCTTATTTCGTTTCTAATCACACTGTCTGTTGGGGGCTCCTTTTCTCGCTTCCTATTATTTGACCTCGGAATTACTTTTCGCCATCGGCATCGTAAACAGAAGCTGACGAATAGACAGAGAACTAACATAATACAGATCACAGTATATTCCTGATTTAGTAAGTATTGCGAAGCTTAAGTTTGCCGATTAACTTGTTTGTCAGACAACGCAAAAGCCTTGGAAACCGTGGTATCCGTTGGCTGTGCAGACGGTTTTCTCTCTCCTTGATTACTTGGACGCATGGCTACGAGTCAGGTCTGCGGACTACGCGGTGGTAGTCGCGGCAATAGCTAAAACTACGGACCGTAGACCCAAAGACGTCTTCAAACCCAACTCCGAAGAGAAAACTCGTATTACCGAGCTTCATCTTGGTTCGTTTCATTGGTGATCTTTTTCATTTCATTACACTCTTGAGTATGTAGTCTTAAGATATATGTTATTCTTCTGTGTTCCATTTGTTTTCACTTACTTGTCTTTGAACTTCTTTTCCTATTCTCTTATTGTGATCGACTCTGTATCATCAGATGAAATTTTTTTAAACAATCGTTACCAGGCCCTTAGATGGAAAACAGTTGCCGCCACTAAATTTCTAATTATTTTTCTCATATTTGGGATCAAGGCGACTTGCACACGAGACCCCGGTAGCCGAAATAGCACAATAACCTAAAAATATTTCTTTTTTATACCCTGACTCCAAGTTACTTTAAGTTTAGCGATGAGGGTAGACTTTGACATTATGATTGCAAGTAACACGACCGCCCTCCACTCAATTGCTAGCCGTAACACGAATGTCAGAGTTTTTCGACTCCCTGCCCCACTCGGTGCAGGCGCGGGCGAGCCGTCGCATTGGGGGGCTGACGCGCACCCTGCGCAACTGGGAGTTTGCCTTCACAGATGACGAGGTAGCTCGCAAGGCCTTTTACGTCAGCGGCTTCATTGACCGTCTTGAGGCTCCCGCCGGCCCTCTCATTGGTGACATGGCAAAGGAAAGTCTCATTGGACTTTTGGAGGCTCTTACTGCCCTCCACGACACCGACGGTAAGAATTTGAATTGTATCTTTACCCAATGTAGCCTCTCTCTGGCCTACCTGTCAATCTCTAGCACTGGTATCTATATGGCATCCCAATCCTCCCAACAGAGTCCTCGTATGGGACATAAGTTAAAGGATATGCAATTGGATTAGAAACGACATTTTGTGGATAGCAGTAGACTTCTCTTTAAGATCGTAACGGGGATTGTTTTATTTCTTGCGAAAATGGCGATTTGTAAGATATGACCATTTTCATTAATTCGAGACGAGGTTGAAGAGGCTAAAATGATTGCTAGTTTTGTCGATAGATGGATTTTGCGCTTTCTTTTGTTGTTTCGCTAACGGGTAAAAAGTATCTAATTTGTATTTTTTCTTATTGTTTGAACTTTTACCTTTCATTTGGTAGCAAATTTATATCGATGAGGTTTTTAGTCCTGCTTTTACTCTGATTTAAAATGGGAGAATAAGACGTGAACTGCATACATTTTTATTGTATTATTCCCCAAAAGGCATGAACGCATCAAAAGCACCTAAGATGTTGCGCGTCGTATATGGGAAATGAGGCCTTGGGAAGGAGGCAGTGTCAATTGTTGGTTTGCCAGATTTCGTTCTGGTGGTTTTCCCGAAGGTAGGGTTTCCCTGGCATAACCTAGCGTGTGTACGATTATCATTTGAGCTTCTCTGCACTATCACGTGTTGTGCTCCGACGATCTGAATCGACAAAGACCTTGATTCATGGAGTCTCATTGCCTCCAAGTGGACGTCAGATCTTTGGACATCTTGTGTGCTTGCGATGGATTCGTAGCTTTTCGAAAATGAGATTATCTGTTGTGCACTTCTGGTTTTTCCATTTTAATTTATGTTGAGGGCAAAACTAAAGAACTAATCGGTGTAATTTTTGTAAATAATAATTATTAGTCCAAAGAGTACGAAAAAATGCAGGTTAGATGCTTTAAACACGTTAACGAAACAAATGAAGGTGCAGAATCCATCTGCCGACAAAATCACCAGTCACATAATTGCCAGTCCAGGAGTGCTTTTTGTGGTTATTCTCTGTTGAGTTGAACAGTAAGCAAATACTCGATCATTCATATTTATGCAGAATGCTGATTCTTTCCATTTCTTATTGTTTTTTGAAATGGGATATTTCAGGCCTCAAGGGCGTTCTAACCCAAATGCAACACACCGGAATCCACCCGTCGTCTAAGTCAATTGCAACACTCACTAAATCTGATTCTATTCGGAGTTCCCTGCTGCGAGCCCTACAGCTGGAAAATGAGGATCAGTTGGAAATGGCCTGTGCCAACTATGAGCATGTTCTGTCAGTTGACCAAGGCAACGCTCAAGCGTGGGGCCTGCATGCTGGCATTTTTCGGTGCCAAATGCCCGATCCCGCCTGCTTGCAGGCAATTATCACTCGAACTGATGCTCTTCTTGCGTCTCAGCTCCGCGGAAATGACGACAAAGCGGCGTGGACTCGACAGTTGAATGATCTTCGTGCGGAGGCAGTTATTCGTCTTGGCGACTGGGAAAAATTGGATCTAGTCATGTCGTCGGTGGGCCATATTTTTGTTTCAAGATCTCCATACATCAATAATTCTTCTTAATTTATGTGAATCTCATTAGGTTTTGTGTATCCTTCGCTTTTGTCATATTATGAAGCTCTTGCATCAACCGTTGTGTGCATCTGCTATCGCGAGTTATTTGTCTATTTTAGGAGGCATCAGAATCTTCCTGGCCAGCTGGACTCGGCAAAATATTTCTTTCTTTTATGCTGGATCCGACAGAGGTCTCTTTACTTTTTCGTCGATTTTTATTTTCATTTTTAAGAATTTAAAAGTAAAGAAATAAGTAAACATCATGGAACCATTGGTGTTAGATGCTTAGGGCTACCGAAACATACTAGAAAGCTGAAAATACCATTCCTTTATTAGATGCAGTCCAATCCTTGCCTGAATGTTTTTCTGGAGGAACTGCGTCTGGGTCAGATGAATATTCTTGCCACTTCTTCTTTGGAGGGTGCAAGCGGGTATCTGAGAGCTTGTGAGCCACTCGTTAATTTGAGTCTACTTACGGAGATTGAAAGCATCATCGACTTATCTGACCAGCTTTCTCATGAAGTGGGCTTCGTTAACGAATTTGGTTTAGTCAAGTGCCAAAAGAATTCTGAAGTAAGTTCTACATTATCCTTCTTTAAAATGGACTTTCTTTAGCATACTTCTACCGTCTTATAATTGTCCGTTTTAGCTGCTCGTGGGTAATCTGCTCTCATGGCTTGATGCCAGAGTGCATCAGTCTAGGCCGACTTTTCATACACTGGAGCCGGTTCTTGCCATGCGGCACTCGACACTACAGCTCATAGCCTCCCGTCTTAAGGCAGCCTTTTCAACCTCACCTTCTAGTCTCTCGGACCAACTTAGGGCCCATCAACTACAACTTCTGCACTCTGCGCTTGGTGACAGTTGGCTTCGGCGAGCTAAATTGGCAAGAAAGTATGACTCTCTTAAGAACCATTCTAGAGTTTTTTTTCTGAGTGATTGAGGTAGTAGTTCGGGGCCGATATCCACTAACCATTTTTATTTACGACTCAGAGCTGGGCAGTGCATGGCGGCCTATACTTGCGTGTTGAATGCCGAGTGTCTGGGCAGTGTGGGCGCTCTGAGAGAGCGAGCGAAGTTATTGTGGCAGGCGGGAAAGCGTGAAGCTGCACTCGCTTGCCTGGATGAGGGTCTCAAGGCTCTTGCCCCCCTTTCCTCCTCGACACGAAGTCTCGCTCAATCCCTCGCTGCTTCCTCACTCTACTCCAGAGGGAGCACTCCCAGGGCATCCGATGGGGATTTTTTGTTGCAAGTTAGTCATTCACCGTTACACATATTACCATTACTACCTCTCACTTTCCCTTTCTCTCCCCTGCTTCTGGCAACGTTATCAGGTCACTTTTTAATGACACATCATGGCAACTATTAATGGCTAAGCTTCATTTCAGGTCAAGTTTTCTTTGACCCCACTGACAGCTTTTTGTACAAAAATACAAAAAAATTATTAGGTCAATATTGTTTACTGATGGCCTGATAGTAAATTGACTTTATCGGCCCAAGCACTGTTACCAACACGGCTGACTATTATTTTTTGCTACCTGGTGACATTGGCGCTGTTAATGTCTTGTTTCCTACCCCTAAGACTTTACTGCTACATGCACGCTACTGTGAGGAGACCAGCCGTTTTGACTTCGACACCACACAACACCTCTACTCTGACATATGCGAGTCTTTCCCCGGTTGTGAAAAGCACACTTCCGTTTGGCCCACTATGTCGATGAAGCCCGCAACCAGTCAGGAAACCAACATAAGTAAATAGAGTGCCTTTACACATTTCATGTGTTGGAACGTTTTTAGGAAAGGCATGTACCTTTGCTTTTTTAGCATTTTGCTCAAAGTTGCCTTGGAGAACTATGGTAATGCCTTGGCGTGTGGCAGCCAGTTTATTTTCCAATCCATGCCTCGTTTTCTTTCCCTTTGGCTGGATTATGGAACAGAGGTCGCGAAAATCCAGCAACGTCAGCAGCAGACTTCAACCTCGTCCAATATTCGGCGTGGCACCAACCCGAAATCTGTCGATGCCGATATGTTCAAAACTTTCAATGAGGTACAAGAGGTAAGTTTCATTTGCACATAGTTACCACTTTTATGCTTTCAGGTCACTTGACATTATTTTATTTTAATTCAGCTAATGAAGCAGAGTCTATCCAAAATTCCCCCGTTCCAATTTTATACAGCGATCGGACAGATTTTGTCTCGAGTTTGCCACGAACATCCGGCTGTTATAACGATGTTAATAGATTTGATCGTTCGAATTACTTTAGCCTATCCACAACAAACCGTTTGGTCTGTCGTTTCACTTCACGAGGTTGGTTTGTACTTTAACTTTCTTTTCTTCTGACACCACTTTGGTTGGCCTTTCATTCTTTTTTATTTTAGGCGGCAGTTTCTCAAAGGCATGAACGCTTCCAACAAATTTGTTCAGCCATCAGGTAAATCCCAGTCACGCTTCATTGAATACCCTATTTAAGCGTTTATTCTTACCATTCTGTTCATACTCTTGTAGAACTCGCCAAAAGTCGTTATATAAATTTATCTCGGTATGTTTTTTTCATCTAAGATTATACTTTTCTACTGCTTCGACATGTTTGTGTGCCGCAATATTTGTTTTCGTATAGTTCATTTGCCTCATTTATCACCCTTTAATCTTTTTACCCTTACCTGACCCCCTACACTTAATGATTAATTTTTAATCCATTCTATTCTGCTTCAGGACTTTGTGGGTTTGTGTGGACACCTGAGAGCAATAAGCGATCTCTTCTTATCGTCCGATCGTAGGGACATAAAGTCTTTCAAAATCTCTCAAGTTGTTCGTTCATTCACCAGGCTGCTTGAAACATGGTAAGTTGATTTTATGGGCCCTGATATGTGTAGCCGAGCAATTGTTGTTTTGCGTGCTTTTTGCCCCTCCCCCTTTCTCCCGATCTTGATTACAGAAGGGCTGTTTCGGGGTTAATAAATAAATAGCACCAAAAAAGACTAGTTCCACTAGCACTTCCTCTTTTTTAATTCTTCATTCACGCAAAAAATAAACCAGTAACACTGCATGGGAAGTTGATCTTGCTCCCACATGTTTAAGTTCCATTCACCTTCAGCTCAATTACTCGAGTAGTTGTGTTATACTCTCAATTTTCGATTTTTCGGTATGTTGCGCAATGGTTGCGTACCGCCTTGACTGTCCTAATTCTATTCAATTCAGGTTGTCTCTTTCATTTGTTTGTTATCATAGAAAAAGTGGTCTGTTAACTTAAGATGCGGTATTTTGGAAAATTGCCTCCACATAATTTATTTGACTTGATCTTGCAAAACAAATGCTATTTTCTCCATCTATGACAATTAGTACGTTTGTTTGTATTGGCTCTTGTTCGAGATCTCCCCTCTCTGTGCACTCCACCAGTGTAGCAATAAAATATCAAAATAGCGATGTAAATCTAGGTTTACTCATCTCATTTGATATAATCTTCCAAGCGACCTTTCGAGCGTACTGATTCCTGTGCATCGTCAACTGGTGCCCTCTCTGCTTCGTCCCCACGCCTCCAGGGAGGAGGTTCAACTCCACCAGCCTTTCGGAGCTGCCAGCCGTTTTGTGTGTTTAGTGCGTTTGGAAGACGATGTGGAAATACTTGGTTCGCAGACTCGCCCTAAAAAGATGTACTGGCTTGGCAGTGACGGTCGCCGATACGCCATTGTGGCTAAGCCGAATGTGCGTGGGTTCTTTCCCTTTTGGCATCCTTGTGCCAAACCAACTTCTATGCAACACTTTGAGAGGCATATTTGATGTGTACTCAAATCTTAGGGCTTGTTTATTAGGCATCAACCTGATTACCTATGATTGAGCATTTTCACTATATTCATACCATCTATTCTTTTGTCGGTACGGTGGTAATAATTCTGACGAAACAAATTGAGCATCAAATACTAAGTAGATTCCCTCTCAAGGGATTAGTAGCAAATGTGTCTATTTTGCCATAATTTGGCTCACGCGGCTATGTGTTGTTTCTACTAGGATGATCTCCGAAAAGACAGTCGTCTTATGGACATGAATAGCATTATCAACAGGTTCTTGCTGAAGAACCCCCAAACACGCCACCGGGGTTTGGGGATTCGAACTTACGTGCGTTTCTACTTCGTGTTTCTAATATTTTATACCTTTCATGTGTGTCTAATGTGGACATTATCCTAGTTCTAGTGACTTTCAGGGCAGTCAGATCTTGTGAGTGCAAATTTCGCATGTTACTTTTGGGTGATATCTAAAATTGCACTTGTCTTTGCAATGTCCCGTTTGTCAAGGAAACTAAGTGCTTCTTCGCTGACCTAAAATTATGGCAGGCTCTTTAAAAGGTTAGTGTGTTGATCGCCGACACAGATCCCGACTACAGAACAGCAAGGGTGTCTCGATGAGGTTGAATTTTAAAATAATTTGTCCTTAATCGTTAACCCACTATGGACAGAGTTGCAACGTTTCTTTGAGCTGGCTGACTTCTGTTTTTAAGTGCCCACAAATAACTGTTATTTTTTGATATGCTAACTGACCGTTTTGCCCTTACTTAATAGGCGGTGATTCCCTTGAGAGAGCACGGAGGCCTTATTGAGTGGGTCAGCAACACTCAACCGTTCCGCAATATTCTAACCTCACTCTATGCTGAAATCGGACGACCTTTTAACTGGGTCACTATGAACCGTCATGCTCCACTGCTAGAAGATCCCCTCGGGTAGGTTCTCTTTTCTTTCCCTCCTTAGCTCTAACGTGGAGGCTTTTCTTTTAAATCTGCTTTGATGCCCACCTAATGCCTCATGCGTATTGCCGCATCTTTTTACTTTTTAGAGTTAAAAGAGAAAAGTTCCTCAAAAACTTGCTCCCGATGTACCCACTAGTTTTCTACCGTTGGTTCTTAAATGTTTTCCCCAATCCTAGTGAGTGGTAAGTTTCTCCCATTATTAACATTTTTGTCGCCTCAAATTTTTGGGTGTTGCTGACGTATTGCGCTCTTTCTCCCGGCCTCACCCACGCACCGAATCATAGGTATGAGGCGAGAGAAACGTATGTTCGCACATGTGCGGTGATGAGTATGGTGGGTTACGTCTTGGGTCTGGGCGATCGACATACGGAAAACATCCTTTTTGACTGCACCACCGGCGGAGTGGTGCATGTAGACTTCAGTTGCGTCTTTAACACGGGGCTAACACTGCCGTGGCCGGAGCGCGTACCTTTCCGGCTAACGCGCAGTCTCGTTCATGCCATGGGTCCAACGGGCTTTGAGGGCACCTTTCGACGGTGCGCCGAGGTTACAATGCGTCTCCTGCGCTCCGAAGCCGGTCCCCTCCTGGCCGTCTTTCAACCGATATACTTCGACGCCCTTGTTGAAAAGAACTCAGATTCGAATGCTCCTGCCACGGAAGGTAATTTAGTTCTCTTCTTCTACCCTCAATGGTCAGCCAGCTGAATTCTCGTGTTGCCCATTTTTTTAATGTTTGCAATTCGGGTATGGTCTATGAAGTATCAAATGACTTTTTTGTGCGGTGATTTCGTTTCATTCCCTGTAAAACCTTTCAGGGGGTCGTCGGAGCCGCAAAGCATGCCATGAAGTATCTTGCGAGAACAAGTTAACACGCGCTGCGATGGAGAAACTTAACGGGATGGAAGACCGTCTTCGAGGCAAAATAACCGAGCATGACGACCTGAGTAAACTCCTTCCCATGTCTGTGGAGGGCCAAGTACGTCACTTACTTCAATCAATTTGTGCTTACCGGGGAATTGGCTTCTCTCTTAAAATGCGTTAATTTTTCCATTATCTCTAATCTGTGAAACTTAAATCTTCATAGTGTTCTCCATGTGATTGCCATCACCGGTTACTTTGTGAGAATGATGTAATGGACTGATTTAAAACTGCGCTCTAGGCTAAATATAAGCTTTCAAAGAGGATCGCATTCATCAGCATTGGGGTCAATGCGCAGTCGTTTTACTGTATACTTACTTCGGGAGATAAGCACCCAAGCTTGAAGTAAACCGTCTCGGAGGCAACTGGGAATTGTGTTTTAGATAGAAGACTCGTATTATTTTCAATTTATCTAATGTTCCATAAATTGGCATAAGCATGGTTCTTGAAATGAGAATGTTGCCACTCATAGGAGTGAAGAAACCCACTTTCTTAGAAGGGCCACACCGGTGGTTCCGTTTGTGGACAGCCCGCCTCTCCGCCCGGTTCGCGCATTTCAGGGTTTTGTACAGAGTTTAAAAAGCCTCGCCTTCATGTGAATTATCTTGCTTCCTGTTGTGTTGGGCGTTTGTGGAAAATTTTCATGATTTTAATATACACTTGTGCATATGCTCGACCTCCGCTGCATGAGTCAATTAGTTTTCGGAATTCCGACTTGTAGAGTTAATTGAGGGAGTTGTTATGGCCCTTCCTCGTATTACGAGGTTGATATTCTGTCGAATTAACTATTGTTTGTAGGTGGATGTTCTTATCAAAGAGGCAACTTCAGTCGATCGTCTTTGCCAAATGTATAAAGGATGGATGCCTTTTTTATAGGCCACTTTCATTTTGTACAGAATTTTTACAAAGAATGTATCTTTTTTTAAATTTCTTTCTCTTGCCCCAATTGCTTCTTAGCCGTGACATTATTCGGACTGCGCTTTTGATTAAACCACGGTATTGAGTGATTTTAAATTGGAATGTTTGGGTTCGCGTTCCAGGGCGAAACAATTACATAACCCTGGACCGTTCGTGAGTAATGATTTACAGAGGCGCGCCTCTGAATGTTGTTAATTTTAATTACTTCAGTTAAAGTAGATGAACTATGTTGCAACTTGTGTACATCCCTCGTTCAAACCCCGCTTGCACTTCTGTCTAGCAGTTAACGCGGACGGGTGAAGATATATGTAACTGGGGCCTGGAGAAGGGCCAAACGGTCGCCCTGGCGGGGCCTCACTCAGCAAGACATGGTTTGACTAGTCATAGATCACTTTTTGCAACAAGAATTTTGGCTCTCAGGCAGCCATTTGTGTTAGGTGTCGTTCCAACGGCACAGGTCTCTCAGGTGCCTGTGCTTCATTTAAACAGGGTGGACAAGACGCTGCTCCTACTCTTAGACACTTTCTGTGATCACTAAACTGCGTGCGCTTGACTTTTTCACTACAATCGAGTTGAAATTCAACCTGGCATTTTTAAACACTGGGTCAAATGATTTTGTTACTGCAAGAGTTGGCATTCTATGTGTTTGAAAGTGATTTCCTGTCTGCATTTGCTCTTGTTCTGTCAGTGTTCGTGAGCTTTGTGCAATGCAACGAGTGCATTCGTACCAATGTGAGGCATGAGTGCGCTGCTGGTAGCCATCTTAGCTACCTCATCTCACAGATCTTTCTTATTTTTGGCTCCGCGTTTTACTAAAGTTTTGTTTTTTGAGAATTATTAAACACAGATCTACCAATTGAAAAGTGCCAATGATTGGTTCGAAATGCTTCTTTCTGTCAACCGGAGTATCGTCAACGCGCCTCGAGAGTGACCACCGGCCTATGTTGATACTGAGGAGGAATTAAGGACTGCTATGGAATCTGGTCCACACACTCACAACTACGTGTGAACTTGGGGCTAAACTAGGAATTATCCATTCGGCTACAGCTGTGTTAAGACATCTGCGTAGACGAAATGAAGGAAAAGGTTGGACTCATGTGTACCGACTGTACGAGCAACCAAGGCAACGGCAGGTGATCAAGCGCGCACCTCCGTTGCTTCCTTCGCAACACACGTTTGCCGCCAGTTCTGCATCAAATCATGCCTTGTGCTGATTGTGAGAAAAGATCGAGCAAATGGGTAGAGAAGAATGAACACAGCCGCAGCACACACCGCTAGGCCGAAGTTGCATCAAAAAAAAATTAGGAATAAGAAGGTATATGATGGTAAGCATGAGGGGAGTGTCCTTCATTACTTCCTCGACCGAGCGAAGGCATGACAGCGGCCGGGTGGCATTTTTGTGAGGTTGGTGTCATGAACGGTAAGAAGGTTGTGAGGAAGAGGGAAAGAGGAAACAATAACCAGCGTTGCTAAATCTGCACGGCGCAATGATACTACGTGGCGACAACGCACAACGACGACCACCAGAAACCACCAGAAAGCTTCTACACTCACCCGATCACTGCCTTCTTCGTGATTAGGAATTATTCTTAAGAGACAAACGAACACAATGACCGAAATGATATTGTAAAAGACATTGAGTCGTTTATTAACTCTAAAATTAATTATATTTCAAAAAGGCCTATTTGTCCTCTCCAATCATTGACACCAAGTAATATATGCAAATGTAATTTAGATTGAGTATAGTAAATAATGTGCAGAATTACGCCTGTTTTTCTGCTTATATAAAAAGCCTGTTTCATAGTCACCAACTTAATATGTGAATATGCCTTCATCTTCCATTTAAAATTTGAGGCTTTTTCATTGCTCTGAAGATGGACTCTACTGTCAGACCCGACTGGAGTCGCTTGTCTCGGTACATCCACAAAGCTCTTTCCCCGAATTAGCGGGTGGCCTCTAAAAGGTCCAACTCTGTCGGCCGAATAGGGATGAATAAAAATTCCTGGGACTTTTTTTCTTCCTGCCTCTACACCCAAAGACGGTGGCCGTCGCTGCCCCACCTTCCTCCCCACTAATCTCTGTCGGGGATGCCGTCATTCCAAATAATCTTGCAAACTCAAAAGTGGACTCGAGGTTTTTTCAGGGGAACGTAATCCCTCCGGCAGACGAGAGGAAGAGAAAATTACAACATTTTACTAACGCGATTTCGTAGAAATTAGTGAAGTGAGACGAGGAAAAATTAATAAGGGAATAAACTAGGGCTTTCATACACGTACTGCACATCGCCCATCGAAGAAGAGTTCGTGGGCGGGGCAGAATTTACCAAGTCCAGAGCGGTGAACAGAGGAGGCCGGAGGCAGGTAGCCGAATAACGTTCTCGTTGAGGAATTGCATTGGTAAATTGCCTTGGATCGACTGTCAGTATCGCGTAAACACCAGGGTACGTTTGACTGGAGAAGTGGCTGTGGCTGTTATGATGACAGAAAGCAGACGGAAGGAGGAAAGGGTGTGATGGAGAAAAAGGGACGTCTAACGGGAGGCATTAGGCGCTGCAGTCTGGACAGACCACACCTCCGTCCTCGACCAGGAATCCACGACCGACCAGACTCGAGTTACATTTGCTGCAATTGAAGCACTCGGAATGCCAGTTCTTGTCTTCAAAGGTGATGAATTTGCAACCTCCAAAGCCTAAAAAGTGCCACCTCCGCATTAACAGTGCGACACGCTTGGCCAGCAACCTTTTGCCGCTCCCGCGCCCCCCGCCTTATTTTCCCTTCAAGGTAAAACGGAGCATCCATGGCATCGAACACTTTTACTCAGGGCCCAATACACAATCGTTTCTCGAGGAGGCATAAGCCCCACACGCCGCTTTTTTTCCTCGTTGGCATTGCGAACACTGATAGACCGTCAAATGGCTTTGCTGAGTTCCCTCGGTTACGGCCTTCGGAGGTGATCTGTTCCGTCATTGATAGCGCGAAGCAACGAGTCTCGCCAAACCTGGGTCAGAATGCGACGCCAAGTGCGCAGATTCCATCGATACTCTGGTGAATTCCAACCGCTCATCATTTACTCGCATTCCTTGCCATCAGCCTCGGTCTACTTCGTGCGCAGTTTCGGATCCCATGTGTTCGAGGCGAAAACCTCAAGGTGGTAATTGGAGGTTGTTCGCTGCTAAATCGCACCTCGCCAACATCGATTGAAGTGGCAGTGTTTTTTGCGTCGAAAGGGCCAATCGCAGCATGCGAGGCGTGTTCCTACTAGCTGCGCCTCCCCGACCAGCCTCAGTCGCTGCTGCCGCTGTCGTTGTCGCTGCCGCTGATGGCTGACCCGTGCCCGAAACCGCTTTCGCTCGCTGAGACGACGAAAAGTTTGAGGGAACTACCTCGTGATCGCGAACACTCCTCAACCATGTGCACTTCGGTATGCGGGGCTGAAGATATCGACGAGTGAATAAACTAAAAGGTCGTTAGGGGGTTTTGGCCTCAATATCGCAAAACTCCCGTGTGCCGAGAAAAATTTTCTTCGCCAAAAACACCACTTCAGTTCGGTTTGCGCCCATCCCTCCCCTAATCCCTGATCGGATGAAGGACGAAGTGGGCATCCTTAGGGCCCCGACCTTTCGTCTTTGAACATGCCTTCCGATCCGCAACGGGATGGAAGGACTTGTGGGGTTGAAAGCGACTGCAAATCGAGGTCCCAAGCTTTCTATCCCGCTAGAAGCACTAAACGACGAAATAAAAGTGTCACCGCAGTGAAGTTTACCTGCTGTCCCGGGCGCTGCCACTTCTTCCGAAGCTAAAACAACGAGACTGGTCGAAAGTTGAGAGCTAGAAAAAGTCCATCTTCATTGGTCCATTCGTGGACTACCTCGCGAGGCTCCGTTCCCACTCACCAGCCCCTGCCACTCTCCACCGACCTGCTCCAATGCAGAGTGGGTTTGTGCCTAACAAAGTCGTTGTAAATACACGACGGGATGGCACCGCTGGCGTGTTTACCTTAGTGTCGACTTGGCAGGAGAGGCGATGAGGACGCATAAATAGGTGGCTTGTCGACATTTCGCTGACCAGAGCGTCCACTTGCCCTTTTATGCAAGGTTGCGCATTCCTTGGAGCCGGTGAGCCGCACCCTCTCCACTTGCGAGTCAGTGGTTTGGTTTTTCTTGCCCCGCGCGTTGTCGAGTGCAGCGCGGTGGGTTGTGTTACGACGATGCTTCAAGTAAGAGGGCGAAGGAACGTAGGCACTTCACGGGTTCTCAAGCCATGCCACATATCGTTCATCACCCCCGACGTCCCTCCGACTGTTGCGATGAGCGCCGGTACAATCCATCAAATATTTTTTGGGTCACCCGGTTTATGAGCTTTCAGACAAGTAATGGCCTTAAAAATGTTTATGTTCAGTCTACGTTCAGATAGTCCAGAACGCCACCTACCTGCGCAGAGGTTCATGTGCCTCTAGTTAAATCCTCCTCGCCCATGTAATTCCTCCAAAAATGCCACATACGGTTGGGTGTACTAGGCTCACAAATTTGATGCCCAGAGCTGTCATAGTTACGGTTGACGCGCGTTCGCATTCACGAGTTTGTCACATTTTTTTATTCGCGTGATACACCAGTGTTGGGCGAAGAAGCCACTGGATTGCGTTTTGGCAATTATCCGCCCCGGACACATCCCTTCAGTCGCAGTATTCCCATCCCAGAGTAGATGTTTCACACTTCATTAAGCTGACGATGGGAGTTCAATTTGTTTTTGTAAGAAAGCAATTGTTTGCTGGCCTTCAGGGGCATTTGCTACTTAGCGGAGCTCACTTCTTCCATCATCGGTTGTGGAGCGACGCCATGGCGATTCGTTACCGACAAAACAACCCGAGTTTACATGCGTCTCCCGACAGACCCGCGTCTCGGTGAATGGGGGCGGATGGCAACAGAGCTCGGCTTCTGGTCTCTGCGCAAGTGGCCTTCCATCGTGTGGTGCTCGTGGTATTTGTTACTTTGTGCCTCGGACTAACAGAGAAGAGGCTCGTTGATTAAATACCACTTTGCGGGTCCTTCTCGGAAGGGTCTGGGACCCTCAGACTGAACGAAAGCTGTCTCAGTGCGTCGGTCTAGGAGAGGAATGAGTCTATTGGCGAGGGTGAAGTTGATAACTTGACCGTCTGCAGAGAGCGAGGGATGCGGCCGCTCCGCAGAGGAGCACTTACCAGAAATTGGTTTGGAGCAGGCAGAGCAGCGCTTCGCGAAGAGCTCCGAGTAGCAGTCGGCGCAGTAAATTTTGTCATCTTTGGAGGTAAATTTCTGGCCCGCTAGTTGGTTGCCACAGTTGGCGCACAGAAAGCATTCCTTGTGCCACGGCTGGCCCTTGTACGTTATGCCGCCCTTGTTTATGACCTGAAATCGTTTGTACTAAGACATGAGGTTGACCTCGTCACTTAGGAACAGTTCCTGGCTCCAGCGTGACAGTTCTGGTGCTGATGGGTGGAAGACATCACTCGCTTTCACAGACGGTTGCTCCACATATGTAAACATTTTTAATGCGTGGTTTGTCTTTTTTACGAAACGTGGAAATTACAAAATGTGTTACCTCATCGACGTGTGAAAACCAGTTTGAAAAGGGCTGCCCTTAACAAGATCTTAACAGCCTCTGCTAAAGTCGTGGGTGCTGACTCAAGCAATGGAGCTGTTGCTCTCACTTCAGTCGGAAATAGTTAGTTGGCAGGCGAGTGAGTCGGACCCTCGCGGGCTCACAGGCGTCCCTTCCGCGGGTACCCGCCGACGCGCGGATCCACTGGACGAACACTTTTGCAGACCATTCGCCAAGTAAC
Source organism: Dipylidium caninum (assembly GCA_017562135.1). Taxonomy (NCBI): domain Eukaryota; kingdom Metazoa; phylum Platyhelminthes; class Cestoda; order Cyclophyllidea; family Dipylidiidae; genus Dipylidium; species Dipylidium caninum. The sequence goes on along the minus strand of QEYB01000610.1, from coordinate 113,282 downwards.
TGCATCTTCTTTGTCGGCATTGCACCTGCAAATGCAACTGCTGAGGTCCCAGGGGATTCTGTCTTCCCAAATCACCTCCGCTCTCCTTAGGCAACACTGCAAATATGCCTATTCGTGCGGCGCTGCACCCCCTCTATCCCACGTTATTCATCTTGGAAGTCTTCCAATGGAAGCAAACACATTTTGGCGTTCTTTTCTCCGTTCGTAGCCTCTGCATAATGCATGTTGGGCAGGATGCCTAGCCCAGAGCGGCAAACAAAGCCCTTCCACAATGACCTTTCCGTTCTTTTTACCCCTGCATAATCGCTGTCAGATGAGTGAATAGACTGGCCTGCCTGCCTCGCTCTTCATTCCGTTCCCCAGTGTTGCTCTCGACTTGCCAACAGCCTCAAAAATGCGTTATAATCAGATCATATGTTGGCAAGGGGAAATCGCGCGGTGGATGCTGCTTGAGTGGTCTTAACGGCACCCAACTTCCAGGCCGGAGTAAGCCGATGCCTACGCAGCGCGGAGTGGGGTGGGGTGGGGAGTCAGGCGGGAGGGAGAGGGGGGAGGGGGGTAGCAAATGACGGCCCTGCCCTACTGTCCCGCCTACCGTTTCGCATTTAGCACACTTTTGTGCAAATTTATCCTCGTAACACTGCACGCAGATGATATCGTTGCCACGAGGAATGAAACTCTTCGCACCAATGGGCTGGTGGCACTCGACACAGAGGAAGCACTCCTCGTGCCACGCACCGCCCTTGTACTCGTATTTACGCATCGCCGCCTTGAAGGTCTTGCCGCAGCCGTCGCAACGGGCGGCGAACTTCTCGTCGAAGCAGTCGGGGCAGAAGATCGCGTCGTCCTTCGTGGCGAAAGGGCGGTCAGCCAGCGAGGTCTTGCACTCCATGCAAACGAAGCAGGCCTCGTGCCAGTGACGGTCTTGGAAGGAGAGGTCCTACAAAACCGGCGTAAAAATAACTCCATATGTGACAGGGCCGGCCACTCTAAGTCATCCAGCCGGACGGTTCACCACATTTCGATCATTTGAGCATATCGCCTATTTCAAGTAAACCTCCCAAAATATACGTTGATTTTAGCCGAAGAATAAACAGGTCGCCCCGGAGTAGGTCGGTTGGACAGGTTGACTCAGCAACAGTCGACGGCCGCATCCCCGTGAACCGCGGCCATTGACGGGGGAGCCGACGGGAAAGGTCCATTCGCCAACACGGCCGTGCCGAGCCAAAGGACCGGGCAAGGATCCCTGGGAACCGTTGCGTCTCTCGCTCCACCATGCCCTTTTGTGCCAGTTTATCAAGAGAGACGCGCAATGCTCCCTCCGCCCCGCCTTAGTAGTCAATGTCGTGCCGACGCGTTCTCCACCGATTCAACAGCAGTCTGCCGACTACCGGCCCAAGCTCAACCCGGAGGAATGCGGTACTACTTCTGCCTCCCTAGCATCTTATAGCTCGATCATGTCCACCACGAGTTCAGGCAATGTATTTCCTGCTTGTCCTGCACTTTCAGGCACCAGAGCGATTTTCCGTGTAGTCTCCGGTATCATCATCACCCGCGTTCGAGTGTGCCCCGTCATCTGTTCGGATCGTCGATTCTGGTTCACATGCTGGCCGGCGGTGCGACGTTACTTGCACCACTGCCCCCGCCCCCACCCACCCCTCAAGACGCGAGTTCATGCGACCATTTGAGGCCCAGGCCACTCTAAGCGTCGGCCGGAGGAGGAGTTGCCTCGGCTGTGCAGCAGTGAGCTGCCATGGGAGGAGAAAGGTATCGGTAGAAAGGCGGTCGAGGCTTACCTTCGAAGCCGAGGTTATTCTCTCGCCACAAGCGGCACACACGTTGGTGAAGTTGGCGTCGTAGCAGTCGATGCAGTAGGGCTTCTCCGAATTCAGGATGTAACGTTGTCCCACCAAGGACTTTTCACATTTTGTGCATTGGAAATTCTCTCCAGAGTCAGCCCCCGTCATATTATAATGCTGCACCTGCTGAGAATTCGTAAACAACTATAAATTAGAGTGTCCACCGCTCCCCTGCCTCATCGTTATTCTGATCTGCGCAAGAGACTGGGGCGGTAGTGGCGAATGAACGCCATTTGGGTGGACGCAGACGCTCTATCACCATACGTCACTGCATTTCGGGGTTAAAACAATGAAAAATTAATTTTACTGGTAGTGATCAGAGGGGAGTAAAATCGAAGCTTTGCACAGCAAACTGTTCGTCGAGTGGCGACGGGGGATAAGGAGTGCGCTGCCAACGCAAATTTGCTAGATTCCCTTCTTCTGCGAAACCGCGACGAAACAGAACGTCCATAAGGTTGTTGGTGCGACACCGGCCGCCTTCAAGGCGTACGCATGACTGCGACAGGCTCCGGCCACCCCTGCTTTTTGCTGGGTGGCAATGAGCGAATACTTTAGCGAAAGCTCCTCGCTATCACCTCAGGTGGTGTTGTTGGGTTGAGTGGGAAAAGGGACTAGACAAGTGTGGCAATAAATCATATTTTACGTAGGGGAGATGGTTAATGTTCTTTTGCCCACAGTGAGATGGCGTGTCACACCAAAGAGGGCTAAACACGCCGTCGTTTACCCGGGACTCCACTTTGGTTAATTTGGTGATGCTCTCACCCACCTAACAATTCCCACTCATCTAATCCCACTTTGTGCCGGCGCCGTTGCTCTAACGGCAGCGTGCTTACAAGATGCTAGATTACTTGATGCAAGAACAAGCCAAGTGCCTTATGCAAATTAAAGGGAGTCGCGGAAAGGAGGCCATTAACTTACAGGGAAGAGGGCAATTACTTTAACCGCGTAATCCTACACGACTCTGCCACCGCAAACAGTTGATCCACGAGAGGATAATGCGTCTACGTGCTCCAGCTAAAAGTGGCAACGGAGACGGTAAAGCAGCGCTGTTACACAGACGCACAGCAGCGGGGAAGTGTGAACGGTCGCTTCTCCCCTCGTCCGCATTCGTCACGGCGGTGGCAGGCACATGCACGCACGCACGCGCGGCGAAGGCAGCAGATCCGCAACTGGGCCGCCTGTTTGTCCCACCAAATGCGTCCGTCTGCCTGTCCACTCCTCGCTCGCTCGTCCACGCATTCACCAGATGGGGTCCGACAACGATCCTCCCGCTGTCCCATTGCGTCCCACCACATTAACTTTAACAATTCAGCCCCAGCCGGAACAAGTCCCCTCACTACGTTTTTTTTTGCCAATTCCAGAAAGGAACTTACCGAAATTACCGTCTTACTGTGATTTAAGGCTCGTGCTAATGGGGTCTAATGAAGGCTCTTTCACTCCACTGCAAACGCGGCCACTCACACGCGTAACTTGGGGGTTTTGTGTTTCGCTCGTTATAGGAGGTAGTGGACGCCTGTTCTTTGATCATTCATTGACTCTTGCAACTCATGGGGGGTAAAACGCCGCCAAATGCTGTACACAACCACAGTTAGCAACCCCTCAAGGGTCCATGACCTCGAGGAAAATAGTTTGAAAATTTCTCATTGTAAACAACAGGTACATGAGTCCTCACCCGATAGCATAAACGCTTGATCCAGCAGGAAGCGTGGCCAAACAGCCTCCAGCGCCACTAATCTGTCAATCTCCGGACTGTCATTCAAATACCAACCACCACCTCTTCCTCCCTTCCAACAACCAAGTCGATGGGAGCGCAAAACAAAACGAACTGCACTGCGAGTATGATAGATTCGTGGTATTGTGGCCTTACCTTAGGTGATACCTACGCGGTGAGCCAACATGGATGCTTAAACAGCGGGCCGGTTTGGGGAGAATGAATCCATTGTCGGACTACCTGCGTGCATCAAATGGTCCCCTCAGACCCGGTTTGTGGCCATATGCAGCGTAAGGCATCCGTGAAATCCACTCCGGAAGCCAGTCACTCAAAAGAGCGAGGTAGTTTAACCGATTACCTCGCTTTAAGTGCCACTCAAGCTGCCTCTCTTCAGGGCGAACGACTGCCACCCTGGAGGAGGGCAATTTTGCCAGCGCTAATACCCACCAAAATGGTCTAAAGGAGAGTGCGAAAGCGGCCGGAAAAGGTGTTGTCCTCACCATTTTCGCACTTCTTGGTCCACTTCGTGGTGATCTCACCTGCTAACATGAATCGGGCCGCTCTCTGCGCAGCGGTGGCGAGTCGGGCCAAATGGTGGCAGAGTTTTAAAAATAACTCCCTTCAAGCATTACCGCGCTAACGGGTCAGTAGGTCGTGCCGACGTCCTTCTTTGCCAGCGGCGCGTCTACTCTCATGACAACTGCACGTCCATCTTCGGGACGGTCCCGCCGTTATAAATCTTTCATTCATACTGCAAAGGCGTAAAAGTCACAAGAGGGTCACCCCTTGGCCCAGCCTAGCATTTGCTTCAACTGCATCCGCCCCAACTTCCTCCTCGTTCTCCGCTTGAGATAACGATGCTAGATTTGAAATTTCAGCAGCCGACATCTCAATCCTGCAACATCCTGTCCGATGTCTCGAGCTGCTGCAAATCCACCTACGAGACGGTCCAGCCGTTGCTAATCTTTCATTCATACCGCAAGGGCGCATGCGCCGCACGAAGGTTACCCTTTGGCCCAGCCCAGCATACCATCCGAGGTGAAATGGTCTGGTTATATCCACCTTCCGCCTCCGCGCCTGCTTTAAACTCGCCATTTCGTGTGCCCACTTCCCCATTCTGGCGTTTGGGATGAGTACCCCCCTTATTTCTTAACGCCAGTAGTTGAACGTTGGAGTAATTGAGTTCACCACTCCTACCGCTGCCCATTTACCTTTATATTGACGAAGCGCAAAACCGCATTTCCTCCCGTTTAGCGGTGCTCGTACGCCAGAAGGCTATTGTGACATTATCAAAGCGGCCTCATGGAGCATTGCATTGAGGTTTACAGGCCTACCGCCTGCTCCTCTTAGCCTGAAACACCTCCCCGGGAACAGGAGCGGGTATTTTGACAGATGCTCTTTAATGGCGCACTCCGTGCACCAAAAATGGTTCATCAGGCTCTTCCATGGGACCTTTTTCCTTGGTAAAATTGGTGGCCAAAAGAAAACAGCCTGTGACCCGTGCGAAAAGCCCAGATGTCAACTTCATTGCTGGTAAACGAGGTTTACTCGTGCACGACGTAAAAGCAGCTATATCCGAGGTGCCCTTGCAGAAAACCGGAGTAACTGAGGAATTCTTTTTCTGCCAGCCAGTGTCACTTATTGCGTGCATTTGAGGCCAAAACGCGTTAAGTTTATCATTTTCTACTCACAGTGTTCCAATAAATTTTTGCATGATTGCAAAAATACCGCCGAAACGCCAATTGTGGACCGGTGTGAGCCCCACACCTTCCCTCATCATAAGGCGTTGGGCGCACATTGCGGGAAGTGCCTCCTACCCCCGGGGCATACTTCTACTCCCCCGACCCCGCCTCCCCCCATCCACCGTCTCGCTGTGCCAGCGGAGTGGCGGGAGCCCAGTCCCGCACTACTGCATGTCCACTGCAGACCAGCACGCACGCGCACATAGAGAGACAGAAACTAACGCACACAACGTTGTCTGGGAGTGACAAGAGGTCCTCTGCGGTCGCCCATCGCACATATGCGACGGCCTGGCCGACTTAACGTGCCTGTGACACACTCTACAGGAGGCAGTGATAAAGACAGCCGATTGCTCCTATGTTAATGCATTACTAGGCTTTATGCCGTGGGAGTGGTGATTGGGAAAGTGGATAACGTAAATGGGTCAAAAGTGAGCCCACCTTTGTCTGCTCGTGGCTGCGATGTTGGTGAGGACCCACCCTCAATTTAGAGTCTGGTTCCGGGTGTTCGATCCGTGCTCCTCTTCCGAGCGGATCGCTCCCATTGGCGGATCTGAGCTGTCTGATCACTCGCTCGAACCAATCACCGCCAGCACGGGCAGTCGACCACCTGTCCCGTCGCAGCCGAATTGGCTGCCTCCAGCCGGGAGTAGCGAACTCGTACCAGGATGCAGTCAGGGCATTGGGAGTCTGCTCTGTTGGCCACGAAATCACCCCTCCTCCGCCCTCCTTGAGGGCCGCAGTTAGTTGACACAAGGCCCTGGTGACTGTCATAGCGCGCAAATGTAGTAGGAATGTACCAGTGACCAGAGCAACTTTTCACGATTTCGACAGTCGAGAGCTTATGTTTTGATCTGCCATTGGACTTCAAGCATTGCCGACTCGTGGCTTCGACAATATTCACGGCAGTTGCGGACCCAGCCCGAAAGCATTCGGGTACGAAACTCAAGCCGCATAATACCAGGCCCCGTAATTCCTTTTCTGAGGATTTTCACTGGAGGATGCGTCGCAGGATTGGAAGGCTCTCATCCAATGCTGCTTACGATCTGGAACACTGTGCGTAGCTTAGCAGCCTCGAAGGCATAGATGCTGCCTAGTTAACGAACTCTCTGCATTGACCCTTTTACCTGCTTATTTATGCCTTGGGTTATTGAAAAATCGGGTTTTAATTCCACCTCTTTTGATGTCTATAAGAAAAACGCAAACGGTGAAATAAGTATACGCTGAAAAGACGCCCAAATGTGGAATTCGACCACTCCCGCGCCCTAGAACTCAGCCTGCGACGCCACGATGCCCATTCTTCGTCAAGCCTTGCAGTGGATTCGCCTATTGCTGGATTGACTGATAAATTTTCGGACCATGCCTTACTGGGGCTAAGGTGGGAAGAAATTACGGCCAGGAAGCAATGACTGGTCCGATTGTTGTGGGTCACATATTATCTGGGCTCATTTTACGAGGCGGGGCCTGTCGGGCATGGCAATGTTGAGTCAGGCCAAAAAGGTCATGGGAACACGGCAACCATGTTCACACGGATAAGAGGAAAGTAGCAAAGGATGCCGACCTGCTTCTTCGACTCAATTTCCCCAAATCCCGTCGACTAGCCATGCACATGCCTTCCGATTCGCGGCAAGGACGCCACCGAGGAAGTGTACGAACAGACTGGCGCTTTCGCGGACAGAGTCACGCATCCGCGGCCTGTCCAGCAAAACAGAAATCGCCCTTTCGTCAAATTTGGTGGGGGGGAGGAAGGATCGCCTCTCCCTTCGACTCCCGAGGCTGGATTCAGGTTTTACCTTCAGAAAACGGGCAATCACTGTGGACCAACTCTAACAGGGTGAATAGCTGCGAGGATGGCGCGGTGCCTCCGCCTTCTTGGCGCTAACACATACCATCCTACCGGACACAAATCGCCGGATATATAGATTTACACCTTAGTTTTCAAGAAACTGAAGCATGCTTGTGAGCTTCGTTCTTACTTATTTGCCGCGATTTTGACATGTTTCGCCCTCCTCCACCCATTTCCCAGGGAGCGGGGAATAGTTTGTTGGCGCCTACTACTCTGGATGCCAATTTCCTCGGCTTGAGGCGAAACTTCAGTGGACCCATCCGCGCGCGAGTATGAACTTGACGCCAGTAGATTAACAAAAAGTCGAGTGTCGAAGGGAAAAGAAACTACAGTCACTTGCCTTACCGTTCGCCGTTGTGAGGGTCGTCAGTCGAGGTCGGTCGACCGGTAGTCTTGTGCCACCCACTCTACGATGCCTCCGAGCGCGCAAAGCTCTCTTTGACGTAGACTCATTCGCAAGGGTAAATCCAAAATCAGAAGGCATTCACGTGGCTGTTTAAACTGTCCAGTCCGACCAAGCTGTTGGTGTGAATTTTCATTAATGCCACCAAGGTATTTCGGTGCTTAACATTATCATTGTGCATCAAATGCCAAGCATGACATATTTTATCCGGTCCTCAGTTGCCAGAAGGACTCCACATGTGCAAAAGCCACTGTAAAGTTGGCCGGTAGGATTGATTGAGACCTTGGGGGAAAATAGACCTCCTTTAGGTTGGTGCGTCATGTTCTCCGTGAGGCCTTTTGGAAGTCAACATCCAATGGAGGGTTTTTCTCTAAATCTGTCTAATACACATCATTCGTTACGGCAAAAACTACTCCCCCGATTACCTGCGCTGCCGACAAATTCTTCACTTGTGTGGAGAAGAGATTGGCCTCCTGAACTCCCGGTGGCTGCCTTCGCGTCCTGTCCTCTCGTCACTAAAATTTACGCATTTTTACACGTTATTAATGGACTGCCTGGCAACGTGGACTTTTCTCGATGAAGCACGCATGCCGAAGGAGGATGAAGCCACTCCATAATCTGCCTCCCCGTCCTCGATGGCCCTCCACGGTTCGGTCCTGACCCTGCAGAGAGTGCAGACACGCGGGTCGTTCATTTTATGATGCCAGTCCCCTGTCCTGAAGGCGATCCTTCCTGCTACAATTTAAATCTGTCTCTCACCACTGCACGCCTCTTGGGATTTAATAGGCCATTTGTGTTCGTCCAAAAGTGTACTGAAGTTTCGATGCCACGTACACAAGCACACGAGGTCCAAAAATAGACTCTTGTCGGACGCCTACTGGCTAAACTTCCCCACCTACTTCTGCTTTTTTCTTGGCATAGGCAATCTCAATATCTCTGCGGCGCACTCACGGATCCACCTTCATCATTTGTCCAGCCTTACTTCTGCCAGCCATTCAGCCGTACATTTCTCATGCGATCTTTGCAGGCAAGTCACGAAGCCTGTTGACGGCACTCTACCTAACTGAGGCAGACCAAATAGGCCAACATCGGAGGGCCTTGCGCTTTCAGAAGCATCGTTTGGACCCCGTCATCCACTCTCGGAAGGAGCTGCTCCACACCAGTCGCTGTGGTAAGCAGTTGCATCTTGTTAGAAGCCATTGCTTCGCCTTGGGCTTAGCGCAAATGCTTCTAGCAGACACGATTACTCGCCCCATATGCCTTGCAGCCGCGCAGAGGTGCAGCCACGCTGGTGTGCAATTTTGCCTTGTTCACGCGTTGCCCACTTACACGCACTGGTGCATTATGGGCAGGAGAAATTTCCTCTCCTTTCACCGCTGCCTTATCAAGTCGGCCGCCTGGTTGCCTAGTTCACTTTGGTGGGGATCGACCAATCGGTTTGTTGCGGTCCGTCCTTGTGCGACTAACTGTCCATGGCTGGCCGATCAAGGCGACGCCGAGGGGCAGGGCACGATTTCCCGCGCCGGGGCTCACTTTAACTCGGGCTCTGTGGCACGTCGGCACCCCGAGACCGTCATAGGCGGCGGAAGATACAACTCACCTTTATGTTCAGTCATGCCTCGTGCTCATCGTCAAATTCCCATTCATGCGCATGTAGGGCGCCTATCAAGCCTGGGGCAGCGTCTTCCATAAAAATGACCACATTTTAGCATTCTCCAGGCCACATGTCTCGACTTTTCGCAAATATTGTCTCTCGGACAAATTTAACCAGAAGCAAATGCGGTAGACGAGCCCGGCCCCTCTCTCAACCTCTCCTCTTGGCCAGGAAAAGTGCCTGCTGATGTGAAACCGACCAAATAACTGCCCGACTTCTCCGACCTCCGCTCCTCCCACTCAATCCGCAGTGTTCCCCAACGCTCAGCTTGGAAAATGGCCAGTGGCTTCACTCGCGACCCTCGTCAAATTGGACTTTGCAGAGTGATTTCCTGCACGAGGTTCTGGCAACCACTGTTCCGCACCGCCACTGTGCGCGTCCGTGTGGAGACGATTGCATCAGCGTGGACTGGGTGCGCCCGTGTCAGGGCAGGCGAGGGCAGCGAAGGGCAGGGCGTCGCGGCGGCTCAACCGCCCTCCTCCCTGCCTGCCTTCCTGCCATCACGAGGGCGCGGGGTTAGCGTTCATTTCCGGAGTCACACTTTTTTGTAAATTAAAAAGCCTAAACGCGTTTCCCTCGTGTGCTTCACCTTCCGCTGAAAAATGGATAGTACGCGGGTTAAACTGCGTTGACGCCTTATCCCAATGCCACCACATCGCGCTGGTGGTGGTCCCATCTCTCCTGTTCCACCGGCCTATCCCTCATCGCCTGCCCGCCCGTCACGGGCCATTCTGCCCCGGTCCCCCGAATCCGAGCCCCACCTCGCTCCCATGCTCTCTGCCCATGTGTATGTGAAGCCTCTGGGGACACCACCTTCACGAGGCGCAGCTGAAAGAGGTCAAGGCGGCTTTTCTCACTCCATCCAATTTACTAATTTGGCTGCTTATTTTCCTTAGTACGTTGCCTCTCCAGGGATGGGCGACACGACACCTCCCTCCGTACGCTCGAATGATAAATAGGCCGGCGAGATTTAGAAGATGACTCCGCCTCTCCCAAATCTTGACACTTGGACTTGGACAATTTTTCAGCTAACCAAGGGCATTCATGCATTTGAGGGATTCTGGACTGAGTCATGGCGGGTTTTACGTCTGTCTCTGGTCTACGTTTTCACTTTGACCTCCCCTTCCGTGCCACCAAACCCTATCCTCTTACAGCCTGTGACACACAATTAGCCCATCCGTACTCGAAACGGGAGACGACGTTAGACATCACTACGGGAGCCACCAGCATGTCAACCGTTTGGTGAAAAATGGAATCCATGCTAGTCGTGTGCTTCTTTCATTCCATCTTTTGCCCGCTAGCAGCGCGGTCACAAATTACAGCCGTCATATGGTCACCTTGGGAAGACGCTGAATAGTTTGAAATGCCTGAGCAAATAAAAATCGGTGACACTCACGGCATCAGACAGACTGAGAGAGCGTCCCGCTCGATTAAGCTCCGTTTTACTCGACAAACACCTCAATCCAATGGCTCCTCTTTGCGCAAAGAGAGGGAAATTCCGAGGTTAAGCTCTACAAAAAAGACTGCCTATTCATCCTCCCACCCACCCACACAGGCACCCACGTTGGCTTACGCCAACGGAGTTAGCAGTTCATCTCGATCAGACACGATTTTGGGGATTAGACGGGGCATTTTTCCCAGCCCCGATGAACACCTGCGTTATTACTAACGAACGAATAACATGTGATCAAAAAATTGCCTAATCCTCTTGTCCTGCGCACGAGAGGTCCAGGCTCGGCAAATACCACTCTGCATTACTGTCGTTTGTTTGTCGCGGTTATTTAACGGACGGGAAATTGGCTTTTCCGGGCTCCGGTCTCGGCTTTCCATGCCATGCGAGTGGGCTAGAAAGCAGCTTGCGGTTGAAGGTGGCCTCACAAAGTTGCCCAAAACGGGCGGATTGGTTATTTCATTCGCACTCTGTTCGCCTCTGCAACTCGTCAGTCGCAGGCTTGCTAGCGCCACGGTGCAATAATGCGTCATTTGGCCACGACGCCTTCTACCTGCCCATCCAGGCAGGTGCCAGGAGGCCTCGTCCATTGTCCTTGCTCATTCGGCTGCATCCTCTTTTCGAAACGCATACTAGATGAATACGCAGCTCCGGAGTCAGGTAGTTGGGACCGTGAACGGGTTAGCGGCTGCGCTACCTGCGGGTATTTCGTTGCGAGGCGACGGCTGAGACTCAGTGCGATCCTCCATTGGGCTGTCTTCCTCTTTACTTTTGCGTTGACTGTGTCTTATTAACAACTCCAGTTTCGGCTCGAGGGTGTTTAGTGAATCTTCTCTCTCAACACATGTAAACAAATGGCGCTTATTGACATTCGAGGCTGGTCGAGATTCTCCTCCTCCGTAAGCCTTGTTTCACAAAAACCTCCTTGTTCATAGGCTTAAAAGTCTGCTTGCACGTCATCTACACAAGCTCTCCTCATGTTTACGATATCGCGATTTCATTAAGTCCCCGAATCCCACGTATGACATGCTTCTGTGCCGGAGGGCTCCAACCTGTTCCAAATTTGACCAACTTATTTCCACCGCCTCTACCCCATTCCCAATTGTGGTCCGGTTTTCGTAGTCCGCCTTTCCACTACGGTCGAGTGAGGCCAACAGGAAGGTTGGTTGCTTTCAACATGGCCAATTAAAATCTGTCACTCTTAAGGGTCGCCATAACTGGTCAAATACGCCTTGATTCAGCCCTAACGAGACGGGAACCATTCTCAATCAATCCATGGTGGACACCAATGTCGGAAGTGGGACATGAGTGGAATCTATCAATTAAAAGTAGAGGGGAAACGCCTATTCCTGCCGTCACCATCACCGTCGTCTTCATGGCCTGCATTTTGCAGGCGTTGTTCCCATCCAACTTCGATGGTTGCAAATCGCTCAAATCGGTCAAATAACCCTCGGTCTGCGTCCACTGCCACTGAGGAGGCGGTGCGATTTCCCTCGTCCACATGGGGAGCGCCCAACCCGCCCCGCGTCCCAGAACCTAATCGGCGCTTACACTGCTACTGGAGGCTCCTAGTAGCACTTTCCATTCACCTCACTTTACACGCCCTACGGACCGCATATGGCGTCCATGGCCAACGCAGCCCGACTTCCACAATCCCAAGTCCCAGCGACCTCTTTCTTGTCCCGAACACCGCAGGCAGGCGAATAGGAGTTTGTGTATTCTTGACTCGTCAGCTCGCACTTGACTCTTCTTTCGTTTAAGGTCTGTCCATCCAAGCGTAAGCGGCCAATCGTGCGTCCTCCTCCGTCTTTACCACTTTCTAATAAACTTCATTTTTCCACCATTTCCCTGCCGGCATTTAGTAGGCTTCCTCCATCACTAAATATAATTTAGACGAAAAGTTTTGGCGTAGGTCAACAGCCACTGCGGCGCGCGCGATCCGACCTCCCAACAAACAGAAGCAGAGTTAAAAGACGGAGTCGGCTGCGAGACGGGCTCGGCTACACATGTTCGTTTGAGATGACGTGGTTGTGCTAAATCCACAGGCCAGGAAGTAAGGTCGCAAATCTGCTTTTATCCTGTCAGTTCCCATTTATCTTATCGCAGAAGCACATTTTCACGAAAACACTTTGGACACTCTCCGATTACATGTTGGGGTCTCCGATGGACTCTGACCGAAGTAACGACTGACTGCCGGACTGACTGATTCGTGGCCACATCAGGTGAGGTGGGGCCGCCAACGCCCTTGAAGCGTCTCATGGACACCGCTCTGCGACAGACTCTATCCGCTGACGTGGAGTCTATCAGTCCAAGCACAGCAGGAGATAAATGTAGTTAGCATGTTAGTGGAGGTTATAACGCGGCTCACCTTAACGTGGAACCCTCCTCCCCATCCCCACCCCCCGCCATTTCTCCCTGTTTGATGAGTCGCCAGTCTACTTCAGTGTTTCCCTTAAAGGTGCCTAAATCAGTATTCATAAACAAACCCTTCCAGTCTCTATTCCAACATAATGTGTCTTTGATGAAAAATTATCTCTAGAATAATATTATGTCTTCCATTCATCGTTTCCTAGGCTCGTGACACCTAATGAGAACTTTAAATTTTCACCACGACCACCCGGAAAGCAGTGGTTGGAGGCCACTGCGTCATTTTCTCGAGACGAAGGTCGCGCACTGAGGCCTTGAGAGCAGGGCACGGAATACAATTTGGATTGTCCCTTGCGGCCTGCCGCATCCTGGGTCTCGTGGGTCACTTCCAGCGTGCCTGGTGTGCGTGCGCGAGTCGCTCCCAGACCGCCGTTGGCTTCGCTTCGACGGCCCACGGCGGACCCCCGGGGGGCCAGCTGCCGGGACTGCAAAAGCGCCCTGAAACTTGGGCTCTCGTAGTTCGTGCCCAAAATATTCGACCAGTGGAGTGAAATCGACTGATATAATATCGTAGGGGACGATGGAGACAGCCGACTTCGAATAACTTTGTGCGATGGAGTGAACTGCAGCAGCTGTATTGAAGCAGATGTTTTGAGCACAGGACCGTTCTCGCAGTCGTAACAGGTGAAAAGGGTCCCAGTGTGTTTCGCCGCATCGCTACTTCTGTCCGCCCCCTCGGCTTCTTCCTGGTTTCGCCCCAGATAGATGGGCTAAGAGACGGGTGTTTGAGCTCCCACCAAGTTAGGGAAACGCCGCAGCTGTGGCCCAATCTCCACGCAAAAATCTCAACGACTTCTCCCACTTAGTAGGCTTTCAGAAGTACACGACGACGATTTTTAATGGAACCGCGAACGTCGCCTTAGTGAGCACAAAGGAGCAAAGGAAGGCCGGAAGAGCACCAAACTCGTACTCCGATTGCGTGTACCCTGACTCAGTGGCATACGTTTAAAATGTCATACGAGCAAACTGATTGATACTATGAAGATATATTAAATATCACGATAACTTTGACTTTGGCCACATGGGAAATGCATTAATGGAAGCAATTGTGAGTGAAGACGGGACGACATTAAGCTTCGCCAATTGATGAGAGTCTGACACCACCTTTTCCCCATGTCCTTGAAGACAAGGCAACTTGCCAACTTGCTGTAGCAGAAGAATTGCCCTTCAGAGGGGTGGTGGTCGAGACTAAATTGTGACTTGTGAGGAATCAGTCGAGGCGAAGTGCCATAGGTCAGTGGGTTAAGACTGCGGCGACGGTCGACAGACAGACGACGAATCTGCTCACACTAGCCTTTATGGCCTCGGGGCACACCGACCCGCATGCAGGAAAGTTTATACCGAAGATGCCATTTTTGGAGGGCAGACGAAGCAATACAAACAGGAATAAAGTAAGACGTAGCCCCTTTTTCACAAATTCCGTTTCAAATAGAGTCGACGCACTTTGTTCTGAATCCACGCTCTTTTACGGTGGCGGAAAACTAGAGTTGCGGCCTTATAAAGTGAGGAATACGAGGCGGCCTCCCGTCTTAATTTTAGACGAGTCAGCAGAAGGTTCTTGCTCACTAGCCATAACAACACGAAGGTACCCGACTAAATTCTAACTTGCCCCGAACCATTCTAAGACATTATCTTTAGCGCAGAGAATATTTGCCACAATGGGAGTAAAGAGGTCGGTTTAAGTGCCTTCCACCACACGAGGGATGCCGAAACAAGGACTCTGCACGAGAATTGTAGCCTTGACAGAAAAGAGGGATCTCGAGGATCTTCGTGCGGCCTGAGGGCCCATGGTACCTCGACTCCCACGAGGCCTTCACCGCGTGCTGGTGGGAGTTTGTTTGCCCGAGGTGTGGACCAAACCGCGGGAAGGAGATGGGAGAAGCACGCAAATTCGGGAGTGCACCCTATCCGTCCGACGTGGTGGAACTTTGCCGCGCGGAGTTGCATCATTCCGGGCGATGTCCATCTAGCCAGCTGCCGGACCCAGCGGGCGGGGATTTAGCACCGGCTGTTGCGCACAAGCCAAATGTCAAGGCAATATGTCCACACAACAAGAGACCATGTGCTCGGCGTATGTGTGTGCGTGTGTTCCAGATGTGCCACCGGCAGGCTTGCAGCTGTGAGCGCTCGGCCACATCTCAACCGGCCTCTGTCCCTCTCCGCCGCCCCCCCAATTCGCCCCACTGCCTCCTTGCCCTATCCTCCCCGCCGGACATATGGGTGCCATTTGTTCGGATAATTTTACCCTCTTTCTTTCGGTCGTTGGGTCTTTAATAAGGTCCTCGTCGTCACGTTCCCCGAACGCTCCCAGGGGGCCCGAGACATCACCGCCAGTCACATCGTGAGCGACATCAACTGCTCGACTGAGAGTCTTGCACCAACTTCATATCTGTGGACGAGAAGACGCCCGCCGAGGAGAGGTCCCCTGCAAAGTGCGTGCCAGCATCACTGAGCCGCATAGCAGCCCGGTGTCTGTCTGGAATTATTAGAATGTCACCTTTGTTTTTCACCAGTTGTTTCTGGAAGGCTAAAATACAGTCAGGGGCTGAGAAGATAGGATCGAGAAGGTTTTTTTCCACACCCATCTCTTCTAAGCTTCAGATGGTGGTCTCTCCTCTCCGCGTTAGATGCTTTTGCCTATTGGGCGAAGGGCACTGGAAAGTCGAGGAGTCACGGCGGATGCTGCCGCTACCGTCGGGCTAACGTGATCATTATTCTGCCACCACCATAACACATGCGTCCGAGGTTTCAAGTCAAAAGGTCATAACCTACATGTGAATTACTTCCCCCTTGTTAGTGGAATATTTCCCATTCTCCCTGCCCCTTCCCCCCGCCTCCACCTCACTAGTTGCTTGTCCTGCGGATCAGACGTGTTGGTCTCGAGGTCTACGCTATTCGGTGCTCATACACCCGTCAAGGCGTCAAAGGGAGTGGCTGAGCGCCGGTGGAAAAAGGCATTAGGGAACTGGAAAGGCGGGAGACCGCATGCTCAGCTGGCACAACGGCGCTCGCACCGTCTCGTCTCCTCGAGCACTGGCGCAGGACCCGGCCGCCCGAATGATTCACAGGGGGTCGCCACATGTTGCAGCTTCCCGCGCCCGACGGTGGGGCACTGTGATCGGGAAGCAGGAGAGAGAGGCCCAGCGGTGCCCCACCTAATCAGGAATGCACGCCGGGAGGAGGAATGGAGCCCAAATTGTCTAGACTTGTCCTCTGGTCAACGAAGGGCTGAATGTACCAGGCCATCAATAAATCCTGCACCCGTAGCTAAGGCACCCGGTATGTGTCAGAAATCACTTTGTAGCTGGCTGCCCCTCCCCATCCTGGACGCGGTCCGGTTCACTCGTCCATTGCAGCTCAGCTCAACTCAACTCAGCTAAGCTCAGCTCAGCTCAGCTCAACACCGCTCAGTCCATCCTCCGCGATGCAACGCCTCTCGGTCCCCCAGCCCCTTTCGCTCCCTCCCCTCCCCTCCCCCCCCCTGCCGTCCATCCCTCATCACACGTTATCCAAGTGGAGAACGAGCCGCATGCAGGCCCGTTCCGGCCTTTTCGGCATGGGCGGTGGGGCAGGCGGCCACCCGGTGGGGAAGGCGGGTGGAGAGGGTCAGGAAAGTCATGCGGGTGGTTTCGGAGGCATGCATCGTGGGCAGACGTAACAAGAGGGTGGGCTGAAAGGAGAATTTGTGGCCCCATGCACGTTAATTAAGTGCCTTGGATAACTATATAAAATGCGTGATAAATTTGCGCCTTTTGACAATTTGCACACAGCAATGAATCGTCGCGGCTTTGATTAACGCGGCCGCGTCACGCAGTGCGCATGAACGAGTCTCACAGCAGACAGAGCTCGGCTTCCTCGGGCATTTGTTCCACGTCTGGCTCAAAGTTGGTGCGCGAGGATGCTCCCGTTTCGAGCCGATTTCGGCCGTCTGTTTAAATTCAGCGCACCGCACAGTTGGCCATGAATAAATCCTCTGTTTGAGCAGGTGCTCGGATGGTCACTGCACAAATGCCGCTCATACAGTTGCGTGCCAGCTGCCACCGCCCTGCACGCGAGGGCCACGCGTCTCCGGCGCGCTCGACGAGCCTCGTCCGACAAAGACCTGCAGACCAACTCGACCTCCAACCCCGAGGCGACTTTTCATTGGCCTTCGCGGTTCCACGTCGGCACGATGTGGCAACATTAATTTGGCGGTCGCCAACTGGGACATGAGGAGAGCGCTCGAGAGCAGCCGAGGTGGTGGAGGCGTTGATGCTGCACGGAAATCCTCCCTCTGGCTAATTTATTGGTGCAAACATGGCTACATGAGTAGCGCAATTCTCGTGGAACCAGGTGAACAACGGATGTTATGCCAAAGCGCGTTCATACTTGCCAGTGACTGTCACATCTCGACAATCGTATGGTGGTTTGTTGACAGGCCAGTGCGTCTAATGAAGGCCTACCTCCCGGCAACTGATTGACGAACGGCGCCGAGGCCTTTTGACACCACTTTTGCATACCAAATCCGGCAAAAGGGCATGGAAATTGTGGCGAGTCGAAAACAAGCGCACCAGATTCACACTTACGTGCTGGCGACGAAGAGCACCGAGACCTGACCATCACTCGGGTGCCCTCTGTCGTCGCAGTGTAAACTGTCGTGGGCTTCCCGCCCGCCATGCCGCGCCCACGGGAAGCGATGTGGGGCGGGGGAGTAGACGCGAAATCAACATGACGAAAACTGCAAATCCCGACGGCCAGTTTCTTTACCCACCGCGTTGTGGGCGTCTTGTCTGTCTCGTAGACAAGTTCGTGCATGTTCAGTAAGGATACAAGGCTAGCAAATCGCCCACCCTCCCACCATCCATAGCCTTACACATACACACACACACACACGTGAGGCGAGCCTCCCCCGGAGGAAGAGGTGTGAGGACACTTGGGCACGTCAGCGGTCAGGGAATATGCGGGCACCGGGGTCTGAGGCGTAGGACAAACACAAGGGGCCAACGAAAGCTGGAGCAATTAGCGCGCAGGGCTGAGAGCTGACGGAACTACTCGTCTGCGTGTCCATGGCCCTTGAGGCTTTTATGGCCGCCGGTCCATTATGCCTGTCAGAAACTGGAGGGCTCGGACCGTCAAAGGCGGTTGGCCGCTGAGTTATGGTTACGGAACCCTTGAAAAAGCATTTTGCTTATGATTTCTCTGTCTTGTTGAAGCCCAGTTCCAGGACTGAGGACTCTACTGTTCTTCAAAATCCCATCAGGAACATTCCAAATAGGGGCTCGTGTTTTTACTTAGTTCAACGAAATGATTGCGAACGAGTGCTCCCCTGTCGGTACCATTTCGTCGCCAAAGTGGCACGCAAATACACGGCACTGCGAGGTGTATCCCGTCCTGCGCCCCTTACTTTCCCCACATTCCATGCTCATTGTCCACTAAGATCATTTGTTACTTGTTTACACATTTACCAGCCCGACAATCTAAGGGCTTTCGGGGAGGGGAGGGGTTGGGAGGTTGGTACCCACGCCCCCACCCGCTTCAGCAACATGGTCGTATCGAAAATGCAATCGTGTAGAGACTCATTCCTAGTTTGACGGAAACTGGGTAAAATCCTCGCGCTCATGTCTTTTCCCGGTAGACTCGTCCGCACAAGTGGCAGAATCTCGACTCCTCGGATAAATTTCCAAATGATTGGGCGTGTACTCGGCCTCGTGACGCGACTAAGCGCCCTACGACCGTCACGCTGCCCTGATACGAGCTCTCACCACCAGCACCTTGTCTGCACGCATGGAAACGCGGAGGACCCGTGGCCCCAGCGCTGTCACTACGGCGGGCAGATGTTGGGGCGCAGTCGCTCACGTGGAGTGGAGTGGGCGGTGGGACGATTCCCCCGGCCTCATCGCCCGCCCGCGAGATAATGTCCACGATTTCTTCGTTAATTTCCTGTCCGGGCCGGACAACCCAGTAATTTCACATCTCAGCCACTCCTGACACAGTTTGTATCGAAGCCTGTGTGATTTGGAAAACCACACACTTCGCCAACGGAACGACGTGACTCCGACCTGGATTCCCGTGGTGGACGGAAAGCCGCCCCGATCGGAGGCGCCCAGGCGCCTCGGCTGACGCGTCGCCGCTAACTGCAAGACGCCGGAGTGGCAATCGGGAGCCGAGGGAAGCCCGACTGCGATGAGGGCCGTGCCAGACGGGCGTAATCAGATCCGCCGTGCGCACGAGCGCAAGACGCAGGGGCTGTCGCCTGCAAGCCGGGATTACGCGTGTTCTAACAGGACAGTGACACCTCGTACTCCCCCCCGCCGCCCCGCCCCCCCCCACCATCTCGCAGGTGGCCGCCTACACCGGCACCCGCGAGCACCACACCTGCGCCCTGGGCGGGAGGGGCAACCCGCAGGTGGCCTCGGCCGATCGATAATCGGCGCGCGCCACCCCCACCCGCCCCCGCCTCGCCCGACACCGACCGAGGCCCAACGACCCCGCGGCCGCCGCCGCCCCACCAGCATCACCGACTCAGTGAGTAATGCGCGCCGGGAGGACGCGACGCCACGGAGAATACGCTCCGACTCTGGGAGGTTCTCGTCTGCCATCCCACGGAGCAAGTGTTTGCCCGTGGCGGGGGAGGGGAGGGGCGGCGCGGGCGGCGGTGGCACATCGCTGTGGCGCGTTGCAGAAACCGAACCTCCTTGATCGAGTGAAGCAGCGATTGAGCGGGCACGCGGCCTTAACCTCAAAAGGACATGGCGCTACGCGCCAAGTGACATTGGCGCCAGAACACAGCGCCCGCAAAAGGGCAGTCGCGAAACGAGGACTGCTGAAGTGCGACGAATCAGGAGAAGCGCCCCGAGAGTTATCCGACACGCAGAACCGGCAACTAAATGAAAGGATCCCTTAAAGAGCCCGCGACCGCACAATTGTTGGAGTAAAAACCACCCCAGTCAACCGAGAGGGAGCAGGCAGGAGCATGAAAGTCCGAGTGTCGCTCGTGTATTTGAATAGTATCTTTACAATGAAAGCATAAAACAATGACCTGTCTAGCGCGGGATTGTGTATGTACAACTAGGTGGGACGTTTCGGCTCGCCGACCTCACGTACCATCCGGACATGTCTGGGCCTACAAGGAACGACATTAAGACCTCAGAGACAAGGGAGGTGAGGTCCATAATCAAGCACGAAAATCGTGTTTTGGATAATGCAATGAATAGATCAGCGATGGGTGAGACTTGGGCGCTCGCACAACCTAGTAGTTGATGCTACCACATGAGTACACATGGATGAACCGCCGAGCACGTTGCTGGCCGCCATGAACAGGCAGTGACCACACGAGGTCGTGTTTCGCCTCGCCGCCTGGTAAACTGAGGCACCGCGTCTATCGAATCTCGGTGCGGTTTTATGGGGATGGCAAATTTAAAAGTCGAGGGAGTAATTTACCGGCATGTTTCGCTGAGACGCTGGAGAGGCGCCGGACACGGTTGACAACCTGAGGTGATCTTCAGCAAGCGTTATTTCCAGGTCCTGTATGTAGTCGATCACGTGTTGCAGCAATTCCAACTTCTTAATTTTGGTATATCCTCGGGCGGTGGGGACCATGCGTTTGAGTTGAACCAGGCAACGGTCGATGGCGCTGTCGCCGCGAGCCCTCACCTTCTTGCAGCTCACCGGCCGCGCCCTCATCGTCGGAGACGCGACAGACGGATGAGGCATGCTCGGAAAGCGTCCTTTTATGCACCACCGCCTGCTCCAATCACAGCGCGGAGCAGCGGCGTCACTCCCGTTGGGCGAGGGTGGACGCGTGATGGTTGCACCAACCAATCAGAGGCGAGCAGAGTGAGGCAATGCCAGTGACACTTGCGGGATACGACTCGCAGAGTTTGTTTGGCCTTTCGGCAGCATTTTGGACATCCCGTTCGATATCCTCGGCCATCGTTTCCGCCTGACTAATCTGGTGGCACGGCGGTGAGAAGGGAAGACACGCAGAACAACGGTTAGACCCTGGTGTGACAAGGACTATTGTTGTGCTATGCTCCGATGTATGACATCTTCCAGGCGCATGAACACATAAGTAAGGAATCTCAGGAAAGCACCTTAGGGCAGCTTTTGGAAAAGTTACACAATTCCTTTCACTGTAATTATTTTCGCAAATTCTAGTGTGAAGGGAGGAGCACAACCAGATCAACGGGTATTACATCAGAATGCGAGGCCACCATGGACCCTGAAGACAGTTTTCCTTTGGGATCCTAGAGAATAAATCTCTAATTCGAGGGTAACGAAATCGGCGATTTCGAAAAGAGCCTATGGACATAGAGGCGTCGTACAATAGCCGCCTACACTTGGGAATATCGCGACTTGGGGCATCTAGAAGCGATATCGCAAACTAAGAGCTCCTGTGTTTATAACGACGCAGGAGCGGTAGTAAGAAACATTGTTACAAAACAGGTGTATTTCTGTGGAGGACAATGGATTTCATCAATGGTCGGACGTTTTGGCACTGTGTACTCACCATAGAACATCCGTCAGCGCGTTGTATAGCTTTGCGAAATGGATTTTTGTATAAAAGTTTGTAGACAGACGGAGTTCGCTTCCTGAGTGCACTGGATGGACTGAAGTACACCATCCATAAATCATATTTTTCGTCCAAACATCGAGATCCAGTGTCAAATCTCCCTTGACCAAAATTTGTGTCTAAAAATACGTGTTACTGAAATATATTAAGCAGACAGATTTAATTATTAAATCTAGGGGGGTAGATTTATTTTTGCTTCCCACAGTGAAGTTATAAAAAGTGGCAAAATGAAGTTCTTATTCCGAACTTTCTCCAATGAGTAACGGAGGGAGAGCGAGCTTATCCGTCTCGCAGCCTATTATTCCCCCGACACCCGTCAGGACGTGGAACAAGAACAGGGGAGGCGCGACTAATCCCCAATGGTATGCTATAAGGTTTAAAAGAGGATTAAGTCTCACCACCTGGTACCGCAAAGGTATCCTCTCCACCAGTTCCAAGTCGACCCTCATTGAACATTCTCTGAACTTCGTTCACCCATCACATAGTGTAAAGAGTTAAATTGAGTTTTTGTCGAGAGAGGAGACAATTTCTTGTGGGAGCGCCGTAAGTTGGGATGACCCCATTACTAAAGTGGAGAATGAGTGTGTCCAAAAATCAGTGGTTTAACCTTGACGACTTGTTTAGACCCACATAAGGGAAATTATCAGGCGAACTTGTAATTAATGAAATTCAGTCCCCAAAGCGACCGGGGCCAGAGTTCATGTCTCCGCGCTACCACCCACTTTCCTACTGAACGCTTAACTTAGGTGAAACCCATTATGAATTTACTCCTAACTAAGCCGGGATTCCTGGGCAGTCGGAGTGAGGGGGTGGAAACTTCGCAAGGTAGCCTTTTCGTCCAAATGACGCAACCTTTAATTTGGTGGAGTCGACCGGGGGCATTCGGTTGTCCTCGCAGCTTGTTGGGGTATGTCTAAGTGCCACATCGTAATTATCAGCTTAGAGGATATGACGAAAGTCAAAAAACAAGTTGAATGGGGTTTGAGCAGGAGCTAATACACTACGTTTCTCAACACGAAGCCGAGTCAACTGAGGCGGGTGCCTGCTGGACGATCAGCGGGGAGATGAAGCCCCACCCGGAGTTAGCGCCAATCTGGGCCAAGTGTTGAGGAAATAAAGTTTTGCACAGAGCGTAGGGGGCAGCGAAGAGATTTTGAGTGAGGGAAGTCGAGGCTGAGACAGTTTACCTAAATGGCCTCGGGCTATGCCTCGTCTAATGAGGCGTTCTCGCTCCCCCGAGAGCGCGGGTGAGGAAATCTGTGCTTGCAGCCCGGAGAAATTAGCATAAACTCGACATCACCTGTCTTCCGCCGAGAAATCACTCCCTGCCCGCCTCTTTACCCGCGGACTCACCGGGTCAGAGGGCAAGGATGCGACAGTCGACGGGGCTGCACAGACTTTCAGTTATTGAGCAATTATTAAAATCACACAGTGGGACTGCAAGGACCACGAGGCCTCCTGGGACGATTGTTATACACAAATTCGCTTGAGGTCACAAAATAAAAATTCTGCAATGGCCGATGTTGTTTGAAAATTCCTCTTTAGTCCCCTCTGGCGCTTTCATACGTTAAATATTGCGAGTTCTTCCGCGCCTCAAAGTCGAGGTGGTAAATGAAGGCTAAATAACGCTAAAGAGGCGTCTCTGCTGTTTTCGATGGTGGCGGTCTCGCACATCTAACATGTTTATTCTCACTCTCCCAAGGGTGGACTATTTTCAAGGAGGAAATCGGCAAATCTGATGCGTTACTGACCGACTGGGCATCCCAAAAGAGTAAGGCTACTGAGACGAGGGTGTGCTAATTCCCAGCACGTTAGTTTACGCGTTGTCCAGTTGGTCAGGAAAGAAGCGTGAGGGGGTGATCATCAGCACTTCAATGGAATTAATTATCCGAACGAAGGAATAGACTAATTGCAGGCCCCCTCTCGTCCGGTGCTCATGCTCCGTGACTGTCGGCGCCGCCACCGCCATGCGAACGCAGCACCCCATGCTGGCAGGACCGGATGGCGCTGATTCTAACGCCTAGCCGTGGAGACCGCCGCCGCGGGTGCTGAGGGCCGCGGTTAGACGGAGTCGTTTCGCTCAGCGGTACGTGGGATGTGCTTCGGCGGGTTGGCGCCACACCCCGGAGACGACACGAAACGGCCGGTCGGCGGCCACGGGCATGCACCACGCGGGAACCCGGAGCGTAGAGAACTCTACCTGGAAGAGGCGAAAGGGGATGCAGAGTGGAACTTCCCCACCATACACCCCACATCAAAACACCGCTTCCAGTTGAGCAACTCTGCTCATCCCCCCTCGCTACCTCGAAATATCGAGGCGATGAAAGTTTTTGGAAGGCGGTCTAGGATATTTTGGTTTAAAATGACCTATGGAAAAGTGCGAATGTTAATGAAGGCATTTTAGTGGCTCTCATCAGTGCTGGTACAACTGTTCAAGAAATTGTCCCACCAAGGCGTATTCTACATTGATGCAGCGACTGTTAAAAAAAGCAGGATCCCCTTCTAGTAGTTGCTTCCCATGTTGAAATGGAGTCACATTATGTTTCCGCAATTGCAGGCAGGTTGTGCAAGCTCCTAATTGGCCGGAGGGGCGCGGGACCACGGGCGGACGGGCGGAAAGGGGGGCGAGGGGAGGCGGGGACGCGAAAGTGTGATAGGCCAGCTGCCCTGCCCCTCCGAGTCGCGGCGCTGTCGGCCAATCAGCGCCGCCAGGAGATGCCCGGGGCGCTAGAGGAGGCGGAATCGCCTCTGGCGGATTTCCCAATAGCCCAGGAGCACAGAACACCTCCTCACACATTCATCGGCAAAATTTCCCTCTCGCAGGCGCTGCTGCTGCTGTGACGCTTTGCTCAGGGCTGACCCACAAGGCAAAAAGTCCTACGTTTTCTTGAAAAAGCGCCGCCGGACACAAACGGTTGGGGGCTTAGACTTTTCCGACTCAATGGAGGTACTTACTTGCAGTCGAACCTTTTGACCTTTTCACCTTCATGGCTGCATTGTGCGGTGGGGCTCAGGGCGAAAATAAAGCCCGTTAATGCACATCACAAACAATGCAGTCCAATACAAAACTTATCCTTCCATGCACTAACGCGTAATTTATATGAGGTCTCTTAAATAAAGTCTGCCTCGCGGATGTCCAAGCAGCCATGCGGTGGAGAAAGACGACGTGGACCTCAGCACTGGGCAAAACAAGCTGGTGCCCAGTGAAACATGACATCCCGGGCCCGACATTGAACGTCACTCTTGGGAAACGGGCGATATTTTGAGGAGGTTGAAACATCTACCAACTTTTTTTTAACTTCGCATCGAACAAATAAGGTGTACATTACTTTACTCTTGCTTAACGGACACAAGCCTTTTCCCTTGTTCCCATTTTGTGACAGAAATTCACTGATGCATTGGATTCCCGCCCGCCTTTGGAGCAACCACAGAACTTTCCAACTCCCAACTTGCAAATGCACCCGATGAGTGGATTTGCAGTTGGGATGGCCGGAGAGAAGGCGGGTTACTCGGCCACCTACGCGTCCTCTGCCGACCAGGCGGGCGCGATGAACAGCGGGCGGAGTGAGGGGAACCCTTTTCTCGCCGCCTCCTCGATGATGATGAGCGCGTCGCAACTGGCGCGCTACACCACCATGTGCCCCAACGAGGTGTACGAGACGCTCGGCGACCTCATGTTTCCCAGAGCCCTGCACGGAAGCGGCACCGGCGTGGCCTTCGTGAGTCGTTGCTGGTTGCCTGACAACAGTCAGAGAGGCTGTCCGGAACCGGGGCCCGCCCACCTCTGTGCGCTAATGGGACAATTGGCTATTCTCGTCCCTAACATGCGCAGGAGTCGTTTCACAGATTCTGACACAGAACGTTTGGAGAGGCAATAAGCGTTTAGTGATGAGGACGCATGTGGGCAACACTGCTCCTTCACATTGCATAGAATGCCTCAAGGACGGGACATTCGCATGTTGAGTAGTGCATTTTCCTGGAAAGTTAGAAGGGGACGGGGTTTCGGAAGCACTCTGATAAATAAGGGCTTCCGGTTGACATAAACTGAGGGCGAATTGCATGTCCACAGGAGGGGACCGCGGAAACACCGTCAGGCGAAGCGAGCAGAGGTCAACTCACCAACCTCCTCATCCTCCAGCGAGGTTATCCACCGAGCGACCTGCGGCCGGGCATTCATCCCGCTGCCACTGCCTCTGTAGCCGCGACGAATCCGTCGTTCCCGCGTTCGGACGAAGAGGGGTTCAGCAACAAAGAACACGACAACTACCGACACGAGACGAAGACTGCGAGCTTCGTGCACGGCCTGAACCCCTCGTCACACGGCTACGCGAGGCACCCCGAGGAGTTGACCAGGCTGCACTCGTCGTATCAGGTAGACGTTGGGTGGTTAATCTCGCCAAAAATGCTCTTTAGCTGACCATACCGACGAAGAGGAGTATAGGGATGGGGAAGAGTGCGTTGATAGGCGGCCTGTTCGGGCTAACCGCCGGATATGGTTGGGGCATTCACACGAAAGAAGATTTCCAGCCATGCGCCTTCAACATTCCCAAGGTTTTCATCAGCCTACGCTCCTGTGGAGTGGAGGATTAATGTGCAGTAGCGGTCACCCGGACGCCGCAATAACTGGCCGCCCGGTCAATCGCCCATAGCGGCGGTCAAGTCCCCTCGGCTCCTCTTCCACGAGTAAATCCAATTTGTGCTGGCTATACACAAGAGAATTCCCACTCGAGGGGGCGACTGCCTCCCACAGAGGCACTGCAAACCCAAAAGACATCACCTTGGGGAGTGAGGATGCTACAAAAACGAAAGGCTCACATTTGTCCGAAGAGGCAGTCAAAGAATACGCGGTGTCTGTTGTCTTCACATGCCAGATCATGCCCCAGCTAGCTCCGTGAGACACGATGTTCGGCTCCACGCCAGCACAAATCTAATCCATCGGCATTATTTTGGTTAGCAGTCAATGTACGCGACAACTCAATTGGAGGACCAGGTCGGTGCGCTGTCCTCGGCTGGGAGCACTGGAACCAGTCAGGAGGAGTCCCCGCAGAAGAAACTCGACAATGGTGCGCCACAGTATCATGGCGCTCCGAGGACAGAGGCTTTCCACAGCGGCTGGTGTCGCCGGGTGGACGGTACAGAGGCTCAGCAGCATCCGCTCTCACCAGCCACGGAAGCAGTTGCTTCTGGGTACTTTCACCACGTCTCAAGCGTCTACCATCCGTTGCCTCCTCATTTCGGCTACGCTGAGGTCCACCGAACACGGCCGGCGATGCACGACGCCATGACTCCCGGCACAGGCGGCGGCAGCACCCAGACGAGCGCATCCCAGCCTTACAGCAAAGTGCCGCCTCCCGACTTCCTCCACTTCAATGGAGCCGGTCGAAAAGGCAAGTCACGAGCCCTCCACGCGACCGCACCGAGAGAGCCTGCTGTTAATAGATGGAGATGCCAATCACAGTCGTCAGCATTGAGGCGTTGAGAGGCCTCGACAAACGAAATAGCGCACGATGCCTGGTGTCCACTTAGTGAAAGTTTCTCGAACGCCTTACCAAATGGTGCCCACGAGTAAATCCTACAAGCTCTCTCACGGCATTCCACTTGGTGGCGGCCCCAGCAACACCCGTTAGCAGGCATTAGAAGAGTGGATATTAGGACGGGTGGGACACCGGAAAGACGAGCAAGGAACTGCTTGTCGTGCGGAAGAGCACTTCTTTTTGAAAAGTGGACTAGACAAACTGATGTGGTCCGTCTAAGTGGAAAGATAAAGGGACAGGGCAACCGGAGACTCGTTCGTCCACGAGACCTCATGATTAGTGCGCAAAAGTCCATGTGGCACGAGTGACATCCGCGATTGGCATCCAGCTGTCTGCTTGATTGTCGACAACTGATAACCCAATGGCACCGGAGCCGCAGTAGAGGACGGGGGACGGGGTAGCAGATCCCCAAATCTAGTCTTGAGTCCGAGGGCGGAGGCAGTCGTGGTGTAACAATCTCGATTTGTGTAATTTTCAGCATCGAGACAGAAGCAGTCCATCGGCAAGGCGACAATATTAACCAGCGAGAACAGAAGGCTGATGAACCCAAATGACATATTCTGCTCCGTTCCTGGGCGTCTTTCGCTTCTGAGCTCGACATCGAAGTACAAGGTGACCGTGTCTGAAGTTCAAAGGAGGCTCTCCCCGCCCGAATGCCTCAATGCCTCATTGCTTGGTGGAGTTTTGCGGAGGTAGTTTAGCCAGTATTCTTAGTAAGGCTGAAAGTAGACTGTTTCTCCTCTCGAGCGCTCGTTTACTTAACACACGGCTCCGTCAAGCCTCAATTAGCGGCTCAGTTCTTTCGTCCATGGTCATTCTCACGCGGAATGTTCCGCTGCAGGGCGAAATCGAAAAACGGCGGACGATCGCTGCGTGATAGACTGGATAAAATTGGCCTCAGTCTTCCGGCTGGACGAAGAAAAGCGGCCACGGTAACACTCTTCACCTCCCTGGTAGAAGGTGAGTTCATATTTCATCTAACTGCACGGTAAGAAGCATGGTGATCATCACATTCTATCCTGTATGGAAAAGGGGATTTACGATTATAGGCCACATTTTGGAACTTCATTATATTTTGTACCAAGTTGTAATATTATTTCTACTGACTATTTATAAGTAGATGCAATATAAATACAAAACGTTTGGTCTGGCGACTCGAGCACTGGTTTAGTTTCAAGGTCACAAAAACCTGTCAAGGTTACTTGACTCGCCGTAGAAAATCGAAGCGGAAGTGATTTGACCATCTTCAAATTAAAAGAGAGGTAAACAGACGGCGATCGTTAGTGCAACCAGCATTTAGTCCCAAATGAATGCATAAATACTAGGATAGTCAACAAAAGTAGCGGGTAGACTAAATTATTCCATTCCCATCCAATCGCACGCTCAACTGCTCACTTATCTGTTGGGAAATGGAGGTTCGGGATTGAAATGCTGCAAAATTGTAAAAGGGAGCAATTGCAAGACTTCCACACCTAGACTTTTCACCTCCTCGACTGGGGATTAAGATTTTATTTGACAATAGCGCATTGTGATAATGACTATACGGACCTTCACTTGGTTTCGATTCCACTCGCGTTGATACGATATTAGAAGAGGGTTATAGCGAAACGATGGAGCATTTCAGCGCGAGAAGCATCCCACAACACGCCAGATAAATTTATTCCTCATGAAGACCCGCGTTAACGTTCTAGGTGAGGCTCTTAGGCTAGCAAAGGATTTCAACTATCTCTGTGAGAACGAATTTCCTCTGGTGAGGTGTGCAGACGTACTGGTGAAGAGTGCCTCCTACTGCACGCTTGGAGCTGTTCTGGCTCGACGGAGCCAAATCTGTGCTGCCCGGTAAGCCGCCTGATTTTGACATTTCGGCAGTTGTCAGGAAGTTCACTGCACCCAAGTTATCCCACCTCCAACGCCAAAATGGCCAGAAGGCGAACTTTTAATTGCTTGTTTCGTCTTATGACACGGGAAAGTGTCAAGTTTAGAGTAGTGCGTGTAACGTCTCAGGCCGCTGTCGCAGAGATCAAACGCACCAGATGGTGGCACGGGAGAGTGCAAGTATTACTTCATCACATGACGGTGAGGCAGGTAGTTGCGTCAAGGAAGTTAGATTAGAGGAAAATTAGGACTTAAGTGCCACGAGACCTTTTACCTGGACTCAGTGCGCATCCGGCAAGCAAACTTCCTGCCCATCATGGTCGAGTTACATGGGCGGGATGACTGCGTACAGAAAGTGTGGTATGCCCCACTTTCCCTCCCTCGATCTGGCCGTCTTCATTTGCAGACAAGTGGTGGTGGACATCATTGAGGCCTTGGGGTCAGAAGTGTGCCACGGGCAAGTCTGGAGACCGTCCGCTTTGCATTCGAGACAGGAATCGCCCATGGGAGGTAACCGCTCCATGTCCACTTTTAACCTGATAACGCACGGATTCGGCTGTCCTGCAGTCTTGGGAATGTTGAATATACTACGAAGGCTTCTCTCCGAGGCGATTCGGATTCTCGACAAGGATTTTGCTTCCCCCGTCACGCCGGGATTCGAGAGGAGCCACCAGGGAGTTCCTTTGCCTGCCACGAGGACCACGGCGAGCTCGGCGCGATACGTGGAAGGCAGCGCGTTGTCCCAACAGCGCAACCCCTACTTGCCTTCGCAAGGCTGCGACGACAGGGAGGAGGGGCTGTCGCTGGACCCGTAACTGTTCGTAGGTTTGTTGCTAGGAGCAGCGTGTGAAATGTTGCCTCTGTTGATGTCTAACTTCCCATTTGGTGTGCTTTTTCATCGGTCACGACGATGGTTACATTAACAGGCAAAGGCTCCAAACTTATCACCTTAGAGGGGCAGTACACAACTTTCGGGGAGTCGTTTTCGTTGTTAGTTTTTAGAAATACCACTTTTGCTATCGTGAAAATACGTAAGCTTATCAGAAAAGGAAGTTCTTATGTGGCCACGGTGCTCCAGACCGACTGTCGAGTCAGTAATCACACTGAGAACAACGCGGGAAGATGCGATTGAGTCGACAGGAAAGGTGGAAAGCACCCTATCGCACAGGACAAAGGCCGACTATTGGCCCGCGGGAGCGAAGACTCGGTGCCCACGAAAAGGCGACCCGGCGAAGTGGGTCGGTTTGCGTCCTAAACAACGCTGGGGTGACCGTGATGACGGAGAGTGATGAGCGGCTGCAGGTCTTCCACTTCACAGTGTTGGCGCTGGTCCTTAAACAAACAACCGACTTCTGATGGTCAGGACGCACGCCATTTTGATGAGGTGTAGCGCTTACCCGCGTCTCAAAAGAAGTCACACTGTCAACCCCGTGCGGAGTGAGAGTGTTTCGACTCTTCGCCTAGGCCTTGCCGATTATAGAAAAAGAAATACCAAAGTTAGCGTAAATGGGCGGGGCGGATGGGAATAGGGCAGAATTTTCCCTATGTCCTCACAAAACAGTTGAAACCTCAAACACCGCCTGTGCCGTAGCTGAGTGCAGCGCGGTGGAGACGTTAGCTATACCGAGAGGAATGACGGCTGTCCGAGTGTGTGGTGGGCTCCGGGCCGGACGCAGACCGGCCAAAACCGCGCAGTGGAAACAGCGTTTCCCGCTCGACTCCCCTGGGGGACGGCAGGCCTCGGGTCTCGGTGGCCTCATGCCAGCTCTAAGTGGACAAAGGTGACCGCACAAACCCTCTGTGGTCCTCCGTTACACCGACGTGGAGGCAGAGCGGTTCGCCAAACCGATGCTAGTGGGCGGCGGCAGATCTGTGCCGTATTGGGACTCGACCTCCTCTTTCCCAGTCTGACCTCACAGTTGCCTTTCTACTCACGAGGCCTCGATCCGACCGAACGGTGCTCGAAAAATTTGCCCTTCTGGCCTGCAATCTCTGTTCATCGTAGGACAACTTTTCTGGCCGTCAGACAAAATCCTCGGCAACGTATAATCGAGAGACGTGGTCAGAATACGACGTCTTCGAGCGCATATGCCACAAATGGAACGAGAAGGCTGGCATCGAGAGGGTTGAGCAGTGCACACCGCAAAACAGTTCACCCAGGTGGACTGGCATTTGCACCCTGATGCCATCCGACGCAGTGCAGGCGTCGCAGAAGAGTTTCGGGAGCGAGTTTCTCCGGGAAAGCCCAAATCACTATATGAATAGGCAGTAAACTGTCACAAAGAGGTGCAAACAAGTTTAAAACGAGGCCTACAGCGTCCATTATCACCAATTTAGTAAAATCTCTGGTTAAAAGGGTGTCTTGGGGGAATGATCGTCAGTCACGACCACTGCGGTTGTAGTCCCAGCTTCTTGCGGTGACTTCTGGGAGCACGGTGAATGGACCTTGGCTCAAAGTCGAATAAAGTGACAATACGCAGGGTGATACAGCGGTGCTGGGAGGGTGGATGAAAAGTTGTTTTGAGATGATCAAATAAACCTCAAAGTGCAGCACGAGCTACCGTTTTCCTGGTGATTTTCTCACCGCTTGAAGGACTCCCATTCTCTGTGAGGGGCGGAGGCAGAGCGGGCCGAGGAGACTCGTTTCTGAGTCTACGTCTCTTGGTTGTCGCTGTGAGACGTCGCACTCCGGGGAGAGCCGAGGCCCGACATGTGACCGCACGAGCCCATGCACACGAATGTCGAGGAGGAGGAGGAGAAGGAGGAGGAGGAGGAAAGAAGACATGACATAACGGCAAGGTGGATGAAGTTGGTGTGGGGGGCGACTGGACAATGGTAGTTGGCGTCCCCAGACATCACGTGATTCCATGCCCTGACTCCTGTAACATTAGCCAATCAAAATTCCCAGGTGCTGAATATAAGCTCATTTTCTGTGGAGCCGAATGGCATGAAGTTGGACCGTTTTTCAACAGGTTGGGACGGGAAAGAGGGCATTTGGGCAGGAGACCAACGTTCGACCCTCGGTGGGAGAGAGCAGACGGCGGGGCCTAGCCCGGCCCGGGGAGGGAGCGGGAAAAATTACGCCCCGTCGACCACCCCCTCGGATCTCCTGCTAAAGTTTGAGCTGCCTCGTCGGAAGGCAGCAGGAAGTCAGTAGAATGGGAATGTCGATGGCTAACTATGGCACTCAGTTTTTAGGAGCGGCGCTTAATGTTTTCATAGAAGGACAAAAGGAAATCTGGCGTAGAGACTGATACGATCTCCGGGTCCTACCACAAACAATTAAGGAAATCACGAAATTGCAGTACGATACACCACTTTCCCAAAAGTTGGTGCATTGCAAACGGAGTTGGTGCTCCACTTTTAGTTGCAACGGGACTGTTGAGGCGGCGACGGCTCAGGCGCTACAGTCACAGATCGGACTCGGCACCTCTACGCTGCCGAGGCGGCACGTGCAGCCGCCGGACGGGGCATCCGCTCCGCCACCCCCGGCTCTTGCCCCCACTGGGCTCAACGGAACCGCGTTTCACCTAAGCTTGAGGCATATTTCAAGCTAGAGGCAATAAACAGCCGTGAGTGCGTTTCCCCAGACAGGCATTATTGCGTAAGGCGTGAGCTAAAAATAAAACGAGGAAGGAGTGGATAAATCATCGTCACCTTCGTCGCAAGATGGCCAAAACATCTGTCCTGACGGGCGGGCAGTCGGTGCGCTCCCAGAAAAATGTCACTTGAGGAGTGAGAAAATGGGGCAAATGGGGCAAGTCGAGACGAGCTGCTCGTGTCAGGGCTGCCCCACGGAGACGCGCCGCGAGTTCTCCTCCGGCCCCGCGGTGGGTAACGACCACATTCAAGTCACAACTAATGCCTCGCTGGGAAATGCCCTCAAGGACGTTCCATGGGAAATGAAATTATAAATCGGGACCTTTAGGGGAGGGAGTTTGGACCATCTGCTGCATCGACCATCACCGGCAAAGTTGACGTCGCCACATTTCAGCAAGGAGATGCTTTTTCTTAAATGCACGCGTCGCCTTCGTGGATGAACTCGATGCTCTCACTGGGATGCGGGCGGTAGAGCGGAGTGGCTGTGTTCGTGTCATCGGCCACGGCAAATGCCCGCGTCGCCTCGGAAACGACCGACCGGTGGCGCCCGCTGCCTCGAGCCGGCCAACGCGCAGCGGTCAGACGCAATTCCGTCCCCCCGAGGGAGGTGTGGCCTGTGCTCGGCTGCCAAGTCTGACAGGCGGCCGCGGGGGACAGCGCAGCAAAGACCACTCGCCTGCTCAGTGTGAGGCAAGGGACGAGTCCGTTTATTGGGCAAAACCTAATGAAAAAAGACCAGATTTCCCTTTTCTGTCAGATGTCCGGCAAATGAACGATTATTCACTCGCCTTTTTTCTCGCACTCCTCAAATTTCCTCCCACCGTTTCCGCTGGAGACTTGCAGTTGGAGTGAGGAAGAAGGTGTTTTTTCCTTGTGGACAAATTTTAGAAAGTGCCTGCTGGCGTTCTCTGGTCATTTGCGTCCAATGAGGATTGGTGACAAACCGGCACTTCATCAGCCCACACGTGGCACCGCCTAGTCCCACGGCGGAGTTCTCCTTCCTCCAACTTGACGCTCACTTTGGAGCTGGAATTGCAACAATTAAGCACAATGAAGAGACGAACTAAAAATACCATCGTAAAGGTGTTAATGAAGTGGGAAAGGAAGTGGCTCGCAAACCATACGCAATTTGTTTGCCGCATTATCTGGGAGATCTGCTGCCATAAAATAACGCAGTTTCTGTTGCGGCCCGACTCCTGTGTGGACAAAAAGCGCTGAAGTGCGCTGTCCGCAGCATCACCAATGCTTTGGCACTATTTGCGGGGCAATTAAGAGGCGCGAAGCGGAGCTCTTGCGAAATTGCCGTGCCTTCGGCGGTGCTGTCAGTAGTCTCGGTCAGGCCGAGACTCAGCTCTCTGGGCGTGGACTGCTCTCTCGCGGCGGAGGGAAACCTCGAAGTTATCCCGTTGGGATTGCGCCTGCGAGTGAGCCCATCATTAATTCGGTCGCCAACCGTCCCACCACCAGCCAGCGAGCAAGTGGGTGTTCGTGCCCCCCTCGGTTTCGCGAGGCTAAGGCCCTCGAGTGGCCGTCGCGTCAAACGCGAGACCCCCGAGATCCTCATTCCCCTTGCAGGACAATTTGCCGTCGGTCTTGGGTGAGGCTCCCCTCAAAGTTACCGCCGAAACGACCTGTGGAATCGAAGAGGACCACCTTCCACACCAGTGAATGTGTTCACAGCATGTTTGTATAGTGGCGCCAAATCATCAGTTCCAACTCGCAGAAAAGCAGTTGATGCCAAACTCACAAATCCAAGCCCTTTCTAAGAAGTGCGCGAGTCGCACAGTTTGCCATGCGGGCAAACCATTATATCCCGCTCCGGACTCCGCCCCAGAAACAGGAACTTTCCCAGTCCCGCTTCGAGTTATTTCTCAATATATTAGACAATGTGCAGCGGCAATGGACTTCCGCGAGATGATGGCGCGGGCGGTTAAATCGGAATCAGAAAGAGCGAGCAGCAGCGAAAAAATACGAATTTTTATCTGACTCTCACATACCCGTGCGTTTCCGAATATTCTCGCGGTACTCTTAGGTCACGTGAAAGTGAGAAGTGCAGATGAAGGCGTTGAAAGGAGGGTAAAGTATACCGCTGGTGAGGAGATTGTATCGCCTGGCCCCCACGACTTCACGGAGGCGTGTTACTGGGTTGCATAGAGGCAAACCAATGAGGCTAGTTGTTAAGGCACATCTGCTTCGCAGATGGAGTTGAGAGGACCGAGCCAGTGGGGTCGAGGCAAGGCTGCTTCTGTACTCGCACTCGCCTGCCCGTGGTGGGCGGCGGACGAGACGCCGGCACCACGGCCTAGTCCACGCCTCAGGCCCTGCGTTCTAGCCCGCGAGGAGAGAGGAAGCGACAGGACACCGCACCGGAAGTACAGCCAACCGGTGCTACTGCGAAGAAGTTTTGGCCATCATCGGAGCCCTTAAAGCGGAAAGTGGCCTCGAGACGGTTTACTGGCTTCCAAATGCTCAAATACTCACTTCGGGGAGTGGATGCTCTCCGTAATAAGTGGGAACAGCGTAGCTTCTGCGACCCTCGTTGCCGTGACATACGACGGTGGAGAGGAGAACGAGGGCGCGGAATGAAGTCGGAGCCTGTCACTTAGAGGCGCGGTGTGTAGTAGGCGCACTTGCTCTTTGTTCGGACCGACTTTTGGCCTCCTGCGTGGGCGGTTCGAGTGGCATCAGCCGGCAGCTGGAATGAATCTAAGTGAATGGCTCACGATTCTCGAAGTGGACGTCCTTGGGGCCCAAAAAGACTTCCATCGAGTCTTCAGAGTTGATAGATCATTTCGCAGAATAAATCATCCTCACCGCGCACGGTCCCGGCAGCAGTTGCAATATTCCCCTCATCGGCCTCTTTGGAGACTGTCATGACGAATGAGTGCCTAGTAAGAGATTCTATTTCTATTGAGCGCACAAGGCGGGCCGCGAGTTCTCCTCTCTCGGCAGTCAGCGATAAGTGGCAGGGCGTAGAGTCTTTTCTCCTCCACCATTAGACATCTCTGGGAGGAGCTCAGGAGCGCGATTGGCCGCTTCTGATTTGGTTCCCTATGGGGTAAATAGCTGTTAATTGCCCCGGCGCGTTCAGCCTTTCCATGCGGATGTCAGCGCTGGGGGCAAGTGGGCTGCCCCTCTCCGTTCGGCCATTCGTGTAAGCCCCAGTTGTCAGGCGAGACGAGAAGACGGGTGTGATGTGAACTCGGAGGAGAGGATAATGGAGCGGACAAGATAACGATGCCCTCGGTTAGTTCAAAAAAAGCAGGTAGCAAGCCGGTATACCTTCCAAAACCGCGTCTTGAGAACATGCGTAAGGCGGTCCGCGGAACATGACCAGAACAGCATACGCTGAAGGCATTTAATGGCATGAAGGGTGAAGCTTTACGGTACCCCAGGTGTAGGCCATAAAGTCGGCAGATTCACTTTGGGCAAATTAAAAGTTCCATGCAGACCTCCTCAATGAAATCAAAGAAGTTATTGCCGAAAAGGAAGCCGACGTAGACGGGCTCTTGGGGCGTAAACTTGATCGCGAGCCGGTTCCGCGAATGGTTTGCGCAGGCACGGAGCAAGGAAGGCCCAGCCTCTTCCCATCGACGTCCACTCCTCCGGCCCGTGAGCCAGCTCAAGTGCGACGGAGATAGACAAATGGAGAGACTGTGCCAGTAGATAAGCCGATGAGCGGAGGACAGTCGCTTCTGAGCCAAACTAAGGGGCAAGTGGGAGAGCGGCTGTTGAAACCACTTCGGCCACGCGTGCAGCGGATCCGTGCGTGCCTGCGGGCGGATCTCGAAGGGCAAGACAGAGGAACGGACGAGTGGTGCAGGCGGCAAAGCCCCATGAACTCAGCGAATTGCGACAGTAACAAATGCGTCGGTCATCAATCCCCCTTTGAATCGGACGACAGCCAGCCGATTTTTTGCGGTGAGACGCAGGGCCATTGGCTTGACTAATTGCATGCATGCTGCAGGAAATTCCCATAAAGTCGCCCGAAAGCATTACAACCCCACCATCTGCAATGGCGTGTGCGTGTGCGCGTGCGCGTGTGGATGCGCAGGCTCTGCGTCAAGGGTTCGAGTGGAGATGGTTCGGCGCCGTCTTCAACCATATGGCTTATTAAGCCTAGCGGCAGAAGAAACCAGGTCCTAGGGGTGGTTGAAGGACTCTAAGTTTCCTATTTACTCTCGTTCATGAGATACGAACTGTGGCGTGGGAGCAACGGGGGCAAGGAAATGGGCGGTCGAACCTTGTACTCCATTGTTTGCCCGAAGTGACCCCCCAGAACCCCGCCTCTAGTCAGCAGAGCATGGGTCTGAGCTTGACATTAAATGAATTTTCAGAAAGGAGATGAGCGCGCTGAAAACAAGACGTCGGAGACACCGAATCTGCATTCTGCATGACAAACGGCACTAGATTGAGGCGCGAGAGGTGTGGTGGAAAATTGTGCCATCCCTAAATGATGCTTTAGGGAAACTACGATGTGAATGCGCTTTCACAAGCACAAAGTCGGCGAAACCTGAGTTTGCGCTTGTGAATTGGGCGCTTGGCGGTGGCGGTGGCGTTGGCGATGGATGGGTCTGTGCGGAGGAGAGTGCGAGGATGTCATAGTGCCTGCTCCCGCAGGGAACGGAGGTTTCGCGCAAGTCATACGTGAAGGGGTTCCCGGTGCTAATGGCCGAGGAATAAGCGGAGAGGAGAATTTCACACTGCCCAAGTCAGAACAAGGCCATCGAGAAATCACTTGACAAGTGGGCACATGCACTCGAGAAAGTAACTGCATAAAGTGTGGAACAGAGTTGCAGTCCATCGCTCGATCAGGTGGCCACCTCCTCGTCACCGCCCGCCAGCAGCGTAAAAGCTGCAGCCCTTAATGAACCCGGGGATCAGCCGGTACAGCCGCTAGACGTGAGATTCGTTGGGGTCTCGCCAATCAACATGCCATCGCTGAAGCTTCGTGGATTTCCGCTCTCCCCGTTGACCTCCCCAAGGCGATGGCCATTTCGAGAGCCCGCCAGGTCCACTTTCAGTGCCCGTCTGCATGCCTCAGTGGCCACAGATCGCCGCCGCGAAGACTGACCACTTAGACGGGGCCGACGGGGAGCCACGGCTGCCTGTGAGGGCGCCGCGTAGTGGTGAAAGTTTTCGCGAAGGAGGGCGGTGGACGCCGGAGAGACGCTCTGCTGATGTTACCGTTTGAGGTGGAGCAGCGTCGAGGTGGCGCACGGAATGGCCGGGACTTTAGACGAGCTCAGGCGCTGTCGCTTTGCGGAGTCTCGTGCCGCACATTTGGGCAGCGCAGACATTATTTTGACATCGGAAAGACGAAAAAGCTCCTGCAACCTATCGCAACCCAAGTAAACATTCATTCTATTTTAGGCCTTGCTTCGAATATGATTGCGGTCGCATGTCCATTCTTTGAAGCCTTTTGGGACTACTGCCTTCAAAACGGGGTTTTGTGATTTTCTTGAGAATTTTACCAAGAAGATAGGGGAATTTGCAGTTATCACTATGTAAATATCCACCACCCTTCCTTATCTTTTCCATCTCGTCTGTCCGCTTTATGAGGCATGAAGTCGTAACAAATCCCCTCTATCGGGCACTTCTGATCCCTCTGCCCTATAAACGGTCGCCCCTCCACTCCTGTTCCCTACTATACCAGTTTCTTCTGAGTACTTCGTCCACTTCTCACCGGAAGGCTGTGGGGGAAATAGCGTCAAACCGACTTCCTCTTCCACTACTCGGTGAGACTGGTAGGCAAAATGTTCGACGCCAGGGGGAAAGTGGGGGTGCTGCGTGCGCTGTTAGGATGAAATTCGTTCTGCTGGAATGTTTGACGTGCCTTCCAACTTCGTGGGAACCGAGCCACATTTCCATGTCATATTTTACGATCGTCCGCACCAAAGGCCCGCGTTGTCCTCTGCGCTATTTTCCAGTCTTACGGGGATTTGATGGATAACAGATGGGGGATTTGAAAGTCTCGTCTCCACTCCTCCCTCCCCAAATTCACGTCAGTTGGGAGGCCTGGCAGACGTCCTGTTAAGTGCGCATGGCGCGTCCGCGACCGGCCGACGTCCCTCCACGGACGCCACGTCGGGAGGAGCTCCTTCCACTCCCACAGACTGCGGCGGATCGCGCTCTGCCACACACAACGCGTTAGCAGGGCTCACGTGTCAGGAGCCTTTGGCGATGTGTTTGAGAGGTGCACCAATCGGCTCACGCCCACATCAAATGGGAACGTCACAGAAGGCGAACGAGCGGCTCCTACACAACCTACAACATATTCTCTGCGCTCCTCGTCCCTGGTCCTATGGGCAATGAGAGTTTCACATTGTTAGATATCCCTTTGACGAGGCGCCAGCCCACACGGCGGGGAGAATTGCTCCATCGCTTCACAAGTGGGCTATGAGCGGTGCCCTGCGGCCTGTGTGCGACATGTTAGCGTAAAGGAATGAGGGAGGGTGCAGCAGCGGTCGTCGCGCTCATGCCCCAGGAGAGCGTGTATTTATGGACTTTATGGGAAAATTTAAGTAACTTCGGTCAGTTAGTCAGTACCTCACTCTCTCTGTCTGTCTGTTACTCCAACTCTCTGCTTCCATGAAAAAGCAAAACTTCACCCTTTGAAGCCGCATTCATGCGAAGAACTGATCGTGAGGCATCCTCATTTTTCCGCGTTTGTGTGCGGAATGGAGAGGGGCAACGAAGATGAAATGGCAAAGTCTGAGGCTTAGTCTTAGGCGCCGAAGGCTGGACATGATCTAAAATTTGAGATCTTTGCAGTTCCTCTCGTTCCGATTAAAGAAGTCATTGAGTGAAGGGTGCGCAGTTTCTACGCGGCACCACGAATTTTGCCTCCACTGTGGCTCAGTGACTTCGGGTTGAGGTATTCTTCCATGCCTGTTTCTACCCGCTTTGCGGTACGTCCTGAGCGAGGTACAGCATTTCAACTGTCTGTTGCAGAAAGGTGGAAGAAACAGGTTCAAATCACGGCCCCAATAGCAGGCGATGTGAGGGATTTTAACTAATTGACAGAATGAATGGAGTTTTCTCGCCTTTTAAAGAAGGAAATATCAAGTGCATGCGCATGTAACCTGGTTTTGTCCATTCCGAGGGGAAACAGAGCCTTCCCGACTGTAACATTTGACGTTAAATGAGATGGAGAGTTGGCGCCTCTCCACCAGTCAGAGCCTTCGGAGCGACTGGCGAGAACACATGGCAAGAAGGTCTCTTAAAGAGCAGATTTAGTAAAACTATTACGGGACTTTCGGCACCACGGCAGCAATGCATGCAGTCGGACTCGTGCACAGGCCTCGGGAAAAGCAACGCTGCACCCCAACCCAGTGCCTCAGGGGCAGGGGGACTGTGGTTCAGAAAGAGGAAGGCAGCAGACCCCCGGTCGCCCCGTGCGCGGCCGGTGTCCCCGAGGGTGCGCGGCGCCTCGCTTCTAAGCAGTTAGAGCCCCCGAAGGCGTCTGACTTCCGGGGGCGAAAACAACCTCATCACTGTGCAGTCTCGGTTGACGCTGCATCGTCTGGATGGCAGACACCTTGCAAGTGTGTTTGCCACCTGTAACGCCCATTAGCAAAGCGACCGAGCGGTTTCCATATACTGCAATTCGCGAAAGGACTTGCGCAGCCTCAAATGGAGACCGGAATCGCTGTGGCTGGCGTCGCCACGACAGACCTGTCTGCCAGACGTCAGCTGGAGCCTGGCCAGCCCCAAGCATCCTCGACCAAAAGCGGAAAATGGGGACGCGAATTTGTGTTTGAATCGTGTGTACTTTGTCTGTCCCCAACTGTAAAAATGGCTGAATGGAGCGAACGAGAGTGCCTCACACGATTCCCATACCCCCCGAAGTATTTGCATTTCCGACTGCGCAAGTAGGGAAGAAACCTCCTCTGTGGCACCTCACAAGCCTTAATTTACATATGAAGATGAATTGGAAGAAGTTGAGAATCGGGATCAAATTGGCAAGAGGCACGAAGACCCTGCCATCTTTGCCTTCCTCCGGACACACCTGCACGACCTTCCCACAACTATGAGGTCCGTTGGCAGGTTGGAAACCATCTCACCCATGCTTCCTTTATCAGACCACACAAATCTGGCTTATTTTGGTTAGTGCGCGAGAGGAGATTCCCTTCGTCTTGCATTAGCCCGCACCTGAGACGCGATGCCGCAGTCATTCAGTGTCCCAGGACGGGGGACGATGGGATACCTGGAGGACGTCTCGGTGCTCACCGGGTTTGGCGGCAGTGGGGGATGCATTGCGCTCTCTTCCCCGGATGGGGGGCGGAGGAGGTGTACTTGGTGGTCCGCGAGCTCTGCCCTTTAAGGTTGGATACGCCACATGGACGCTCGCTCACCTTGTCGACGTCTCACTTTCATGGTCAGTGAAAAATTTGAATTTCACGAGTCGTAAGCGAGAAGAGTGACGGTTTTAGGTGAGGTTGGTTGTATGTTGAAAGTTTTTCGCGCACGTGGATGCACATGCTTAAACGATCACGTTGACTGACAAAAAATACCTGCTTTTTTCTCCCCGCGTATATAAAAAGTACTCAACAATTCAACTTTGTTAAGTGTGATCATACTGACCGATACACCGCGAGGCAGTGGCCGGGAGGGCCGCTCGTCCCGCTGAGACTGCTGCTTGGACTCCACCGAGAATACCCAACACTTTCCGGACCCCTTCGTAGCTACGACTACGGCTAGCCTGGCAGTGTGGTGTGCGAAGGCACAGCGGTGGGTGGCGGAGAAGTGGAAAAAGTGGTAGCTGCGATGGCGAAGAAGGTTGCCCTCAAGGAGAGTGGATCCTGCGGGACGATGAGAAAACTGCCTCTCCCCAGTGCATTCTTGGGCTAATAGAGGTTATGCGTATTTGTGTTGCGAGATCAACACAGAGAGGAACTGAATCATTCGCGTTCCCATTGTACATAATGAAACAAGGTTGTCTGACGCTGATTGGCTCCACTTTGCAGGTCAACAGTTTTCGCAAACACTGGATATGCGGTGGACCAATGAGCGAGGCCGTGTGTTTGAGAGGCGAAACTGAAATACAAGTCCTATGTGACAGCCCATCACTGACTTCACTTCACTGCCTCCATCTCGTGAATTTGCTGAGCCACGGAGTGCGCTGCATAGACGGGCACTTATGAACAAGAATGGCCTCCACTGACCTTATAGCGGTGGAGCAGAACGTCACTGCTCAAACGCTGTTGCCGGCACACTGCAGGAACCCCTACGAGTCCGGGGTTTTGCACTACCTCGTCACCCACATTAGTCTCAGCGTGGCCATCCTCGGAATTCCGGCCAACATTCTGGCCCTCTTCGTTCTCAACTACCGAGTCACCGGCCGCAGTCCCACGCACATCCTTCTCACGGCCCTGGCGGTCGTAGACATTCTCATCATCATCTCCTACAGTGCCTATTACATCGCCGTGCACTACTACGAGACATACAACATAGTCTGGCTGGGTTACCTGCGCTACATCGACACCCCCCTCTTCTACATGGTCAACTGGACAAAAATGGTCGAGATCTACACCGTCGTCCTCCTCAGTCTGGAGCGTTATGTCGCCATCAGATGGCCGTTGAAGGCCACTCGGCTCTGCTCGGTGGGAAGAACGAAACGCGGACTTCACGTGATAGTGATACTTTCAGGCATTTTTAAGCTTCCTAACCTCATCTTTGACTATCGTACCTTAAAGTGGGATGTCCAATGTCAAAGTTACAGACTGGAGCCCATTTTCAGCTCCGCCTCGTGGTACCCAACCTTCAAGTTGGTTTATGTGCAGCTCCTGGACCAGGTGTGCTCCTTCGTCATTCCCCTGAGTCTCCTTATCTTTCTCAACTTCGGACTAATTTCAAGAATTCGTCGTTTCACCAAACATCACATGCATGGCCGCTGGACGGGTGGCAAAGCAGTGAGTACGGAAGCCTCGGGCGACAGTGATGTCTTTTATTCGGATACCTCGCCGACGAAATCCAACACCCCCTCTTACAGCTACAAAGCTTCGGTCATCCGCAATTTGTCATTCCACGCGTCATTTCGACTTCGACGCAGTCATCCGGTGAAGCCTTCGTCCGGCTCACAAGGGGAAGAAGCCTTGACGCGGACCACCGTGTTCTCGGAGGGGACCGGCACCGGAGACGTCGCGTCGGAGACGAGACAACGCGGAGTTAACTCGAACAACCGCGGTATCCTCCTCACACTGATCGGTGTGGTCACCATTTTTATCCTATGCGAGTCGCCCACCACGGTGTGCTTCCTGTTCGAGATGGTGAATCTCATCTATCGACTGTGCAGGAAGGATGAGGGGGGAGACGACGACGTTGGGAAATCAGTAATTTTTGTCACCTCCGACCACCTCTCCTACTACGCATATCCGGCAGCTCTTGTCCTCGTGCTTGTGGGTTGCGCGAGCAACTTTTTCATCTATATTCTCATTGGCAAACGTTTTCGACGAAATTGCAATCAACTCTTGGTGAGTCTGGCGAATAAGTTGTGCTGCTGGAGCGGTAGAGCGAAAGAGGAAACAGACTTGGGTTTCCTACATCCTCTGAAGCATCTACCTCGGAATAAGATGATGAGAAGCGGTTTAATGACTCCCCACGGCCAAATGAGCCGAGTGGAGAAGAGGGGCAGGCGGCGCTCCCGGCGGAAGAGCACCAACTCAGGGGCCTCGACCGTGATACCGTCACAGCAGACGCCGCACCCGCAACCGCTCCTGTGAAGTCCCTGTGGTCGAATGTCTAAGCAAGGCTCGAGACAGTCGAAGTGATCCCCCGCAGGAGCCCCGCACCGTTTGCTGGTGGGATTATAACTTTATTTCCACCGCAAATCTCCAAAGCATAGACCACAAGGCACACCACTTTTTAAGGCTCGAAACTTTGTATAGAACATACTGTTATGTATTTTGAGGCGTAAAATGTGTAAAAACAATGGTCCTAGGACTTCAGCATTTTGCGAGAGACGCGACAACGCGTTCGAACCTCAAGTGCTGGCGGGACGGTCGGAGCCTGCTGGGGCACGGACCCCATGAAATGCGGAGTTGCGGTTGTCGCTCCAATGCGACTGTACCGTCCAAATATCACTTGATGGAAAAATTTTCCCTCGGAATTTGCCGGACAACCGCATGCGCCTGGTTTATGCATCCTTGTGGGGCGTACGGTGTGAAGTAAACAAGTGGCTTTTTAAAAGCTTTCCTTTCTCAGTAAAATTATTAATATTTAAACGAGACTCTGAGCTCATCGAAGTCGCCGCGTCGCGGACAAACAAGTCGACGATGGGCTTCTTGCTCCTCGTAGTGCTAGGGGAGGGAACGGCGTAGAAGGCGGCAGATAAAGCGGGCAGCCCCTCCTGCCTCCCCAGCGCATAACCACTTTCCTGCTTTCCCAAGTCCCCATTCTCTGGCCCACCTTAAGACGCCGGCGGTGGTAAGAAACGACCTGTTCACTCAGAGGCGACTTCGCAAGCTTAAGTCTACACACGCCATCCTCAAGGCACGCAATACTCCGTCCTTACCAATTAGGGACGGGTTGTCGTGGGGAATTTGGATGTTGCTTCTGGAGGCTGTTTTCCCTTTTGGACGCTGAATATTTACAGATTGTGATGCGCCACATGCAAATCCCACCGCTAATTGGGAAAGGAGCCACGCACCATAAAGTAAGGGGACTTTAAGGAGAAAATTTTGGTCTCACCCCGAGAGCGACTTACCGCCTCGACAATTTCTCTGTGGGAGCAAATATACGGGGAATATAAAAATGGAGAACAATAAAAGCTAGTAGGATAGGTGCACAAACGCTGATCTCGAGTGGCTTTAAAGGAGCCGCAGGACTTCTTTGCCGGTCGTATTTTTCGTTTGTACGTTCTTTTTCCAGGAGGGGAGCTGAAAAAGTTGTGGTGCACTTAGTTGGGGTTTGCCGGAAGAACTTGTCTTCCACCGCACGGTGCGCCGCTGTCAATTGCAGCATTTCGTGGTGATCTTTCACGGCGCCCTGTGGCCTGCCGCACACCGGCCCGCCAAGAGCGCAGCATGATGCTTTGAGGGGTCGCCGAGCAGTCGTTCTGTGTGGCGCCAAATTCTCCAAATTGTAGAACACCACGAGGTCGCCACCTTTACTACTTTAGGCCATATCAGTGGGAACGTGGCCGACGATGAAGATGACCGTGTGAAGACTGCGGTCAGCTTCACTGAAGTCCATGCAGAGTTTTGTGGTG
The DNA here is from genome assembly GCA_017562135.1 of Dipylidium caninum. Classification (NCBI taxonomy): domain Eukaryota; kingdom Metazoa; phylum Platyhelminthes; class Cestoda; order Cyclophyllidea; family Dipylidiidae; genus Dipylidium; species Dipylidium caninum. The sequence continues at coordinate 68,422 of QEYB01000610.1, read as the reverse complement.
AGTCCTCACGCGGATTTGCGGATTCCTTGGGATGCACACGCGATTCCCCACGTTGACCGCATTTCTCAAAACTTCCTTTCGCCAACGTCATATTTCACATCAGATAGACGTGAGTTGTGGCCTGCGCGGCTGCTTACTTTAACTAGTGTCTCAGATGGAGACGTCACGCTGGTGAAGAGGACCATCGCCGAGGAGGCAGGCAAATGACATAAGTGGGGAGCGCGTGTCGGCCACACACCTCGGGGAAATAGGATGCGCGGGCGCGCTTTCTTAGTTCTCCCCTACGGTCGTCTCAATGTGAATTTGCTGTCATTAAGCTCTACCTGGGCAGAACGGGCTAGGCTGCACCGAGACAATCGGCGTTTAGATGGGAGACTGCAGGAGAATGAGAGGAAATCGCCGGAGCCGCGCTACTCTCAATCACTGCATCTAAAGACATTAATGTAAACGGCCTGCGCAGTCTAATGAAGTACTATAAGTGGTTTCGTCGTGAGCGTTTGGCAGTGCTGGAAAAGCTATTTCGGCCCAGGTCGGTCTGGTGAGCGGCAGCACAACCTGATACCAGACGCACGGCCTAGCCTCTCGTGGTCGTTCTGGTCGCTGAGGTCTTGGGCCAGCACTCCTCGCTATTCCTAGTGACCGTGCCGCCTTATGCTCCGGGCGAGGATTACGCCAGGCGGGTACATGACCATGATCTACTCGTTTATAAGCACTGCGAGGACTAACGAGGTCCACGGACGCTGAGGGTGCATGCGCTCGCCTCAGAGGTCTCTTTCACTTCTACAGCGACTTCTCTTTCTCGCAATGACCAGGCAAAGTATCGAAGAGAAGGCTTTATCCACTTCTCGTGTATGGTCACGTCTAATACCTCCGCAGACAAATTTTTGGACGTATGTTGGGCCCCCGTTTGTCATAGCGGCCTCTCTGCGTTGCCGACGCTTGAGACGCTTTCCGTCACGTTGGCGTGGTCCATTCGCCCATCCCCGACAAATTCCACGTCAGCGGAGCGGACTGTGAGCACGTGGGCGACACCGGAGCCCCAGCCATCGGAGGTGTAAACCGACATGGCGTCTCCAAACTTAAACATGAAGTCAAGGCGGTTGGGGGTGAGTTGCAGCTGTCGTCGTGAGTAAATAGATGCTACATGAAGTTTAAAAGAAAGCACATGGACAGTTGGTTGGTCTCACACATGTTGTGCCAAAGGGCAGAATTAAATACTTGGTTAACCGAAGCGCGGCTTTCACTTCGGACAAGAGTAAATATAAAGTGCCGGGCTCCCAGATGAAGCCTCCACAGAAGCGTAAGAACGAGGGTCATGATTGCCACTGGCATCGCCTCCCTTCACAACGTACGCCGCTGGGGGCTACCGAAGTCTTGAGTTACTGTGAAGGGCACGAGGATGGGCGCTGGCTCGGGTGCGGCCGAGATGAGGGTGGTCTCTTGAGTCAAGGCGATGGGCCACCTTTGTGCTCGAGAGTCCACCTCCTCGGGACGGCGTCGAGTCCGTCAAGGTGAAGAGTTTGCGGCGGGCTGGGAGAACGTGTTGGTGGTGGTTACTAGTAAGCGGAGGAGGGCGACAAATTCCCTCTTCTTGTGCGGCATAGTGGCAATAAAAGGAAACACTCCCCATGTGGATTTCACTTTTATTAATTAATACGCCTTTAGCTGCACAGTCTGCCATGAGTCTATCTGGACGAGCGCTGGGTGCCGCTCGAGTAAATTGCTGCTCCGAGAGCCCCACTTCCGCAGTAACGGCGCAGAGAGCCGAGGTTTCGGTTATGTGCTTTCTGCGATGTGAAAGGGCAGTTGCAAATAGCAGGGCTTGATTCAAATGGTTAAATATAAAAAATGGTCGACAAATAAGAACACGCCGAGTGGTGTAAATCGTTCCCATTTGCATGGACTGGCAACGGATGATAAAGTGAAAACATCTGCCAGTGAAATGCCTCCTAAATGTCACTACAACTGTATGCCAGAAGTTGCGACGCGAACTTGCGCACCGTGGGCGGGCTGCGCGACCACGGCGGTCCGTCGCCTCCGCCAAGAGGGCCACGGCGAGGCGGCCGATCCAGTGTGGGCTCAGACTCGGAGCTGACCCTACTGCAACGCATTTCTCTTCGCCCGACACACGAGTCTCCCCCACTTTCCCTTGGCTGTAACCTGCTCCGGAGCCCCGATGCAGGCGCCGCAACACCGTCCAAAAACCTTCGCAGGCGCCCTGGCAGAGTCATTTGTGTTCCACTCTCCGGCGCTTCAGCCAATGTTCGTCGTTGAAGGTGGCCACTTTCAGCGAATTCATAAGCACATTGTAACGCCGGTCCCGTCCGATGTGGCATCATCCACTTCCTGGCAACCCGCAAAGGCGCCTTGTCCCCAACCGACACGGTGAACTCGTGGGCAGATAATCAGATGCGTGTGGATAAGGGAAAGCCAGACTGACCGGAACAAAAGGGCCGCTGCGTGATTATGCAAATCGCAGTGAATAAGGGGAAAAAGGACGACCTTTTCCAACGAATACTCGCGCATTTTATCCGCATCTCGTGCACCACATCCCTCTATTCAGCCGCCCTCGAAGACACGAACAATGGAGCTCATACATAGGTCCAACTCTAATTTGCCTAATAAGTAAGGCTTCAGGAAGGCCTCTTTGCTCAACTTGAACTGCCCTGGCCTCCACCCCAGTAAAACGGTCTCTCCGCTGTCACTGCCCAGAGTTCTTTGCTCCTGACCACGTGGGAGATGCTTGATCCCGACAGGTACTTTCCTCTCCTCACCTATCCCCACTTTGCCCTGCAGGCAACACTTGCGCCGGCGCAGGCCTCGGTGCCTTTGTCCGGTCGGGGTCGGCTGCCTCCCGCTTCGTGGCCACGTAGAGAGGAGCGTGCTATGCAGCCATAAGCTTATATGGTAAGGTGTGTTGGTGGGCTCCAGGGTCTAAGAGGGGAAGAGAGGCCTTCACCTTTTGCCCAGGTGGTAGTTGAGGCGATCACAGTTTGAGCGGATTCGCGGTATCACGATAACTAGTACAATCGAGGCCTCGTTTGAAGCTCTTGCAGAGAGAGAACATTTTTTTGTCGTCACAACGATTTGCCGGCGGCACCAACATTGGCTATGGAAGAGGTGTCTTGACCCCCTGGAGTTGGCCGGTACAGTACAAGCGTGAAAATCATGAACCGAAGTTCTTTCCTGGGCTAATCCGACAAGCATAATTTCTCCCGGGCTTGACGCTCACTCACTTCTCAGAGTTTTTAAATATCTGAGTGGTACCGGCGTCAGATCCACCATAGTCAAAACGGAACGCGTCTGCCCTGACTGTTCGCCCGGCAGCCTCACGCCCAGAAGGAGGCTGAATGCTTTCCGAAACTCCTTCCATGCGACATGACAGAACTTGTGGCTGAGGAAGTCGAGCACAATTCTGGTGGCGTATTCCATAAATCACCTGGACGAGATCACAGTCTCCAACGCTGCGGCATGCCGAACACAAGACGCAAATTCCTTCAGCCGTCAACATACGCGCCTCGTTTTGCTTTGTGAAATGCGTGTCGACGCGTTAGGGAGTCAAAAAAGTAAAATGTCTTGCCACGGAGAGGAATACCGTGTTGTCTGTCTAAAATAGCTGCCGAGGAATCGAGTAGGGAGCTTCCTTCCTTCCTCTGAGCACTCGCTGTAGGAGGTTCGGCTCTTGAGACACGGCATTTTGCCCGCGTTTGACTTTGTCGCAGACGGTCTCCACGGCGGCTCTCCTCTACTGCGGCCCTCTCCGTTTGGCGCCTGCGGTCCACTCTTCAGCCCCTTCCGAAATCCGGTCGTCCCCAGTGCCTCCACAGCGCTGATCGTCAAGGCCGTAAATGCGAGTTCAACATGTTTTAGCTAGTCGCGAAAGTTGCAGTCTCACGTTACTCTACTGCTTCAGCTATGCCAACCGCCTCGGTGGTATGATGAGGATGATGAGTTCATGTCATAATTGCCAGCAACAACACAAAACTACATATCAATGATTTAATCATTAATGACTGTGGTTGGCAGAGACTCATCGTGGCCACTTTCTCCATACATCACACTAATGGAAACAACTGCAACCGCGCCGCCAACGGTAAACTGATGGGGACTACGCGGATCTCATAGAAATTAAAAGTGCCGCATCTTTTTGAGCGGCGCTAAAAGTGTGTGAAGTCCACGGAGGAATATGAAAATTTGCAGAGTTGGCCCGTTGGAGAGGACAGGCTGTCAATCCTGCCGGAATGCCTCCTCCTCTGGTGTGTGCCGTTCAGACAAATTGGCGTCAAGATTCCCACACATTGCCCATCAATGAACGGGGAAGAGTTTTTTTATGGCGCCTGATCCACAGCACTGGGGCATTAACTGTCAAAGAGACGGTGCAGAACTTTACGCGATTCGGCATTGGATAGGAAGTAGTTTTTGTCCATCGAAAAGAAAGCGGGAGGAATTGTGAAGCCGAGCTCACGCGTCATGCAAGGCTGCGCCATCAGACATGAGAAATCCCATTCACCCTATCGCGCCGCGCCAGTCTCCCCTTTATTCAACCCCGCCCATTCGCGATTCGTGGCTTGTCGGAGGAGTAAGTGCCAGTTGGGCTTTCAAAACGCATACTCGCCTCCTCATGCCACACTTTCGCGAAGAGCATCGTTCAAGACACCCAGTCAGACGTCGGAGCGGCGGATCACGCAGCTACCAGTAGCAGGCGTACCAAGGCTGGTGCGCCACACCCTTCTCTCATTCGTCCGCCCCACCGTAGGTGGCGGTGGCGGAAGGGTGGAGTCGCGCACCGCAGGACCTAGCGAGGCGCTACTTGGCAAGGTGATGCTCGCCCGTGGACCGCTCACACCGAGTGCAAACTGCAGGACGACAACTCTGGTAGTGCGTTTCTAAAAGGAAAAATAACTATTAAGAGCTGTAGAAGGCGTCAGAGTCATTAGGTGTGCGATGAAATGTTTAATCCCATCTTTTCCTTGCCAGGGGAAGTGGCCGTCAACGGGCCACTTCAATACTTTCTCCGAGGCGCGGAGTGGGCGAGTAAATCGCCCTCAAGATCCCAGGACCAGTTTGCCCAAATTTCCCTTTTTCCGCTGTCCAAATTTTCGTCCACTAAAACGGCATTTCAAAGGCATGCGAGTCCACCAGCCTCCCAAACTCTCCTCCCGCCACAGCTGTCACGGAGACTAACCTTAAAAATCCCTGTAGCGTCGCGCCGCTGGCCTGACAAAGATGGCTCAAGTGGATTCTTTCGCAGCGTTGGTCTGAAAGGTCACAGAGCGGAGCCGGGTGCTAGCTCCCCTCCAAAGGCTACCCGCTCTCCGTCATGTATTCGTCGAAGCCGTTCCTTTCTGTGCTGACGCCCAGGCAGAGCCGATTGTACTCTGCCAGAGCAAGCGCCGCCTCGAGGGAGGACGACAGCTCGGCCCGTCGTACGGCCGACACAACAAGCAACGGAAGTCTCGGCTACGTCACCACCTTCTCAGCCGAGGAGTGGATTTTAGAGAATTTTATTCTGTTATAAAATCATATAAATCGTGTCAATGTAGGAAATGACGAGGTAATCGACGATGAGGAATCGTATCACATGAAGTTAGTTCCATAGCCCAGTTTATGCAAAATTTTCACTGATGACTGATGAAAGTCATGCGCCTCTTTCTCCCACGCTTGTCGATCCGCCTCCAGCCTACTTTCGAGTTTTTCTACCATTTCTAGCACCACCCTCTCGAGTTGGAAGTAAAGTGACTGCAAATGCGACTCCAATTTGGCGATCTGCTCATCCTTTTCGTTTATTATGTCGTTTTTCGACGAAACTACTTTATCGTATTCCACTTTCAGGTCGCCGTTTTCCTTCCTCAGTCGGGCTATCGTCTCCTTCGATTCGTGTACTCGAAGCATGAAGAGACGCTGCAGCATTTTGTACTGCGTGTTGACGCAGGCCGTGGCGAGTTTTGCCTCGTTCTTATTGACCGCGATGCTCTCCCTCAATTGTCCTATGAGCCTTTTTGCCTCGCGCTTCTCCGCCCTCAATTTGGCCTTCATTGTCGTGTCCACGGCAGCCTGGAGCTTCAGGGCGCTCAACTTGGTGGTGAGGGAGCCCAGTTCATTCGAGAGTGTGCGAACAGGATCCTCATGCGGCCCCTCCCGCTTCTTCTTCGGTGCCATTGCCCCCGTCAAACGCGGCCGAAAGGGAGAACACCGGCGTGGACGCTGTCAGGCTAAAAGTGCGCTCGTCCGACAGAGTGGGCCGTCAGCTTAGGGAAATCGACTGGGCGGATCGATGCCTCAGGAGTTTGAAATTGACACCGCTGACTGCGCGACCCACCAACGTCAGTCAGTCAGTCGGCTTCCCCTCCCCGTTTACTCCCCCTTTCACATTCAATCCGTATGCATAATTTAGGCGATGCGCTAAGGTCAAAATATTGTCAGCTCCATGAGTCTTAACGCATGTGTACATTTCCACTTGAGCTATTACGATGGACAAGTAGGCTTGCGAAATGCCTCGTCATCGCTGCCTTGAACATTAACAATGCGAACACTTGCGGGCCGACGATGCCCGCATGCCTGAACACGCGGGTCTGTAGGGGGAGGTTGCGAGACACTCGACAGGAACCGCGAGCGTCACCCTGTTTTCTTGGGTTGGCTTTAGCATTAAATCCCACCTTAGGGGAAAATTTACATTTCCGCATCATGTCTGGCATCCACTGGTGCAGATGGGGCGAAAAACGCCAATTTCATCATCAGTCCGGGTCGTCGGGTAGGACGCGGGACTCATGAGACCACCTCGACAAGGGAGGCGGAGCTTCCCCTTCCGCGCGACAAACTTTCGTCAATTTTGCCGATTTACTTAAAACCAAGCGACTTTTACTGCCAATAACTTGATTTGACTGGGGCAATGAGGTGCCTTAATGACTGCTCCTCGAAAAAATCAAACTGAGCACTACAGCACGTCGAACTGGGGTAGTATAACATCCGGACAGGGTGTATCCGCATCTGTAATCACCTTCAAAACAAATCTGTCAAAAATATCACGAGTCTTTTCTGCACTGCCACAGGCAGCGCGTCCACAACCCTATCTCGGAGTCCCGCAGGATGGAGTTTCGCACCCCCACCTTCGCCTCTTATAGGACGACTAGAGAAGCCTCTGGGGCACGATGGACTGCTCCACGATCTATTAGAATTCCCCATTTGGATCCATCTACTCATGGTGGGAGGCCACGAGGTGTCGGTCGCACTGGATGCCGCCAACGGGAGGTGGAGGGGTGAGAGCTCGCGTCGACTGACCTCCTCACTCACAAATTCCAAAAAACGTGACAGGTGCGCGGTCCCTGCACGTAGGCGACGCTGGCCGACCGCCGAACCCAACCCCCAATGTGCGCACACATCTTGTCACCTCCCACATTAGTTACCTCTTCTCTCAGAGCGCCGCCAAGGCTGTTTGCACACTGCAGTCGCAGCGAGTCAGACGCAAAATACTAATTTTGTACTGCTAACTAAGAGTGGGTTGCCGGCACTCGGCGGGCAGGCAGCACCAGCCACATCTCACCTTCCTCGGCAATGCCAAAGCCGGCATCCGCCAGCCCGGCCGCAAGGGACTAATAGTAGGTGCCGGGCAGGTTTTTGAATGCCCACGAAAGCCCATCGAGGCTGTAGCCTGACTGACGTACCCCTTCGGTTGCCCCGTTTTTAGTCTCCTTTCGAAACAGGTGTATGTAAGTTGGCTTCTCGGCGGAGAGGGTAGTGAACACGCCGCGGTCCCGACGCGCCCTATGCCGTGGTCCCCTCATCCAGCCGCTCTCAATGCTGATTTATTTAACAGTCTCGCCTCTGCTGCTTTCCCACTCGTGATGGTTACAGAGGCAGAAGGAGTAGTGAAAGGGTCCAGATTGCGCCGTAGTTGACAACCGCGAAAGCCGAATTTATTAGGGCGCAAAGCCACTAAGATGGGAGGAAGGGAAAATTTGAACTAAAGGCTAGAGTGTCTATTAGTCTTAGCGCCCTCTTATCAAAGTAGATGTTGCATTTTATTTCCTAGGGAAAAATTGACAGGAACTGCTCCAATTGTTGTGACGTTAGAGCATTCGAGATTATCCCACCAGCTGCATGGTCATGCAAACGCCTCTCACGATAGAAGGGGGTCTCTGACCGCTGCCCCAGAGGCCTCTCTAGCGCCCTGAAGAGTTTGGTTATGAAATCAAAATGTCATTTGCAGTTGGAATTTGTTCACTCTGTCATCTCAGTTACACCACGTCCATCAGGTTTCCCTCGCTTGCCGCTCTGTAGCCTTGCTGACGACACATCGCCGCACCACTTGCACTACTATACACCCTTTGGTGCCACCCACTTCAATCTTGCACTTTAACATGAGGAATCCTTCACCTTATCCCATCCTCTACAATGCCTCCGCGCCTCCGCCGACCGCGCAGTGAGGAGGAGGACTCCACCGCCGGCTCGGCCCCCGCCTCCCTCCGCTAATGTGGCAACGACTGCCTGATGCACCGTTCGTTGGCGGAGTGAGCCTGCACAATATTCCTCACCACTCTTCGCCCTTCTTCCTATAAAGGCGGTGCATAGATTAGTTCGGCCTTGTAAACATGCTGACTAATTGGAACTACTGGCGGTCAGATAGGGGGCCCAACGACTAGGCGGCAGGTTTGCTGTGTTTGTTCAAGCAGGCAAATGTCAGGCCTGTGCAGACACTCCCTTACCGTGAGCGGTAGGCGACTCTGCATCCGCCCAGGCGACCCACCCCGCACCGCGCATTCTTTCCGACTCTGCCGGTAGCAGTGCGACCCAAAATGTGCTGCGCCACTTTTTGCCTCAAAATTGATGGCTTTGTCTGAAGACCCTCGTCTTTAACCGGCGCATATTCTGGTTTGTAGAGTGATTAAGGCAGCGGTGACTTTAGTTTATGCAAAGACCAGGGGTGACGTCGCTAAGAGATCGCGACGACGGCGCAAAAGAGGTTGATCCGAATTGACCCATCTTTGCGGCACGATGACTGCGTCATACTGACTAAACTGGGGTCCGCCAGCTTCTCCGTAGTGTAGTGACAGGCTCTTTCTCGTCTTCTCAGCTGTCCAAATAATTTCATTTGAAGGGTAGGCATCCCTTCGGCTGCGACTCTACTTGATGTGTGCTTCGAGAGCCCTACGCTGCTGTTCAAAACCGCGGTGCGGATGCCAAACTCAAATGCAGGTGAGCCCTCAAGCATTAAAATCACCCTTACTAGCGGACGGCAACGCCACCCGCCCAGAGCACTGGCAGTGTCATGAATCAGCAAAAGAAATGGTGTGGAGGCATAAGTCGCGGGCTTCATTCACAAGACCAGGAGACGTTCAGCGCGGGCGCTGGCGGGCTACCAAGGGCGCGTGAGCTCGCCACGAGGGCCGTGGAGAAGCCCTAACTCGCCCCTCGCGGACACGTCGCGTGCGCTCCGCCGCTTCTTCTTGCTGCCCTTCAAGAGCCGCATGAAAATTGTCAATTGGTGTACCGAGGGACAAGGCGGCACTAAATCGCATCGCGTCTGCGAACAGTCCACACGTTAAATAGTGTGTATACAGCGTTGTAATCATCGGATCGCACCTCATACTGTGTTATTTTGCGCGTTAAGTCGGTTTTCATCCCAAAAGATCATTGCCAAAATGGGTTTTTAACTGCACACATTGGGCAGGTGAATACGGGACTGGGTGGAGGAGAGTGGAAACAGCGCCGGTGTGGAGACTGGCTATATTTCATACGGGGTGGTGGCACAGCCTCCACATGCTCAAATTGGGGCGTGGATTCCCATGAGATGTCAGCACTCGGTGGCCCTCACTGCTGCTCCGTGTAGAGGCGGCCGAGATGTCCAAGGCCCCCGGCGCAGCCCTTGGTGCCTTACTGCGCTGGCGGCCTCCTGCGGTCCGCCGACTGCGCGGCGGTTGGACTCGCGCTTGGCGCTCGAATGGCCTGGACGACACCGCCTTCGATCGGACGGAGCAAGGCACTTGTCGTTAGTCAATTTCCATACGCTTCGAAACTTCTAACATGGAATGCTCAAATTCCGGGGCGGTCGTAAAGGACACATTCGTCGGAGTGATGCCCTTCGGTTGAAAACTGCGAGCGGTGGAGTTGCGTGAGATATTTTGGCCGGTGCTGGCCCGAATTTTGCCCTGCCCAGGACATCTCGTCGTCCCTATATTGGAATTGAAGCCCATTTCCTGCTCTTGTTCTTTGTTGGTGAAGTGCTCCAAAAAATATATCGCCACCATAAGTGTTCTGCCGTTCAACCGCGGAAATGGATCCTGCTGTGTGAAACAAAGCAATAGGATGATGTGGAGCTGGCACAACTTCTCTAATGGACGAAGGGGACACTCGAGAAGGTGGGAGCTGAGGACAAGCAGACACGAGGTGCCTCGTGTTTTAGGCGGCGGAGCTTGAGGTGTTTCTCGCCCACTCTTGTTGGGGCGCAGAGTTGACTACGGATGAAAGCTTTGGCGCAAGCCACGAAGTCGCTACTGCCGCCTTCTGTGCGTGTCTTTCAACTGGCTGTTGAGACATTCTTCGAGTGCAAGCAATGGACGAGGTGAGGCTGGCGAGTATCACACTCTGCCCAGCAAGACTTTTGCAAACGGCTCTGAACGACGTTTTCAGCTCTAACATCGCTTGCCTCCCTTGCAGTCGATCGCTCATTCACCTAATTGCTTACTTAAATAACAGACAACCTTGTTTGTTGGACGAGGCACTGCACCAATGTGAGTGGCCCAGGATTGCACGAATGAAGAGCTGCCGTGGTTGCGTGGCAAGAACCCAATTCCCTCCTTTTTGTGGCTATATTTTTCCTGCCTTGTTTACCGTCGATGGCCCCACTTTGCTGGCCCGTAAGCTGCCTAGGCGTGGGCACCCGAAGTGGTGAAAGCGTTTGGGCACTCGGCGAAAGGGTCCGAGCGCAGAGTGCAAGGGCAGTTGGTGGGACTCCCTCGAAGCAAGTGATACCGTGGCTGCGCACCGAATCCTCCGTCATTGAAGCGCGAACAGCCCGGAACTTCCTCTCCCCCACTACTTCTATGGTGGTGCTTTGCTATCAAAAGTTCCCTTTCCTAACCTTTTCCACTATAGTTTAGGCTGCTTAAACTAGGAATTGTGGCGACTTTTTTTTACTTTCGCGATGAGTGCCCAAGTAGCCTGCCGCACTTGAATAAGTTTGGGCTCCGTTCCCTTCTGCAATGAGAAAAAAACGAACTTCGGTAATGCACATGTCTTGTCATGGGCAGCGTTCTGATTCGGAAATTTCTATCAGGCTTTAAAGGCATTTGCACACGAGGCTTTTCGTTCATCAGCGACACTTGCGAAAGTACACGTTGGGAGCATCAACAGGCCTCACTCCATGTTCTCTTGAGTCGGTCGTGCGCGAGACGGTACCGTGGGGTAGGTGTGGTGGGAGGAGCATGCTGTCCGGCCCGTCCCCTCCTCCGGCTTTGGCGGTAGTCGGGCTCCCCAACCGGTCCGTTACCAGCTCCGACTCAGGCCTCAAAGTGGCGAGACGGTTCAAATGCTGCCTGAAGGTACTCATCGCGTTGCAGGCCGCTGAGCACACTGCCTTCTCGCTGACATTAAATTATAATAACTGGCTGAGCACTAATGGCCATCCTCGTAGACCTAACGACTGGTCTGCTGCAGCAGCAACGGGTGCCGGAACATCTCAATGGAATAGTCGAGAAGATGAAGCCACGTGGTAGAGCCTTTGACGGCCTCAGCTACTTTACAGATAGAGTCGCTGGGCGGTAATTCCTCACCTGGTTTTGTCAATTTCATCGTGACCCTTCAACATCGTTTTCCATCTCTCCTAGAAGCCGACACTGGTTTTGGACGCCTCGCACTTCCGCCACTACACGAAATTGTGCATCCTCGGGAAGAATCGAGGATGACGTCCGAAAAGGTTCATGTGCAGGTCAAAATCGAGACGTTCAGAAACCCAACGGGCAAAAATTCGAAAGCCGTCGTCGTGCAAGTGGTAGCTCATGAAAAGAATCTTCGGGGCCGCCATCTCCTTCTGCACAGACAAAAGAGGCACCTCGCGCAGTCTCGGCGTTGCTCCCAGTGCGTTCTCTGTCAGACTGCAGGATCAGTTGTCGAAGGAAGTGAGATTCAAAACTGTGCGGTAGAGCATAGCCTTATTATCATTTGGAGCCAATTTCAACAGCCCAACAGGGCTCCATCAGCCTCCTTCCTCTGGGCTGAGCGTTGTGCCGACGAGGTAGTTTTTTTACCGCAGAGTGAATGCTTCCCCGGTCAAAAATGCAGGCATTGAAAGCAAAGAAATGCTACCTAATCTTTGGCGTGGGCAATTAACTGCCCTCTTAAGGTATTGTCCACTTCAAAAAGTGAAATTCGCCGACACTGTGCACCATCACAGCAGAGCCAAATTCAGTGCCAAACAGTTTTTTAGCTCCTAAGTGCCCCACTACCTACATGCCCGTCTTCTGACACCCTCGAAAGGCAGTCGGCTTTGGACTGGGCCATCACCAGCCGCACGGGAAGCTTCAGTGATGAAACGTTGTTTCCGCACCTGCGTTAGAAAAGAGTGGAATGCAGAAACTGCAATCCGATGAGATATCTGTGCTTTCAACGAATCTGCCCGGCTGTCAGCCCGCCAAAATCCCTACTTCAAATCCATTTTGATACACCAGGTTTTGCCACCTTATCTGATTCACGTGGCAGTACTCCTTGCTTTAAACACAAATGTCAGAGGGAAAAAAACGTGCAACGTCCCCTCACGCCCAAGTACTAGGAATACGTCTCAGTCGGCGAGGACGCGACTGATCGCCTGATTGGGAAATTTAATAACCAACCAAATGAAGCTACATAAGCAAACCAACTTCGGTCGAAACTTGGCATTGAAAATAAGGGGTTTGCTTAAAAGCTTGATCTCCGTGTACTTCATCGTTTTCGGCCAAATGTGACCGTCTTCGTTAGAATAACTTGGCCCCAAAACTCTCCCACATGCTGTGACGACAAACCACACACCTTTCCAGCACTTCGCTGTTTTCTGATGCATTTGTGCCCCGAGTAGTGGCAAGAGGTGCAGGCGTGCGGGACAAATTGGCAACTGGGCCGACCGGCCGAGGCCGAAGGGAGCAGAGGGTCCGGAGCCAGCGCTTTTCTGGCCGGTTGACGGCGCGTTGCAATTCTCCGCGTCAATCGTGCCCCCCCACAGCAACGAGGTGTCAGCACGCCACTCTGAGGCAAGAAAGGCGTTGACGCCTGCTTGGGTGAAACTGCTTTTCACGGGCACACTTTCACTGGAAGTTTGTTCAACGGAGTGATAATTGGGTCGAACGACTTGTAACAACCGTAGTGCATGATTTCCGTTGACAGCAAACAGTTTAGGAAAAAGGGCTTTTATTATTTTCGTAAAATTCCGCTGTCACTTTCGGCAGTTGTGGCGAAAGTAATTGGCGGAGTTTCGCCTTCACTCACTGGCATTCCATTCCCTCCCGACGGCGCATGACGTAGCAGGACCGGTCACGAGTGTTGCAGTCGATTTCACACCAAGCGATGCCAGACCTGTTTACCACCGTCTGGACTTATAATAATAGTAAAGAACGGAAATCATTATTAGCCCAACCACTGCGCAGTGCGCACACTGAAGTGGCATTTTACAAGGCAGCACGGGGAGTCGGGGACAGGACGTTAGCTTTCTCAGCTCAGTGAGACGTTTCCCCCGTACTTCCATTTCGTCAACTGGCGAATAAGATTATAGTTGTGTTTGAGAGCGACTCATTTTCGATGTCGATTAGATTTGGTGAACGATAAACAACACTTTCTTCCCTATGCTACAGATCATTTGCACTCACTTAATTAAGCACTCCGTAATCAGTTCCGTAAAAATTCACCAACTTCTCTTATCTTTCAGAAGCGCTAACATCTCAGCAAGACAACGAGATTGGGTAAAATACTTTAAGGTTACGGAAATTTTTTTGCATTCGATACACTGTCGCTCGATTCTCGCAACGACAAAGTTAAAAGCCGGTTGTATGTAAACAGCTGCTCAATAGCCGCCCCCCATCCCACCTTCCATAAGAACCTGGGTTAAGGTAACCAAGCTTTACCAGACCTCAACTTGATAGGGATCATTAAGGATTTAACGTCGGGGTTTATGAAACTGAAATTCAGTCGGCACACCGATCTTCTGCACACATGCCCTCTCACTACGATCAAAGATAGCAATCCATGAACCATGCAGAGAAATAGACAGTGTAACGACTTATTTATTAATGCCGCTTGCAATTATCCTTTTGCCTCTAGGTACGGACGCATTGTTCGGATCTGCGCTAATTCGGAAAATAGAGAATGAAACCCTTCAGTAAATAAGGGACTCCGCCTGCATCAGAGGAATAAATCAAAACTTGGGTTCTCGAACGGAAGAAAATGTATTAAAGACCCACCGCTTTAACTCATTGCGGTAGGATCAACGCAATGAGAGCAACTGGCAAGTCACGTCGTACTCTGGAAAGCTTTGCTTGAAATAGCCTGGTCGGAGCCACGAGTAGTCAAATGACCTTTACACAAGATGTTCAATTATCTAATGCTCTTTAATGTCATAGTGAGAGGTTTAAGAATATTACAGGCAGGTTATTCGAAATAACACTTCTCCACCAAAAAGCGCAATTGTGCTGGAAATGTAACCAGGTGACCATGGGTAGAACATAAAACTATCCAGTCGTCTGACAGCATTGTCTGTGTCCGGGAAAGTGCAAAAACACAAAATGACTCGCAAAGCGTCATTTGCAAGAGTATCGTAATACCGAAATGATGCTAAATGGACTATGCGTCTACATCGGCCGAACATTGCACGTCTGCGCTACTTACCCTTAAAAGTAGTTAACGTTTGCTGTAGTGCACCAAGGGCATGAGAGTTACTTCAACACCAAAAAGATAATCGTAAAGGGCAGAACGGGACCTCAAACCCGCATGAGCTAGAAATGAAGGAACACAAAATAAACACCAGTAAATGTCTGTTGATATACCAAACAGAATCCGAGTAAGTCAGGGAACTGGCAACATTACCAAACCACCTAAAAGTTTCACCTCCACTTATCCTCAACAAGCTATACCATACACGTTGAGTAAAGCAAAACGAGAAATCCAGCAAAAGCCTATAAGTGTAATTTGAGGCACATCTGTTGTATAGTTAAAAAACTATTGTACATAAAGCATAGTACGCACTCAGTGGTCAAATTCTCAAGTCCACTTAACGTGCTTCCAGATTTTACGACGAAACCTCCACGGAGTACGAGGCTCGCTCATAATTTGTGCTTGTCGATGTCGAGGGTGAACTCTGCATTCAATATAAAGCCTATTATCCCGTCTTTCAAAAAAACAATCGCGACACCTGCGTCTAAGCCGTTCCTCGGTTTTATATTGCCGATTAAACACCGTTGGAATAAAACACCTCCCGTGAGAACCTGGTGATAACGTCAATGTCGGAAAGACAGTGTATCCTGCAAAATTCACGAATCGAGTGCAAAGCTTCCATAAGGACATGACGGAAGACAGCGCACACAAACTAGACCAATAGTTAAAGGAGTTAGGTTAACTCCTTTTTATTTCACAGTGCATTAGGATAATTTTCCATGTTCGCATATTATTGATATATTTATGTTATATGTGAATATCTACATCCATATTTTAACAACAGTGTTTTACAAACAAATATCTTTACTGATTGTTAACGCGTTTGTGGCATTGTTTGAATTCTCACTTGCACAAATACTTGAAAATTTTTCACCGCATATTAATTATGGAATATTATGAATGAGATTGAAGTTTCAGTAAAGACAACCCCTGAGTAATCCTCTTCCGTTTTGCCATTTATCTCGAAACAATTAGCCATGCTACCAATTCATCTCACCATTTTCGCAAGCAATTACGAATGTAAGAAGGCATATCAAGACACCAATATTCATCCTATATTAAGACGAGCGTGAAATCTGACCCTGGTCAGTACGTACGAAGAAAAACCTACGCTTTTACTGAGTTCCGCTGTCTGAGGCCTTTGTGGTACCTTCTAAGCAGAAGGAGATGCACCCCACACGGTTGTGAACGTTAACCGCTTATGGAGAATCAACACCAACTTTCGCAGATACTTCACCAGCCCATGGCTCCAATTCCTCCAGGTATATCAACCTTAGTACTGCTTCAAAGGTAAAGATAAGGGAATATTGAGGGACTCAGACCCACGCAGTGGAGCTCGCACTGATATCGAACAGTCAATACTCAATACTTGCGATGTTGATCTGGCTCTGGCTGTCATAGAAGGATGTCAACACACTCGAATAGTCCGCAGGCAGGACTCGTGACGATGCCCACTCACAGACTAATTCCGAAACTTGAGACAGATCCATCGCTACTAAGATGGCGGGAGACCGTGGTCATATTAAGGAGTGAAAGCAATGTTATTAAGCAAAGTGGAGGAATGAGAGTGTAATTACCGAATTAGTAACGATGAAGGCTGCCATGGCATCTAAATGGTAAAATCATGTAAAAAAGAGCCGAGTGCTCGAACCATACTAAAGAGGAGTCCATGTAAAACACGAGGAAGTAAAAAAACCAATAAAAGTCAACTTCACATTCCGAATGTGGCTGCAGCTTGCATCTATAAAACGACTCCGCCTCTTCCTTCCTTGGGCAACTAATGCAAATTGTCTGGAAGTAAGCTAGCAGCCCTTCGACCCATCATTTAGTGCTGCAATTCAGAGTAGTTTCCTAGCCCACCAATCGGTACTTTCGTGACAGTAATTCCGCTTACATCTCGTAAATTTTTTTCTCGCTTCGCAGACTTATAAATCATGTAACGCTTCGAGATTTTTTCGTGACTTGTGCGTTTTGCTGCTGGCACGAATCATCCGCAAGTTTGACACACTTTGGGTCGGGCGACTTCGTCCACTCGTCAAAGCGGACATTGTGCCGGCGCCGCATCATGTGTTAGGCCAAGCTCGGTCAGTGACGTTTACCCGGAGGCGAGGGTGTCGAGGCGTCACAGACTTAGAGCGGATCCGTTGTGGGTCAGGAATGCTCGGGAGGTCGTCATCACCCAATCTCTACCGAACACACAAGGCGACTGATGGAAGAGGAAAGAGGAACAAGAAAGGGAGATGTATGACTTCCGGTCTCGAATGTACCATTTACACTCGTAACACCCATCTCAATGTTATGCTATTGCTAAAGCGCCACTACAGATAGCTTTTAGGGATTAACGAAAGACGAGGTCCCAAAACCCTGGTCATCCTAATCAACTGGTGCGTTTAACAACGAAGCCTAGGCCGATTATTGAGAGTGCCTCCCGCCTCACTTGTTAGTGGTTATTTTTGCCCACTAAAATGGGGAAGAAACTGCCAGGTTTGTAGCCAGTCGAAATCCAGAAAGGTTGGCAAAAAAGGCGCTAAATGAACAGGGAAACGAGTCCCTCATTCCCACATTCAGTGATCAAATTTTCGCAGAGTAGCCTCAAGGTCCAAAGGGTAACAGCGTTTGTACCAGAGCCTGCATGTTTCGTTGGTTTGAATATCAGAATAAATCGCTAGACCAAACAACCACGAAGCAGGGATGACCGGTGAACGAGATGCATCTCAAGAGTCCGTCTCAGTCGAAGCTTAGTACGCCGGAGACCTTTGCAGATTGTGATGCCTAAATTTTACTCGAAAAATCTTGCACGCAAAAGCTTCAAATGTAAGTAAAAATGTATAGAAGCCCACCTAAAACCCCATTTGGCTTCCGTTATGACAGACTTGCTGAACCAAAGCTATATTTGGACGACAAAGGCCTACATAATCCTTACTCCAGAAAAAAAGATGTAAAAGACAGCTGAAATAAACAGAGGCTCGCGTTGTAACCAAAAGAATAGTTAATTGGGAGACGACGAGTTCTCACTACGACCCGATGGACATAGGAACCGAGACAAGACTACAAGGCCGCAGAATTTGTCACTGTGCAATGACGCTGATGCACACTGCTGTCCGACGTGCGCTCGCCAGGATCAGAGTGGACGGGAGTGGACGGCGTCTGCTCTTCTTTTACCAACCTTTTTTCCGCGTGCTCCTCCGCTTCGTCATGACAGCCGTTTACATCCTCCGGCTTTGCATCCTCCCCTGCCTTCTCCTTCGCACTATTTTTTTCGTCCAACATCTCCTTGCTCACCCCAAACTCGTTCACCCGTTTAGGGTCGATTCGGTAAATCCAGCGTTGGTAGAGGTATATGAAAAAAATTATATCTAAACATTAGAAAGAGGGATACAAAGATCAGTTTGAGGCAAACGTATATGATAGAATTATAAAAAGAAGACGGACATTGGAAGGCATTAAGGACAAGGAGGCGAAACTCGCCACAAAAAATATTACCTGAAAGACTAAACACAAGGGAATGCGTTAACATCGGACTAGATTATAGGAGCGGCTTGCCTGGAAATACTCAGGACCAATTTTCAGGCACCGATACACACCCGAATACGAGATAAGCAAGCAATAATTTATAATACCTTTTTAATCCACTGACTAGACAGCCTACAATTTCTGAGGATGTCATATGAGGGAAATAAGCATGAAGGACGTTATTTACCCAAGGGGGATTAATTCACCCCTCGAAGTTATTATAAATAGTGAGGGCCAATTACCCGAGCCGAATTGCCCAAGCAACAGAAGTTCGCTGATTTGTAAAACAAGGCAGACGACATAAAAACCGACAAAAAGGCCAGCAACATCTAACCTATGGAGTGTTAGTACGCTTCTACGCACTCGCAAGTCCACTAGCAAATAATTAAAAATGCTTTCGTAAGCACCTATACTAGCTAATATTTTACTCTATTCGTAACTGCTATAATAATGAGGTTGTGCAATAGAGTCCTCCATAGAAAATTAGTAATTGATAAGTAGGAAGTTACTGAAGTTCGTCCCGCATCGCCTACTACACAAGCAATAAGTCTGAACATTCGCTCGTTTGCCCTCAACATCATAATAGTTCCCCTAGTCTTGAAACAACAGTTGCCGAAAAAAGGTAAAAATTAGAGAAATAAACCTCCCGACTCGTGAATCAGTTTACAGAGTCACCAATGACAAAATCGGCCCTTTTACAAGTTTCTGAATATAGGATTAGTTCAAATAGAGTGGGAAACCCCAAAAAGGAATTTAAAAGCCCATGATCAAATTTTGATGTATTTGAGGGATCAACGAGCCTAAACAAGAGAGCACATAAGTTTCGGACGTAAGCAGAATACGAAAAGACACGAAGTATGCAATTAAGTGATTCTAGAGTTACTACGCACCTCACCCAGAGGTTTTGTCAGGCAAAATTGCAGACAATTCAACACAAACCTACAAGGCTAGAAGAGGAAACTTGTCTTAATACGAGAATTGTCGAGATGGCTATGAGGCACGTACCGTCACGGAAACAGCCGATGCGATAGAGGGTGGGCGTTTTGATGACAAAGGCGAAGAGATCGTCAATAAAAGTGTTGAGGGCTTTATAGGTTAGCATGCGCCAGGGAAGATGGGCAACTGACTTGAGCTTATAATTGATGAAGAGTTGAGGTGTCATCGCAATAAAACCTAGCGAATGCAAAGAACATAGAATAAGTATTTTGCCATACAAGACAAAATATATAAACGTAAACAAAGAACAACTATCAATGAAGACACATTAAAAATAGCAGAAAAGATAGAAAAACCACAATGGGAGATTTTGTGGTCGAGGCAGCACAACTCGCTATTGTCCCAAGGGCACAGATTAGTACAGCTATTGGTTCCAGCGTGAATTAAATTCTGTTAGAGGCATCTTAACCACGCATTTATGACAGCATTACAAACAATCAGCGCCAGTTACTAAAAATTCATCCAAACGTAAATCATTTGGCGTTGACTTAAAAAGTTAAATTATGGGTGTAAAAATCAAGCATCGAGGTGCCACACAGATCACGGTTATACACTTCAAAGACATGTTATAACGGCGAATAAAAACACAGTATCAAATATTTTTAACATAACGCTAGTGTGGCAGACACAAGAGAACAAGAAACATACTAAATGTGAGGAAGAAACCGTATAGCATTGAAAGAAACCAAGAGTACCAGCCACGGTGCTCTTCGTAGACAAGTGAATAACCGGCATAGGAGACGAGAAGAGGGGAACAGGACCCAAGAGAGGTATTTAAATGCCATCTGGGAAGAAAGGTCGGTGTAAAACAGGCCATATGCTGAGTACTAAAAGAATATTAGCAGGAAATACCTGATCGTAAACCTTCGTTTCAGACTCGACGTAGCTGGATTGCCATTCAAAGGTTGGATAAGGCAGAAGGCCAAACAACTTATAATGTTGGTCGAACTGAAAGGAAACGAAGTTATCTTAAAATAATAATTACGGCGGTAAAAAATGCTGTTTAGGGGCTATGGAGGGGGTCAGATCTTGTCAGGGGACGATCAAGTTAGTCGTAACCAGTTTGTATTTAAGTCAGGTTCGACCTGCAACGTGGTGTAAAGGTCATTTTACAGCATACATTACTTAAACCACTGAGAAACAGCGATTAGATTATACAACATTCTTTGTCCAATATTGGCATATCAGTCAAATAATGCGACATACATTCGAAATACTAAACAATACAAGCTCACCCGAATCTTGAAGACTTTATGAATTTTCCAAATTTCGATGGCAAGTCCAATACAGACAGAAATCCGAACGACGAAATTTGTGTCATTGTCAAGGACGTAAAGTACCACAACCACTGATTGGACGATATTGAACAGAACCGAGCGCAGTGAGAGGCCTTCGAATGACTCACGTGATCGCCAAAACTGAATATCTTGAAAAACAAGTAAATTATTGCTTTCTCCCTTTCTTCCACGACGAACTTAATTAGCTCCAAACATTTTAAGGATGATGATGAAAGAGGATAAAATCGCAGATAAATTGGTGGTCAAGTATTCAAGTTAGCTGATGCATACAGATACGCATTGCCGATGGCGGAATATGTAAAAAGAGATCGCCTCCATATCAAAAAGTAAACTCATTGTCTATAGCATAAAGTCATAAAGAAAGCCTTAACGGTTAGTGAAATGTAATAATTACAAAATGCGACAGAAAGCCAGGCTTAAACAGCTAAATGGGCGCCAATGACGAGGATTTAACGTAATCGCAGCACCTCAAAGCATCTGGAAAGGACTTACTAAAAGTAACCCACGAAAATTAAACACAAAAGTTTATATAAATTCATACTTATTTCAATGCATCATTAAGATATGAAATGAGGACGAGGTAAACATTAAACAAATTAGACTATTTCTTGGGCGATTAAGAAAATAACCAGGGAGAAGTGGGATAAAACCCCATTTGTTACAAAGGTAGCGTGAGCCACACGATTTCTCCAAGGCTCGTCAAGAAGCATAAAAATTAAGTTAGTGATTAATAGAGAACAGATGTTAATAAGATTTCTTAAAGAGGCAATACTATGATTGCTCAAAAAATATAACAAACATTATTCAGTAAAACCACAATGTAGAAAAATTTGACTCCAAACGTAAGATATTAAAAGAACGTCAGGAAAACCTGCCATTTTTGAAAGCAAGCATTTCGAAGACGGAGTGAATAGTAGATACCACGATGGTAAGTGCAAGTAGATATGGATTTGTCTCCAAAAAGGTCCTCTAAAATGTGAAAACGGATACCCGTATCGCTATCAAAAGTTGATCTTAAATGGACGAAAAAGCATAGAAAGATGTGGATGCAAACAAAAGTATAGGTTGGTATACCTTCAAGGTGTCTTGATCTTCGTCTTCGTTAAATTTATCATCTTCTGTTTGACCCAGAAGATCTGGAAACCATGACTTTCTCATGCTTTGGGAGAGATAAAGTTGCCACTTAAAAAGCGACATCGGTGCAACCGTGAGACGGAAGATGAGCTCTGACGTCGTTTCATTCACTGGCATATATTCCTCATTGAGGTTCCAAAAATCATTTATGTATATTGCGGGATAGTACTGGTTAGTCGGCTCGTACCACTTAATAACTTGAAAAGAAAAAAATATATCTACAAGCCAAATGAGATGTTAAACAAATAACAAATAAACCAAGCTTAACGATTGAAGTATGCAATACTCTTTCAAGGTTTGAAAACTAAACTTACACTCATTGATTGGGGAAGGTACAGATTCACGAACCCAGGGAGTGTGATCATCGATTAAGTTCACCGTCAGATTTGGATGCCAGTGTGAGACCGGAGGAAGGTACTTCGAGTCGACCGGAATGCCAGAGGAAAGAGATTTTGGAAATGTGCTTCTGAGTGTCCCGTCAATAGATTCATAGTCCGGGAAACACGACGTTTGCGCATGCGAGTAATCTCTTTAAAATAACAATACAACCATATTTAGATATAAATATTCAAAATGCCTGTTTGAAGGCAAAAATTTCCCACCTTTCGAAGCTGAAAACGTGTACTGCTTAGAGTATTTTTCTTCAGATTGTGGATCAGGAAAGAAAGATACCAGGCAAGACGAAGTAAACATGAATGTACATTGAACCGTTATTCTTCAGATTCTACCCCAGATGACACAGAAATATGAGAAGGGGCCACGTCGTAAATTGCGTAATCATAAACACTTAAACCTACTTCACTAGCCTTCAAAACGGCCGTTTTTGTGTAACTGCCATCGTGTGCATCCCCATCTTCCCAATTGCCATACCTGAAGCCCTTAAGGTGCCAAAATAATGATGAAGGATCACTATAATTGGTAATCTGCGGTGTTTCGGTAAGGTAGACGAAAACGTCCAAGGATTCGTCCTTCATAAGAATGTTGGAAGATTGAGGAGATACTCCCGGTTTGCCCGGAGGAACAGGAACAGAATTCCGACGAAAAAGACTGAATATAAAATACGTGAAAATAAGGCGGAATATGAAGGTCTTGATCATTGCCCATTTGTTCAAACGATACTGGGCACCGGCTTGAACAGTCTCACCACCGTTAGCTTGATTAGTCTAAAAATTCAAAGAAAAACACGTTTCGATTAATTAACCCCAGTAAAAACACAAAAGGACAACAGAAGTGAAGGGAAGTTTCATTAGATAAATTTGGGAAATATTTCCATCTGCGCATTAGATATCGTAAAGTAGCTAATGTATATAACCAAAACACCATAAAGAAAGAGACCTCTACGATTTCGCTCACATTCACGACTTCATTCGACATCACGACCTCAACGACGTAAACCACCAGGGAGTGCGGTTCAAACCAGTTTTCCCGCAATAGTAATCATTCAGACAAAGTATGTTAAACAAATAAGTCACCAGGCGAAGAAATTGCTAGAGAATATTAATACAACTTACATGACACCAAAAATGAAGAAAGCAACTTTCGTAAAGAGAAATATTTACCATAGCTAAAAAGGCGCAGCATTACAACGAAGTGACAATTAATTGAGGGTCTCTTAAAAAGCAAAATTTGTCAATATTACAGGCAATTATGGCATGCCCAACCATTCTAAAAGTCCACTCGACCATACGGGCCATTTCGATGAAACAGACCAGTTGAAATAATTTATGTCGTCCGACTTCACCTTCCCACAATTTAAAGAGTAATTTTTCAATTGCCGTCTGAAAATCATCCTCTAACAAGGCGACCAAAAATTTTCCTCCACGCCAATTTGCCAAAAATTTAGAGGCGCCATTAAGGACTCTACGAGTTAATCACCAGTACACCATTCAATAATGGTTTGTTCTCGTCCCGTTGGCCTGCATGTTCCCGGCCACTTCGCAACTCGCCTCCCGAAAGGGATCAAAGAGGGCGGTGGTAATTAATTTTTTGTCTACAAAACTTGCCGAGGACGTCTGCTCAACCATATCAAAGTCTTCCTGTCTTTCGCAGGAGGAAGCACCTCCTTTTCCATGGGGCTACTCCACGCGCCTCCGAGGCATCCTCTTGCGTGGCAGCGCATTGCGTGCCTCACGCACAGTAGCTGCCACTGTGGATTCACAAGTGGCCGAATTGCGCCTTTATGTCGCATGGGCCCGACACCCAACTGCGACGCATGCGAATTGTGCGCCGCCACACGACTCCTTCGTCTGTTCCTTGATGTGTGTGTGTTTGGGCGTGCGCCAGTCTGCGATGGATGTGACGCCTGCGCGATTAAATGCAGAGGAGGAAAGGAAAGTCACATGAGTTAATAGGCCGGTTGAACTAACCCCAAAAAGGCTCCCACAACGCGGGACCATTGAATAAGCGGGCCGAAACGTGTCCTCTGGCTTGTCAGTAGTAGGGCCAATCCGTCTTACAGGCCTCCAGAGACCACTGTCCCAGTGCACCCCTTCCTTCTCCAAGACACGCTGTGTGTATTCGTGTCCACAGGCTATTCCCTTGTGCAGATGGAACAGCCATCCTCCGCTTTGGAGGCGGCTACTCGTGCCCATCTGGTGAGCAGCTGTGCACACCTCCAGTCCACCAGGCTTCCGGTTGCTCTCCCCTTCACTTAGCTCAAGAGGGCAAGGAGTTGAGGCGTTTCCTAGACGGTTCGGCACTTCGGACCACAGTCCATCAAAAACCCTTCCACCATGTTTCCGACACAACTCCGCTACTAGATCTGTGGCACTAGGTGTCGCCAATAAAGGATCCTCTTCTCCTCGCCCTCTCAGTCGGTAGAGTCCACTCCTTAGAGCACCAGGGACTCGACCCAAAGCCGTGGTCGTCCTCGTCTACTTCGACAATAAACGTTGTACGCTTCGCTCGTCGCTCAACTCTGAATAAATAATTCGCGTCTACACAGTGAGATGGTAAAACAGATTTTGGTGTTGCGAGGCCAAGTTTCCACGGTTCCCGTAGAGACTTGACTTTCTACCAAACAAATTTGCCTCTTCGTGTGCGGAAGACGAGCCACCAACCAACCAACCAACGAAGGTCCCTTCAGCATTCGACCGCACCCCCTCCACTTGGCAACACCCGGAATCAATGGAACTCCTCCATCTGATGAGGCCGAGTGGTTCCTCACCGCCATAATAAAGGCCTCATGCGACTTCAGTGGGTTACCATGCAACCGCGTCTCGCCTAGCCCACAGATCACCTTCACAGTTAATCTCGTAAACTCTACTACTCAAGGTGGTGTCGATGTTTTGTGACCATATATATGGCAGTGTGACAATAGGGAAAACGTGGTCATCCTCTCGTTCACCCTCCGCCTTCACCCACGCAGGCAGCAGAGCATGCGGGCCACGCCATCTACCAAATGTCGCCTCTGTTACACTTCTACTCTCATTTGTCCCAAAATGCCCCGCCGAGACCAGGCAGCGCAGCCTGCTCGAATTCTCACCTGGGCCTGACCGACACCGTTTGCACGTGATCTGATCACTTGTGGCCACTTGCACCACGGCACACTGGTTTCCGCAGGCCGCGTCAGTCAGTCTGCGGCGGGCTCGCTCTGAGTGACAGCTCTACCCGAGCATGATTCTGTTGGAGAAATAAACTCCTCTCACTCGGAAGACTTACTCTGACGGCTCCAGTGCTTCAGTCTTCTTCTGCAGGCGTCTCCTACGCACCAGAGACATCCTGTCTCCCGCGTCCACTCAGTCCCCAGATGGGACACTGCCTCCGGTCCATTTCAACACTCACTTGACTCCTCCATCGGTGCTCTGTGAACAACTCCACCGTTAACGCCCTCTGCCCCGTCGACAATTACAACTGAAGTCTCTGCAGAAATTCCTCCCCTCTTCACAACTCAGGATACCATCACCTCTCCGCGATGCCATCGTTCTTCGCAAAATCGGCATGCCCTATTAATTGCACCGCCTCGGGCGGCGATTAATCTACCTCGGCTAAGCGAGATGAATCCACAGTGAGGGCACAGTTAAAGCCACCACTGCGTCGGCCGACTCCATCTCCAGACAGGGGCAGACACGCTAAGACGACAAAGGACGTGCCGGGCGAAAAGGCGACTTCTCAGTAGCCCCCATTAAATTCCCAACCACCGAGCGTCTCATTCAACTCACTTGGTTGGCTCAAGTGACCTGCCGTGGGAGGAATTGCTGCCTCCACAAAACCCTTTCCTGCCAGAGTGGATGCTTCTACGCACCGGTCGAGCTGTCTTTTGCGACTCGCTAGTGAGCAAAATCTTATCAAAACCAACAAGGCTCCGAGCCCCAGCCAAAGACTCACTTCTCAGGCCGCTCCAATCGCCAATAAACGCGCGCCCATATGTGGCTATAAACTTTAATTACTCTTTCACACTCTACGTGTGCTGACGGCTGCACCCATTAATCACGGGAACATTTTCACCAGACCACGACAAATACTGGCAACCAAATTGCCACGTGTGTGTATTTGACGCGCCTTTTGTCTTCACAGCACCGCTGATGCGGTCGAGGAAAGGAGTTGTGACTGTGAACTGCTTGTCGTCTGGCTCGGCCCACTGCCCTCACGGGGCGTTTGAGGCGGGTGTCTCCTCTGCAGGCCTTATCAACACCGCAGCCGACTTCCACACTGCTCACGGCTCCGTTTGACCTCCGCTGCGTTGCAGGCTGACTACGACGGGCGGGTACGCGCTATTTTGAAGTAACACACAATGTGCTCGGGGTTATGGCGAGATGAAAATCGAGATGCAAATAAAAGTCGCATCTCGGTCAGTGCCAACAATGTGCAACGCACATATTCCACAATCCCCTCCTAAACTCCTTTCAATGCGTCCCGCCTTCAACTGGTGGGGGCAGAAGGCAGCGCAACCAACTTCCACCACAAAGATAGGGGCAATTTCGGAGTAAGATGATTTAGTGGGGATGATGCCTACGCGCCGACACGCTTCATGCCTCCCAGCACGGTCTGTACGCGCCATTAAGACTTTAGGGCGGTTTCGCCGAGTCACAGAAAAGCATTCTCCCCCCCCCCCCCACGGAGCATCTTTACTGCCACGGTGGACTTTCACACTCATTAGTACGGCGATTTCGAGGGTCCCATATTCGCCCCACTCATCTGCCACATCTCCCCTACTCGAATCCCCTCAGCCGGTGCTCCTAAGACCTGTGCAATGAATTCTGCCTCACACCTAACACACGTGGTGTTGAAGTGTTGCAAACAAGTGCAACGTCATTTAGCGGCTTCATTCGTCGTCTCCCATCGCGTTGACTGTTGGTCGTTGACAGGGAGAAAGTGTCGTCCAACTTGACGAATTGGCAATTAAATCGCGACTGCCTTCCTCCATCCAACTATTCGCACAGGCCTCATCTCGGCAGACGAACAGCCCTAGGAGGCGAGCAGGAGACACGGCCACCCTCGCCGCGGCGGTGTCTGCTCTGCTCCACCAGACACAGGCGATTTATGGCGAGGAGGGAGCCACGACTGAAGGCCCCATCTCGTTCGCGAAAAAGCCCACGTGGGTACGCGACCACGATGCCCGAGTGCCGGGTGCCCCGGTGCAACGAGGCAGAGGCGGGAGACGAGATTCGCAAATTCCCTCACCGCAATTGGGGGGCGGGTCGAGGAGCACAGAACTAGCATTCAGCCTCAGTGAGGAGGGTGAAGTTGCCTGCCGGACGTGGTGTAGAGCTGAAACGGAAGGACAGAGAGTGCGGGCATTACAGCAAGTTGCTGGGAGGGCTGCGTAGTTCCGCGCAGACCCTCCCGACTCCATTCTACCTGGTCTGACTGACGGCTGACCACCGTCGTTACCCCAGCTGTCCATGGGCAGGAGACTGGCATGAGACGCCTCTGGCTGCAGCCAGACTGCGCCGACCACGGAGATAGATAAAGTCGCGGTTCACACCGACTCGTGTCACTTCCTGAAGAGTCGTCTCTCTAATGCCTTAACCACTGGTTTCCACTAACAACATCGGCGTCTTCCTACGCCATCTGGCAATATGTCTGGCGGTTAGTGGGAGTTACTCCTGACTTAAAGGTCATTCGTGGACACTCAAAGTGGCCCACTCCAGCCCCGCGATGCTGCAACAGCCCGGCTCTCAACGGAATCTACTTGCACATTCCATTTGGGCGTTCAGTTGACAGTAGGACGCTCATCGCAACCTAGACAATTCGCCTTCAACTTTCAGCAGTCTGTTTATTTCGGAAGGAGGGGAATTTACAAGGCGGCGATCGTTGCCTGTCCAACTGGCCGAATTGCGGCCTCTGGCAGGGAAACAAGTTAATTTAAGGACTCACCCTCTCGTTCCACTTTATCAAACAGGAGCACAACCACCCCTCTCGCCCCTTCGTGTGACTTCCCTTTACTTCCCTGACCGCCTATGCCCCTCGAGGATTCTCTCGGCACTTTGCAAGCGGCGGGCTTGCCCGACGCTCGAACTCGTCCGCCTCCTTCATGCACAACGAGGTGACATTCGTCCCACCACCATTCCACTTCTGGCCACCAAGCTCCTCTACCTTTCGCGCCAAACCACGCCAATTTCGGCGCCCAACCCTTAGCTCCACATTATCGCGGTTTATCTCCTCTGCGGAGGCGCGAGGTGCCTCTACTAAAGACCCCCCTAAATGCGGCTTGCAAACGGGCCGTGTGCGCCCTGCCATGTTGAGCGGCAAATTGCACGGGAGCAAAGACTTCGCAGTTCACAAAATACCTCCAACAGGTTTGACCGACTCCACGCTCTCGTCGATGGAACATCTCACTGGGCACTCGTCCCCTCCTCCTCCCACCGGCTAACATCTCGTTCACACGCACCCACCACCTGGCCACACTCAAACAGGAGTGAGAGAGGCGTCCTATGCGCGCGCTCAGACAGCCAACCGTTGCCACAGGCGCCAGCGCCTCCTCCGCGCTCCGCGCCAGCAGTCCTGTCCTGCCGCCTCCTACGTCCTACGTTTCACTCCCTCACCCACCCGCTGGCTCCCATGATGAGGCGTGCCGTGCTGCACTTGCCACCGAGCTGTCCTCCTCACAGGACTCTACGCAGCCCACTGTCGACACTGGAGGAGATTAACTTCGGCCGCCCCGCCTCCATAAGCCTGCTATGTCTGCTTTGATTCTGCAACTATTCGGAAACCACACCACCTCTCTGTTCTCCACCTTCTTCATCTAATCCCAATTCGCACCGGCCCACTTCCCGTCCAAACACCTTACACTCCGAAGAAACACACACGCCTGCCTGCTGTTCTTTTCTGAATGTTACAGAAAACGAAAAGCCGCGGAGCACACACGAACGTCCCAACCAGGCTTTCGTCCAACCACCAGCAGTAGCAGTAGCGTCCGCTCTAATGCATTCCGCCAGCAACACACCGAATCACTCACCCTATCCACCTCAGGTCCAATTGGAGGCCACAGCGGAAGCCGAGACCGACGGCACTGGATCACCGAAACTAGCCGACCCGCTGAAAGACCCTGTCTCCCAACACCACCTTCTGAGCCCGCTTCCACGACCCGTTCTTTCGTCCAGAAGCAATCCAATCACGCGTTCTATCAAGCACCTTCTTCACATCGCTATCAGTACCGCAAAAATTAACTCAACTCCCGCTAAACGCAACCTCATATCAGATCAGACCAGGGAGGGAAGGGGGTGGGTTGAGCCATCAGGATGCAACCGCAACAATGACCATCTCCACTCCTGGACATGCGGACTTGGGCACCTGCTCGAGAGTTCCAACCAGATCGCCAAGATACCTAGCAGCTGTTGCTCCTTCTTTCCCCGCCTCGCGTCCCCCTGGAACCAGTGTTAGCTCAAAGCCCACATCTTCCACCAATACGACCAGTGGGACCTACAAGGTCCTCATACTGACATTCTGTGTAATAGAAGTGTGGCAGAGGTGAAGTTGAGCTGTCAATTGACGCACTTTGGCGATGTACGCTAATGCGATTCTCGGAGTATGTACTACTCGTGCAATTGGAGTAGCAATTTAGTGGGCACTGCACGAACTGCCCTATCCTGCAGCCAACGTGCCGATAGCCTCTATTTCAGGCCTGACGAGCCACCTTCACTGAGGGCGGGTCGGCCGGGTCAGCGCCTCTACAATGCAGAAGATGTCACACTTTAAGGCTATACGCACAATACTACCCCCAGACGCGCCTGTTAGCCCTCTATTGCAAACTTGCACCTTCATGATGTCACACGCTCCCACTTGCTCGTGACACATCGGCGAGCTGTAACGGACAAGGTGACAGCAATTGCAATAGCGCCAACGGCCTCTTTGCCGACTAATCTAACACACAACTCTATGCACGCCCGTACACCAACAAAAGCACGTGTCTGTTCACCATTCTCTACAGACATGCAGATACACCCTCGCCCCCCCCCCCCCCCCCCCAAACTTCCACCCCACCCCATCACTGACGGCTTGCCAGGTGAGCCATTGTGGTCTTAGAAAGAGGCTTTCACAAACTCACCTTAAATCGAGGTGATGCGCCCACCGCTTATTGAATAGCCCTGACGCTTTTCGACACGTCCTGAAGGATCTACAAGGTTGCAAACACACACACACAAGACAGCCAAGTATAAGTGGGTAAAGCTATGCAAACTGGCTATTTAGGCAAGGACATTACGCCGCCTTTCATCCACGGGTCGAGGTTCCCATTGCTGAAGACTATGTTGCTCGTTGTCCTCCAATCTGAAACCACAAAGTGCCATGAGTTCGGACACCCTTCGGAAGGGCAAACTCGTCTAAGTACAAATACGTCCAGTCGCGATAGAAACTGCCTGAGACTCAACAGCTACTGCTAACAGACATGGTCAGCTCTCTTCCCCGTCGATTGGACCATTTTCGGCAGCACTCACGTGAGACATAATCCCCATGGCAGGCTTGACACAACCCAGAGCCCATCAAAGAACAAAAACAACTCTGGCCCTACGTCAGGCACACTGATTAATCAAACCGCAGACCGTAGCAGATGAGACGTATCATTGACTGATAGCACGTCTGTCCATTCTCACATCTCTTGAGGGTGGCGGGTTGTTTGCCAACTTCTAAATCTCGCGTTTGCAGCATGTCCTACCAGCCTCTACCCTACTCCTCCAATTAGCCCCTCAACTACCCTAACTACCACCTCTCTAATCAACAATCGAGCTTTGTGACACTGGCCAGCGGTCAACTGGCGATTACGATCGACATCATTTAAAATCAGGGTACTTACTAGAAGTCGGCCCAAAAGCCGTGAGTAACTGCTTTTCTGCCAGCCGTACCCCGTACTTCTTAAAACAGTACTCATTTCACATCGTCCAGTGATTTCGGCATTGATGGGAACAAATCATTCGACGTCGCATTCGAAGGATCATAGAGGTGTATCTCGGTACAGGCCTAAGAGTCAATGACATTGAGAAATGGATTTCTGTGCTCTCCACCATCCACCCTAATCCGGTGGACTCCAAGCTACCACACTTGCTCGTCGAATACTCCACCTTGGGTCATGTAAATTCTAACTGTCACCAGTCGAATATGCTCTAGCATCGATGCAGTCTGCCTCTTTACAAAAAATCCTTGTTTTCTACCCATGTTCCCGACAATTCATTACTACCAAATCCTCGAGTTCACGCACGCGATATGCGGTCATGCACGTCACCTCACTCACACCAGCGGTGTGTAACACATCGAAGCAATACCGCAACTATTGTCAACCTCAAGATTATCAATTGTCGCTCACCTGGAAATCCCACGCAATCGCGTCGGTGCCAAACCGCACCCCGTTATGTCCGCACAGTCGACGAATTGGCTTTTTGTAATCAAAACACGAGCCTAAAACGACACATACACACACATACACGTAGGCAAACATGTAGAAAACAGGTCAATATTGTAAACTTCGCAGGCCAGGAGCGTCAATCACCCGCCCAACCAACGCACACCGAACACGTGTCGCGCAGACGCCGTGGACACGTTGCTCTCCATCCCTCTCCACCTCCTAACACATCCTATGGTCCACGCTAGATATTACGCCGAAAAGGGAGACATTAATGAACTCTAATCGACAACTATCTACTACACCAAACAACAACACCTGCTGCTGCTGCTGCTGCTGCTGCTTCTGCTGCGGCTGCTGACGTCGGCGAAAATGACGACGATGACGATGGTGATTATGTATTTCTACTGGTGCAAACGAGGGAGCTGGGTCCTCTCTTTTCTCACTGACCCGAACCGCGGCTGTAGAGCACGCCGACTGCCTCTCTAAGTCCAGCCAACGGGTTATGGGCGCCGAACTCCACGGCCTTATTGCAGGAGACGTTGACGGGGTTTGCCGGCAGATCGGACATAAAGGAACTTGCGTAGGGATAGTCCATCATACTCATTCATCACAAAGGCATTGCGCGACCACCGCAAAACCCAGTCAAGATCTTGCTCTGTCTCCAACGGAGTGCACAAATTCAACTCCTCCGTTATATTCTTCAGGCCTAAGCAAAAAAACATCTCGTCTTACGTGGTTTCATTAAGCCATAACCAAATAAATGACTATCGAGAAGTACTCCCTCACACTACATTTCTACTTCACTCGGGCACTTATGGACTTGGAAGTCGACTACCTAAAGCAGCCCAATACGCTTTAAACAATCGTCAACTATGTAGATAAGGCATCAGAAGAAGAAAAAAAGCTTCACACTCGACCTGCACTTAGATGAAATCAATCAATCCAAAACAAGAAGCCAACAACAACCTATCGAGGCGTTTAAGCAACCCTCCGATTCTATGGAGCTCAAACAGCATATCCTTATAATCAGTAGAAGGAACGAAGACGGGGCATCCAGGACATTCGATAAATCAAACACAGGAATATCACTGTCAGTGAAAACCACTTCCACTAAGTCTAAAATGCCACTATTCTCATTATTATCCGCATTATTATCAATATTAGCACTCACCAATTATTCCCTCTCGACTTCGTTCCATAATTTCTGCATAGGCAGCTTGGATTACGGGGATACATGATTCATTCGCACTAAAATAAACCTACAAACGACACAACTCAACACGAAACAAATCGACAAACAAAACCTCTTTAATCGACTCGAAAAATGGGTGTAGACTCTCTTCCCCAGTGACCCACTTAAAGGGGGCGCTGGAAGCTATAGCTCCTGTGACAATGTGAGGATATCGAAGTCGCATATACGCTGCCAACATGCCGCCGTAACTAAACTGCGCTAGGTAAGATAGCCTTCGCTACCTTCCGCCAAACGCAATGACCGGTGATGATGTTGCATTGAACTGAACCTTCAACGCCGGAATCAGGTCAGCGAAGTCTGCCATGGCCTCTTGAACGGAAAGGTACCCTATGTAGGGTTGCACAAAACTGTTGGCAAACGGTCTCGATTCGCCATAATAACGCTGCGTTGCAGAAGTTTCGTTGAAAAAAAAACACGAAAGTCAAGTTACGTGTTCAGCAAAATACAACAAGGCCATTGAAAATAGGCGCAATGTCAAACATGAAACCCGTATTATTCCAGAAGCCTAAAAATATTGCCCTCATTGCCGCAGTAGAAAAAAATCGGGCCTCCCGGCTTGTACCACATATCTAGCAAAAGCTCTCCTCGAGGCGATACCTCACATACCCTCGTAGACAAAACGCTGTCTGAATGTAGGAGAAATGGAGCCAAAGTCGAAGTGTGAAACCTTCTGCTCGTAGGTACCAACTTTAGGGGGCCACGGAGGCGCAAAGTCCCCATACGGAGCCACGAGGAGGAGGAGGAGGAAGAAAATCTCTCGCCACATTGCTGAAAGGCCAACAATTAAATTACGAATATAGTCAGACGAATTAAAACCGATGGCGGTACAATGAGACATTGCGGGTGTGGTAAATAACTTAATGTCCTTTAGGGTCACAGACCACACTGACTAAATGTGGACCTCCCAGCCTATGCCAATCAACACCGGTGTAAACATAACGGACCACCATGACTAATTAACCTAAAGCCAACCTCGTTCTTTGAGGAACGGCAGCATCACGCAGAGCAACCTGCCTCAACCACAACCTCACCGTTCGTAGATGCGTCTCGTCCTCAACCGACTCACCTTGCTACGTTATAACAAACTAACAATGCATTAACCGTTGATTAACCGGTCTATAAGTCAGCAGGCCAGGCAAAGGCATTGTTTCCACGTATTTTTTCAATCATACCGCGGGGTCAACCAACAAAGCCAACACATTTAGAAGAAAAACTTTATTGTTACAAAAACAAGCGAAACTCCCACACCTCATTGATGCCCCCTGATCCACCAACCTCCCCTGCACCCAGACGTAACTGCGTTGCGTTGAACAGGCCACATACACACCTGAATCTCCTGTTCTTTCTTACGTCCATATTTCACAAACCGCCACCTCCAACTCTCCTTTCTCTCAATTTTTTTACCTACAGGTCTAATCCCTATGCCCTGGTCAGTCTTACCGCAGTGGGCCAGGTCTTGACGCAGCGACCATGCAACCAGTAGGCACAAGAAAACCGTCAATCGCGAGTCCCTCACTGTGCCAAATCTCACCAGGATAAGCTGTCACAGCCAACCACAGCTCAACCACTGCATCGGCATCGCCGCGTGAGGGCCTGAACATTGCCATACCTGGGTAGAAACAAGTGGGTCCTCCAAAGACGCGACACCCTCGCCATAATCCTGACGAGTAAGTGAACAGGGGGGCCCACGAGCAGACAATACGGTGGCGTAAACAGGGTAGAGAGCAAGAAGTACGAACTCCTCCCTCTACAATCCTATATCATATTTATCCCTGTCTTTCCCCATATAGCAGTTGGCCTTCTGCCCCGACGTCACCTTATTATCAAGCACCCTCTCCAGCGCAGATCAGAGGGGAGAAAAGACCCTACACGCGGCTTTGACAACGCATCTGAGTCCCGCTTCTCCGACGACAATTTACTGACAATCATTTTCGACTGCATTGGTTTTCTGGTCGCTAACTGCTCTATTCGAATCGGCGAAAGTGGCCCGCACTTCCTCGTTCTCATTACGCCTGGGCATCTGGTTTTCCTCATACTGCCTCCCACCTTCCCCACTCGGGGAAAGTCTCTATTCTTTGTGATTACCTCTTTTCGAATATGACATTACTTGCCAGGACATGGAGAGTTGTTCGGTTGATATTAGGTTTTAAAGGCAATCCATACGCGACAGCGTAGCAGATCTTGCTCTGTTTAATCCGATTCTTCATTTATTACTTGTGCCGGACAAGTCGGTGAAGAGAAAACTAATCAAACACGTAAAAAATTGCAATAAATACATGTCCCTTTCTCAACTTCAGCTCAGTCAACGCTTGTTGTTACATGCATGTTGCACCTCCAATGTCACATTCACCTCAATAACAACATATACATCTACGTGGTTTTTTTCGACTTATTCGTACCTGCTCCGTATATTTGAGTGTCAATAATGAAAATAACCATTTAATCACTTTGCGATAATGCGGTTACTACCCTAAATGATGTTACGGCAGGTAAGAGTCTGAGTAACGCCATTCTGCAACTCCTGAAATGGTGTCGATGACCCGTCGCCCTATTTAGCACTAAGTTCCTTAAGCCATCCTGGGGAATTTAAGTTATTTTAACCTATGCTGAGACAAGAAGACAGTGGCTTTTCATCAAAATAGATGCCATGATAATCGCTCTCAGGTAAGAATACGGGGTTCAAAAAATGCAAATGGAAAAGTTGGGAGATCAATTAAACATCATGACGCCTATCAGCCAAAATAGAAAATGACAAACGATTCAAACATAGGGATACGTGAATTATTTTATATTTCTGTAGGTTAAAGACCACATTTGCAAAATCCTTACGAGTTTACATATAGAAACTTTCAGTGAACAAGCTCAAAAACATTTCGAATCAGAACCTTGAAGCATCTTGGCATGTATAGTCCTCGCTTATTCCTAAAGAGAGTAATACTATAAACAGCAAAGAACAATAGCTGGATTGATTTAAAAGTATATAAGTATGCGTGACATAATTTACATTGTCGCAATTTTGGAGTCTGATCAAGTGTAATTTCACTTGCCCTCGTTCTCCTTGATTATGCCCGAAGTTTCCATAAAGAAACGAACAACACGCAACAAAATGGAGCGATAAAGGCGT
Source organism: Dipylidium caninum (assembly GCA_017562135.1). NCBI lineage: Eukaryota > Metazoa > Platyhelminthes > Cestoda > Cyclophyllidea > Dipylidiidae > Dipylidium > Dipylidium caninum. The sequence goes on along the minus strand of QEYB01000610.1, from coordinate 32,438 downwards.
TCAGCGTCAGATGCAGAAGACAGAAGAAGGCTACAACTCTTGTCAAGCCTCGCCACGTTATTGACATCACCATTCTCTGCGCCATCGTCCGAGACCTCGGCGGTACAGAAGATGTGCACCTCGCTGCCACCCAGACGACAGAAGGCAAGGCGTGAGCCAACGGCAGCGGTCAGTAGAGACTCAGTTTCCCTCCTAGACACAGACACTTCTAGAATGGAGGTACCACTTTGAGGAAAGTCCGTGATATTCACTACCACTTCTCCATTTCCATCTTCTGACTGGATCTCCTCAATCATCACACCGGAGGCGGTATAAAGACGAACTTGGCGGCAAGGGAAAGATATCGCTGCAGCTGTAGCGGTTTTTTTCAAATTCCCCTCATTCGGTGTAGTAACTCTTTTCTGTTGAATTGAGGTTGAGTTCTCTTCCCTTGAGCAATCATTAGAAACGTCTAGGAAAAAAGGGGACTTCAAAATAAAATATACGACATCGAGGTATATCTTATCTGATTTCTAATAGGCTCCCTTAAGGTCAAAAAAAAACCGAAAATGTTGTGCCCGCATCTTCGTTCGAAATAAAATGAGACAAAATTTGTGCACATTAGGATCATAACAGGTCTATATGCACCCGCGAAGGCAGTTTTCAGGGGCACAGACATTTAACGGTGGAAGAATAGGGCAAAGATAAGTTTATAAATCAATTTTGAGAAAAGCATACCGCTAGAGGACATTTTTGCGGGAGTAACGCCTAGTGCATTTTCGGAATTCTGTGAATTTTCGAGGCGAGGTCTCTTAACGCAAGTATCCAACTTTTCTGCTGAAAGCCTGCGTTTCTGTAGGCCTCAAATAGATTGCGCGCGGACTCGGCGGAGGTGAAACGTAACATATAGGTGCGAATAGTTCCTTCCGTATCTGCTTGATCATGTCCAGTGGCGGTCAATGCGCCAATACGTACCGCCTTATTCTCTGCCGCGTGGGCCACTGGCATCTCTGACCAGATCCGAGTGTTAACTACCACCCTGCGGGTGGACTGCAGACGAATAATAAGACGTGAGGTAGTGCATTCGGTGCCCGTGGCGTCGTTCAAGTGAAGGTAACTTTGTCCTATGCCCTTCCACTGCTTTGAGTCTCGATCGAAGACATAGGCGTTGCAGGTGAGCTCCAATATTGTTCGCTCATCTTCCTCACCAGTGATGATTTCATGCTGTTCTCCACCGACAGCACAAGGCAAAGAGATCTGCGCAGCATTACGCTTTAGGACGAGTGCCACAGCAGAGTCTTCGAGCAGTCCGCCTTTATTTTCCGCTGAATGGTTAACCACAGCCTTGGCGAGTGCAGTAAATACGGAGCCATCAGAACTATTTACATCACTAAATACAGAAAAAAAGGCACAAATCTTAATTTGACACAATACGCGTTTCAGAGCACTCTTATAAACGGCAGAAAAAATAACTGTAAAACAGAAAATAAGATGTTGCGCACGGCAAATTAACTTACTTTTTGTCATCAGACTTTACGGCAAGCCAGATTTTTTCTGAGGCACCTTGATTCGCGTTTACAACTCTAGAACTCATGTTTTGACCGAAAACGTAACCCGGTGTATTGACAGGTTCTGCAGTAGTTGAAATGGGACATGTGGGGGTAAATTTGGGGAGGTCTACGATAGATTTTCCCAACTTCGGTAGGGGTTCAAATGTTGATCGACCCATCTCGGAATCGGCTGCCTTGGGTCCATCATGCAGTACAGATGGCCTCAGAATCGAGGGTGAAAACGGAGATGAAGAGGAAGCATCTGTTGTTTCAGAAGGAGGACGATTCATTCGCAACTAAAGTTGACAAATGACTAGGCTGACAACGGAGAGTAGTTCGGGCGGGTAGTTCCGTACGGAATTAGCTAACAGCTTATAAAATTAAGTGTATAGCTAGAAATATGCAAAAAGAACCCCCTAAGAAGCAAATTAAAGAACTTTTACGTAAGAAAATTAGACCCAAAGAGCGACCGACTGAAAAGGTGGGCCTAAATGGTTGGCGACAACAGAAAGATGCATCCAATAAGAGGAAAGCATGTGAGTTTGAATTTTTCGAGCAATTTGAGACAATGTGTGTCATATCCATAACTTAACGAGCATTATAACATAAAGTTATGCGTCTCTTCATTAAACTGTGCATATTCTTGCTGAAAAGTGATCTTCCGTTTAGGAAAGACAGGAAAAATTTGGTGATTGATTTTACCGCCTTAGTTTATGTTGCGGTAAAAATTCTCTGTAAGAAAGCTTTAGGAATAATAACTAGTGACTGTTGTGTCCAAAAAAATAACCGCACTTCGTCACAAGTTTTGTAAATATCATCAATCTGTAATACGAGTTACACTATTCGCCCATCCGGCGTCCACGTTTACAACGTTATGCATTGTTCTTATTCAAATACTGCGATATTTTATTACTGCTCAACTACAGATGAAACGGTAATATCCCGACAAATCAGTGTTGTTTTAATTCCTCCGGTACGACGGTATAGGTGCTCGCTCGTCTCAGCCGGTCATTGCGGATTTGGCGATCTATTTTCCTCGCTTGTTTACTTTTCAATGGAGAATTCTAGGACCGGGCATGAACTGACTGAGAAGTCGGAAGACGAATCCCAGCTACAGTGCCTCAACCCACAGCTGACGTTTACTTTAACGGAAATATGCACGTTATCCAGGACCTATTGTTTGATCAAATGCGGTATCATACCCTTCCGGCATTTTGCTACCGAGAACCAGTGGGACAGGCTGTATGGATGCGCAGAACACTAATAAACTGGCTGAGGAAGTCTGTGAGCACCGAAATACGGAGCCGGAGGTTTTGGCCCATACCGTCCAGTTGATCGATCGCTACGTGACACTAGTTAAGACAGACAAACGAGATTATCAGCTAGTTGGTGCAGCCTGTTTTTTTATTTCCAGTAAATTAAAAGAGACGATTCCCGTGTCTGTTGATCAAATCGTTCGCTACACCGACTTTTCAATCACGAAGCAGGAATTGTTCGTAAGTTTGGAACCACTTGGGTGTTTTCTTTTGTGCGTAATCTGCACATTTTGTTTTTCTGACAGGCCAAAGAATTGTTGATTGGATTAACGTTACAATTTGATCTTTCTATGATTACTCCAATCGACTTCATCCAACCATTGGCCTGTTTCATCCCTTGCGGACCTGACTTGCAACAGCTTATCCGCGGATCGACCAACAAAATTTTCATGAAAATCCTCCACGGTTTGTGTTTCGGTGACTTACTTCTTTTTTTTTAGTGGAGGTGTTAATTGGTTCTTACCTGCCTATGTCGCTACGGCTTGCATTATATACGCAATGCATCTCACCGTGGAACCTGATCAACGTGACCTTCCTCGTTTAGCTCTATGTCGTTTACGGGAAGTGCTTCATTTGACTCGGTAAGTTTAATATTAAAAAATCTCTGAAGGACATTTTATTCGGCCGTTAATTCTTCAGCTTAAGTTGGAAGAAACCTGCAACTTCCTGAGGTCACTTTTCAAGCCAGGGACGGTACATTTATCGGATTCTGTGTCAAGTATAGATCGTGGTGAAGGTGCAGTTTCTCCAGATTACCAAAATTCTTGTATTTTGGCGGAAAATCTTTCCCACTTACCCATTGAAACTTCCACACCTACTGGTCAATTGTCTTCCTCTTCTTTTCATTCTGCCACCTCCTCTTCCTCTACGGGTCTCTCTGCCACTCGGCGATCTTCTTGCGTACCATTAAATCAAAGTGCCATTTCTGTATCTCCTTCTTATTGCGCTGGAGATACTTTCACCGCAGCAATTGATGTCACTTCTCTAAATACATTGGGCAACCTCAACTCTAGGTCCAGTGCCTCCGTTACCGAATCCAATTTTGAGCCTCACCACTACTCCGCCAATTCTTAAAGTGATACTTTGAGGTTCTATGCATTTATCGGGTATTGCATTTTGTGTGCGATTTCGCCCACAAGCTCAGTCTTTCAGCATTGCCATTGGTTGGTGCGCTGGGTCTGCTGAAACCCCAATTTTATTTGATCCTATCCGCACTTGGCGCCTTATCTGAGTGCACTTTGACAGTGTACAATGCATTTGCGACTTGTCGGTGTTGCTTTCCCAACGTTTATCCATTTGCATTGCGGACTGGCAAAACCGTTGCTAATCTCTACTTTTTTTCTGGGTACATTACTCTAGTGTGTTAATTCTCTTCGCATTTCTGTAAGGTGGTGTTTCTGTACTGCACTAATTTCCTATCATGATTTCTATATCTGCTTTTACGTAATTTCCCCCATCCCATGGCAAATTGTTTCTATCAATAAACTTTTGCTACTTGAAGCTGGTGCTTAGAAAGATACTTTTCGTGTCAGTTGGGCTATCTTCAGTATTGGTTCTGGTGCGTTATTGAATTACTTTCCACTGCCAGGTGTTTTCCATCCCCTCTATTTATAATCGAAATGCAATATGAACCCAAAGGTTCATTTTTGCCGATTGTTTAGCTCTACAGCGGGGTCTTCGGTGTACCTGTGCTCACTTGAAAGGCCTTCCTCTACTATCGGAAGTCCTTCATATGCTGCAATGCCGTACTACTGGATTTGCGCCTTAAAGGCTATTTCGGGAGGGTTAGTTGCGGGCTTGCATGTTTCTTATTTCTGAATTAAACCTTGTCTGGGTAGAGTATGGATTTTTTACCTTCGGGCCGACGTTTGGAGACGGTAATGTTTCTGAGTACGCGAAGTCAATTTTGAGTTGTAGACACATTGCGGACGGTGACGGCTCCGCTAAAATCGTTTCTCTATTTATACGAGGTAAGGGCTAAAAGCAATCACTCAAGTACTTTGTATTTAGAATTATTGTATCACTTAAAAGGTTATCCTTATTGACCAAAGTAGGCATCAAACAGTTTTTTCCTGCTTCTTAGTCCTGTATTTGAGACCGATTGAGGGCACACTCTGGACTCGACTTCCGTTTGTGTTAGCCATGGTTTTTAGTCGTCTCAGACGTTGAAGTGGTGTCTGCGAATTCCACTGAACCTGCCTAGGCGTAACAAATAACGTGGTCTAGAGTAAGGTTCTGAAGCCTTGTCTACTTTTTTTCGTCGATTTAGTCATTACGTCCATCTGCATACAGAAGATTAAAATACGTGAACTGGTCCCTCATCCAGTCTCTTACGACCACAAAACAGCGTTGGTACAGAAGCCATGATCTCGACTTGTATTTAACGCTACCACCCGCCGATTTACGAACCCTCCTATTTCTGTTTACGTCTTTTACAATTTATATTCCTATAGTTGTCAGCTACTGAAGTACCACATTTAATTACCGCAGCTTGAAATGTACCATCGCCTCTGAGCATGTTCTCCAAATAGATTAGTGGATATAGAGGTATCAATAATAAAAGAACATTGAGATTTTTGTCACAGGCCTCTTAGGAGTAATGCCTGTTGGCCTTACTGTTTGGTCTAACATCGGATTTTTATGTGAGAATAATATTGTTTCAAGAATATTAGGATTTATGGGGGGACGATTTTCCGAATCCGTTTAAAGGCTGAAAAGACTGACACTGGATTGATATCAGTCGGGGATATTTACCTGCGTAAACCATAACATCGTGCGCGAAGTAGGGCGGGAGGAGGAGGGGAAGGGGGAGGGAGAGTCAGGACACCGATCGGTCAGCCCGAGGAATCCTTCAGTGACTCCTTGCGCGCTCCGTGTGCCGAAGCCAGCGGCCAAATGGCTGTGGCATCCCGAGTGAAGCGACAGGGAGCCGTCTAATGAGGCGTGCGAATTCGACTTGCGGTCATGAGGTGCATTAGACTACGCTGGTTGGAGTCTGCGCGAAATTTCGGCAAGCAATCTGCGTGATCCCTTATGTCGTTAAGGCCATTTCATAATTATGGGACGTGCAGTAGATGCTGAGATGAGGATATTTTGGTAAGCCTAAATTGTCGTATCACCATATTTTACAAATGACGCATGAGATCCAAACTCAACCGAGGGAGGATTGTTGTGCGAAGGTGTAGCGACGTAGTCTACAGCACTACTCTGTTGAAATTGGAATTTTGCACAATGACATGAAACGGACTAGCAGTGTCGCCATTTGTGGAGTACTTAATTTATTTTTGACTAAACGCACAGGTAGTCTGACTATTATCTTTGCTCGGGTGCTATCGCAACCGCGTTGTTATTCAGCTGAAGGTAAATGTCGTCGTTCCTTATATCGCTTCGGCTTTATGCCGACGAACCTAATTAGTTGGTATTTTAGAATTTCACAAACTAAACCAGCTATTCGCCAGGAAGAGGTGTTTACGATTTAGAAGCCTTTTGCACTTCGAATCTTCCTTGTGAAGATCCAAAATCTTCAAAAACAGGTGAATAAAGGCTCTCGGACGACTGTGACAATGGTGTAGGGATTCAACTAAAAAGGCGAGCGGGGGGAGGAGTACAAGCTCCTTCGTTCCAGACATGGGAAACATGACCCATTTGAAACAATTAAAAGACTGTTTGCTAAAATTTGCCACATTCCGCAACATGAAGACAGGTCAATCCTTGCGGAAGCACCGAACTATGATGTTGAGGCTTTCATTTTGTTTTGAGGCGAACAGTCAGAATAAATAAATCGCTGTTGGCGGTTTTTGTGGTCACAGCATTTGCCACAATAATAACAGCTGGAAACCGGTGACAGAATAGTTTGTACCAGCCAGTGGATCAAGAAGTGTACAAAGACGCAGCTTCGCAAGCATGACATCTCGTGATGGTCTATCAAGACGTCGTGTCGAAAGCCGTATGTGATGAGTCAACCCCACGAAGAGGACGGGAAAAGGTACGTAAATCGTCAGATGGATGACCAGACGCCACGCCAACGCAATCACGTATGAAGTGGATGCAAGTGATGAGGACACGATTTCATCACATGACCAAAGCTGATAGTGAATCACTTGTTGTTTGATGTCCCCAATGTACATAATTACAATCCTTCCGATGGAAGACAGAGAGTGGCGGCAAGTGCGACCGCTTAAATCAAGAATTTCTCTTCTAAGGCAATTTACTCTCGAGATCAGTGACCTCTTAGTCATTATCTAGGCGTCGGAAAGTGATGATTCAACCAGTAAGTGACATCGGATGCCCTTCCGCCTACACATTGACTTTGTAGGTCCGTGCAACAACCTTAGCACGTTCAAGACGCCTAGTGGAGGATTTCGGCGGTTGTGTGAATCGCTAAATTTTTTGACAGGGGGCAAACGCCTGGATAAAAAATGGCACCGTCCTCACTATCAGCAGCACCTGGGTCCAACAGCTCTATATACAAAACATTAACAATGAATTACACCGCAGACCGACCGGTAAAAATTTTGCTACTTACGCAAGACAATGCCGTCCAACAAACAATATTTACTTGCAATTTTGTCGGCCTTGGCAGTTACGCCCCTCGGGACACTTTGATAGCTACATATTGCATATTTTTCTTGTTTTCCTGCGATAGATATTCTGGTCTTTTGACGAGACAACCCCACTTCACGTCCATCACGCACTAATGTTACAAGGACTAGCGGAACAATGGGAACCCAAAAATCACTTTAGCATTGCTTATCTCCTTCTTCTATTGTGATAGCCACCACGCGTTTGCTTTGGAGAAGACCATTAAAAAAAGTGACTTCGTCAAGCCTAAAAATTAAGCTCGCGATTGAGCCGTCAGTAGTGATTCGACTATTTCAACAGCGAAGTATTGCATAAGTGCTAAGCGTTGTCACATCGTACAGACGACATCCGAATCCACTTGCCAAGAGCCCAACTAAGCGTCTGCGCAAGTGTGCTACCGCCCATGCTACGTTAAATGTTACTACAGACTCATCGCCTTCACGGAAGACCTCGCTCGAGCTTTCTTCCGGCTTCCTCCTTAGATGATTCACCTGACCATAATCGTTAACATCGAGTCTGCTCTCAATAAACCGGCTCTAAATTGGCAATACAGTTGTTCCAGCATGACACACACACACACACACACAAACCCTATTGCCATTGAACTGGTGACCAAATTTAAAAAGTGGTTCCCATGCCTGGTTAGCTCGAATAGCGATACCGCAGAAACGCAGTGAACAAAGAAGGAGCCCAGAGTATGGGTAATGGCAAAAGGCGAGGGGGAGGGAAATGTATTTAGGCTCTCAAACATGCACAATTGTCGAAACGACAACCATATGGAGAAGATACAACAGAGCCTATTTCAAACCGACGCTCGGATATGCTTACAGGTCTGTCGCATGAGTGGGCGTACAGAGTCAAAGTAAATGAACTGGGACCTCTCTCCATCTCACATTCACTCCAGTCAGATTTGAACGAGAAAACTGCCACAATATTAAAATGACGTAGTTTTACCGTACCAGTACATAAGACTTCCAGATTGAAAAATCTAGTCTGAGAGGATTTTTTTAAATATTGAAAAGAATATTAAATCCAAAGAAGTTGTAGTTCCAACCACATATACATTACTAACCATTATAACCGTCGATCTGGAGATAGCAACGGCAACAACCACATTACTCAATGGAAACGTTTCAAGACTTGTAAATTTATTCATTAAACTTAACGGAAAACAATCGACCCAGGAAAAGTTGATTTGTTTTGAAATGAGAGGCACCGGCCACTGCCCACAAACTATCGACGATTGCCTCATCACGTCTACGTTATAGGCTGCAAAAACGCAATCAACCCACGAAATCATGAAGATTAAGACTACCAAGATTACGGCTACCCGTTATACTCTAACTTCCTAACGGACGCGATAAAAGTGAAATAGGGAAAACAACTAGACTGGGCAGTGTAGGTACTGGGAATAATTGCCAAAAATCAACTGAATCCGCTTCAAACACTGCAGATAGTGGGAAAATGTGGACAGCAGTGTCGCAGAAACCAAACACTGTCACCTACTACTCTTGTTTTTTGCTCTCAGACATGCGGCCGATGGTCAAGCCTAGATGAGGGGTGAAAGGATGCGCCAAATGAAAGACAATAAACCGACCACCTAAAGTACTGTTTCGCTACAAGCTTACAATCGAGCAAAGCGATTGGTGTAGGATACCAATCAATGTTAAGTTATTATTAATCAAAAATGGAAAAAAAGAACGATAGGAAATGATTAAAAATTACAAAATAGTGGCTCATGGAACTGGTAAACTCGGGTCCTCAGGCATTTAAAACGGCCGGAACAAAGCCAAGTAAAAAGACACGATAAAAATGGTTTAATGAGAAGGTTTTGAGTATAAAGAAACATACTATAATCGCTTTAAAGGATAAAAAGAGTAGTATCGAAATTCCTTTCTCTTATAAGATCTTAATCTTATTAACTTCAACCTTTACACCACTCAAAATTAAAAAACAAGATGTTGTCAGTTTTCAAAATGACCTGTAAACAGCAACCAAATAAGAAGCACTCGATTATTTTAATCAAGCGATAGTAAGGAGTAATAAGTATGAGACAAATATACAGTAATTTGAGTGTTGGAAGGATGCACGGTGGAAAAGACATTCAAAGATAAAGACTAGCAGCAAATACAATATCCCTCTTAATCAGCGTCATTGCTAAAAGGTAAAAGAAGGCTAACATTAATAAGACTATAGTTAAGACTGGTAATAATGTAACTATAAAACTATGGAATAGATACAATTTCAAGTGCTAATTTGTCTACTGGTTTGAATAAACTGTTAGATATAATAGAGTGAAACGCCGACTCGCCTTTTACAAACTTATTTTCTAGATCTGTATTTCCAGCCACCTTCGCAGCTTCGTGCATCTGCCTGAGCAGTTCCTCCAGACGTCGTAGACAACGAATGACATTGCCCTCGAAAAGAGGCGTCATTTGACAGAGTTTTGCGAAAGGAACGCCTTGCGCCCAGGAGCGGACAACCTCCATCATTTCGCCGGAAAATTTTGATACATAGTCATCGACGGCGCTCCGACCGCCTTCGATAAAAATAGCTCCATCGCCCTTGATAGGACCCTCGAGATTCCCAGCCATAGGACCTGAGCGAACACGACTCTCCTCGGCTATTGTGGCCAAGTACTGTGCTTTTGACTAAAGTAAAATTGTCTACTAATGATGATGAAGTAGGGCCCCTTAAATAGGAAAACGTATTGTCAGCAAACTTGCTCGGATCGTTCTGAGGGCGGTTTCCATGTCAGGCCGAAGTTTTATTGGGTCCCTGGAATTGCTTTTCTCCGCAACAAAGCAGGATAGCGCACCTGCAATTTGATCGGCAGAGAAGGTACTGAAAAGTAATAAAGTGATCAGCAAAACGTTCGGGAAACCACTAACAAACTCAGGATACACACTTGAAGAAACCATCTAGAAGGAGTTCAGTTAACATTAGTTCGTCGCCAGAAGAAATTTCACAAGCGATTCGACCTTTCAGGTGAATAACATCATCTTCGGTGCAGAAGCCCAAACGACGCAGAACGCGCTTTCGTGAGTGTAGCTCATCCAACTGCAGCAAGGACTCTTTCTTGTCGAGTTCGTCATGAGCAATGCGCAGTTGTCGGTACTTCTACCATTCCAAAAAACACGGAACAAGACAGAGTTAATATGCCTAGTAAAGATTTGATGAGTACTATACATGAAAAAGGATTGACTAACTTCGATACGCTTTTCATGAGCGCACAAAAGGTATTCCGAATCATCGCGGCCGTAAAGGGGGTTGAGCTTAGCTCGAGCTTCCAGTAAGTGGATATTCTACAACAATTATTTAATAACTGAAGATCGCTTAGGCACTTATAGAAAGAGTTAGCATAAAAATTAAACATTCTTAAAACAACTTTAAATAGGTTCGTGTAATCAAACTGAGCAGTGCATGCGAAAAGTACATCAAGCTATTTTAACAAAGTACTATCGAAACAACGAATTGGCCATTACAACAGAAAGTATAAACTGCTAAACAAGAAGGCCACATCCATCTAGTTGTTGACGCGATGCTTGAAGTACAATGGACAGTTACCTCCACACAAGTCGCCAGCCGAGTGTCTTTGACACCCAAGTCTTCAACAGGGTCGAGTAGGGGAAGTTCTCCACCTAATTTTGTCTTAGCCCGATTAATACCTTCCCAAAAGTGAAGGCGCATCGATGAAGGTAGTTTTGACATCTTTCCAACCAGTAAAGTGGGATCCTTAGTGTCGGCGCCGTCAATGGATGAGAAATTAAGACAAACTGACGACACGTCACGCAAGAAATCGAGAGGCACGCTGACGACAGTTGCAATGGCGATAGGCCCAAAAGAATTCTGCTGTTTTGAAGAGGTTTTCGGTGTTTTTTTAATTTTTTTTGAGGGCGGACGCATAGTCTCGTCTATACTTTCGCCTTCCGACGCAACTACATCAAATTCATCGATGGGTTTGAAGAATGAGAGAGGGAGAGGAGGAGAATCAATTACAGAATTATCTGAACCAGAACCGGCGACACGGATAAGCACGTCGACAAGCACCGTATCTGAAAAAGGACTACCGCTGCCAGGGTTGTTCTGTTTGGAACGACGAAGGTTCAACACCACAGCCCAACCGTAGTCAACGCCATTCTCATTTACAACCTATTAGCCAAAAAAAAAAACAAAATCAAGTGAATCGGGAAAATATGATAATTTCAGCCGCTACAAAAAAACCCATGTATTAGCCCTAAATACATATTTAAAAAAGTGAAAAAAAAATAAGAGAAAAATTAACCACTTACTCGAAGCAAACGGCCAGGTTGTAGGAACGGGGAGATGTATTTGAACTTCATCGAGAGCTGCCATTTCATGTTTTCGAGGTCTTCTATACCTCGACGCAGTTGAAGCAGACCAGAAAGCTGCTCGAAGTCCACATTCTCCGGCAAATCAATGTCATTAAGTTCCATGTTTAATTTTTCAATTTCTAGAAAATAAGAATTATCGTTTACGAATACAAAGTACAACAGTAACCACCGTGTAAAGACAGGTCGTTTAACAGCTCACAATTTAATGGCATGCGCTGTTAAACATACAAAAGGAGTGACATCGTGCATCAAATGTCTAAGAAGCAGCTTGCCTACTAGGATCTGAACAATTTACTACTCGACTAAGGAACATACTAGGTTTTGATGTGACTTTCCCTACCAACCTAATTTGCTCCTTTTTACATAATTATTACACTTGTCAAATACAGACAAAGACACAAAAAAGTAAACTCACTGCGTTCCAGATCGGGAATAGACGCATAATTTTGGAATTGAAAGAAACTCTTTTTGAGCATAATCTGAGGGTTGATTTCTTCGACTAGGAGGAGACTAAGGACCATATTATAAGAAAGTGTGAAGGCCGAATTAAGGGGGTCCGGAGTGCCCAGAAGAAGTTGCTTGGCAGCGTCGGGAGTGACAGTGTCGTCTAGCATGAGAATCACCGTACCTCGATCGTCTTTGCCTCGGCGTCCCGCCCTCCCCGACATCTGAATATACTCACCGGGAGAGATGTGACGGAAATCTCGACCATCGAACTTACGAGTGGCTGTGAATAAAACCGTGCGAGCTGGCATGTTCAGACCCATGGCAAAAGTCTCAGTGGCAAAAAGGACCTAAAAAATAAACAACGTAAGACATTATCTGTGTCTGCATTACAAATATGTATACATTATAAATCTAATGAAAAGTTGTCAAAAGGTGCTAGAAATTCTAAATAACTCAAGCCTAACTAAAGCACAACCCTACGTCAATAATTAATCGTATGTACTTAATATGAAGGAAATGTGGACTGAAACCGCACCTTCAGATAACCCTCAGAAAAGAGGATTTCGACAATTTCTTTAATAATTGGTAGAAGACCACCATGATGGATACCAATGCCTCGTCGAACCATTGGTATAGTATGCAGAATTTGCGGAAGTTTTTGATCCTCTAATGAAAGTGACTCGAGAGCATTCTTGACAATAAGGTCAATAGCGGCCTTATCTTTGGCTAAATTAAAAGAAGCATAAAAATGGAGGGTCTGTAGGAGAACCAATAGTCTAAATTCATGCAAACCGTAAGACCACCCAACACATTTAAAACAATTAAGAGCTGAATTTATTGAAACGTTAAACCTTTTAAGAAAGTAAACCAAAAAAGCACGTTTTATCACATACCGTCGTTGAAGTTCATTTTCGAAAGCTGACTAGCATAGAATTCACAGTCCCTCTTGCTGAACGAGAACACTATCAAGGGTTCAAGTTTCTGGTCCATCACAAGTTTCACTAATTTGTAGCAGTATGTTTCATTCCTGAGAGAACCACCTCTCCGACCACGCATCGAAGCGTCAGATTTAGCATTCCCTGCGGATCGACGAATCACATCGAGGGCCGAGTTAAAGTTGACTTCAAGGAATTCACGCTGTAAATTAAAAAATGGAAACTGATTCATTATTACTTATTGAATTATACAAAGCTTCTTAATTTCTGCATTACCAAAACGGAGTTGCGTTTAATTCGACTAGCTAATTAATATCCAATTTTTCGACGCGTCTACATCACGATACCTCCGAAAATAACTCCTGTCAAATAAGTTTTTCCGATACGATATAGCATCGACAAGTGACAAGCAACAGAACATTTAGGGTAAGAATTATCTTGACTATACAGAAAACAAAATGATATATACTTTTTGATTGACAACCAAAAAGATTCCATCTCCACCACATGGGTATACGTAATGTTGGAGAGGTGTAGGACGGTAATCAGTGTAGATGACATGACATGGCCGCTTGTGCAGGAAAGCTATCCACTCGGCAAACTGTCTGGCATTGGGGATAGTGGCGCTGAGAAAAACCTGGAGTACACTATCCGGGAGGAGAATGATCGATTCTTCCCATACGACGCCTCGCTCCTTCTCACGCATATAGTGGATTTCGTCAAATATTACCCAGCCTAGTTCTCTCGTCACCTCCGAACCACTACCAAAAAAGAAGCTTCCAAGACCCAACCACCACCAAACAGCAAGTAAAGCGCGTTGATGCTTGGCAGAATAATCGAATACAACGAGGTTTAACAACATGATTTGAATTCATTTCCAGATAATGACCGTAGCAATAATCATATATTAAAAAGGAAACATGCAGGAAAGTATTAATATTAACGAAAACTACGATGACTTTAGAATCAAATTCAATATAATCATATGATAAAGATTAATAAATGTTAATGAAGTGACGGAGGATGTCATGAAAAAGAAAGCGTACCGATAGAGCATCGACCTGAGAATTTCAGTTGTCATAATAAGAAGAGTCGACTCTGGATTTATTGTGATATCTCCAGTCATTAAGCCTACATCCTTGAATTCTGCTGAAAACTCCCGAAATTTTTGATTACTTAAGGCCTTGATTGGAGTGGTATAGATGACCCTTTGTTTATTTGCTAAACACCGAGCAATCGCGTACTCAGCTACCACCGTTTTACCAGCTGATGTATGTGCAGAAACCAACACCGACTGATCATTTTCAATACATAAAATTGCTTGACGTTGAAAGGGATCCAACTTAAAAGGATAGGTCTTGGCTGGTGTCTGTGATACCGGGGTCATCGGTTTAAAGCAATCAAGGCCTGTAGGAAGAACAACTTCGTGAATGCAACCCTCTTCGGTAGGAATAGACATTGCCTTTAACTTAGGCAGCTTGAATTTCGATTTACGCAACGGGGGGATTGAGAATGTTGGTGGGACGGGGAGAAGAGAGCGATTCTTAGATGTGGTAGAAGGCCTGGATATGATCATCAATAAATAACAACTCACATAACGCCAAATACTTTTGATTCATTTAGTGGTTGAAAGGAAGATGCCAAGGCGTCTAGCTCAATTCCAAATAAATCACCCATCTAGAAACAGGAAAGCAAGTTAGTGACGGGATGCATTGAAGTTGGATAAAAAACAGGGTGCTTAAGAAGGACTTGAACAAGGTTAAAATAATTAAACGTAGGTAAATGGGAGGAGTCAGAATGCATGATAAATTTCACAGGAGCAAACAATGCTTAACATTCTAAGTAAAGTGTCACAAGGCGAGAGGTCAGACGAGGATGTGTTAGAAAGAATGAAACTAGCAAATAAAAACCGTATGTAGAAAGCTCCGAGCGGGTCGGGGAGCACACCACCCTGTTGGAAAGAGGCGCGCAACCAATTAGTTGGGCGACCGCGAATAACAGCAAAATTTTACGTGCAGCCGTAAATTATTACAAAATGTGTAAGTAAGAAGAGTAAACACAGTAGTAACAGCAAAAAACAAACTATCTCCAACATTGGTGAGAAGACGCCTATCGAAAACTTTGGGCTAAGTCTAAGATAGACGAAAAATATCTCTGCAATACCGGGATGGGCCACGTTTATAACTCTATCTTCTACTATGTGGATTAAGTTCAATCCTCTCAAAAGGGTATTTAAGGGCCCCAATGTAGAATAATTTCTTGAGGCCGTTGCTCGTTAATTTCACATTGCTCTCACTGATACTTTAGATCGTAAGTTTATTGAGACTAGCCTAGTAAGCATACTCAGCTCTTGCGACCTTTCTGCAATTCTGAACTGAATTATGTTACCTCGATTAGTGTGCGGTTTCGTGGGATTTCGAGATGTAGCATTATATCCCTAGTAGCGGTCGTGTATTTAAGCAAAAGATAGAACTGCACGGTTCTTGAATTCCGTTACATTGTACTATCATTAATATGCTCTGATCATGAATTTTTTTGCACATTTATTTTTACGTTACTAGCGATATTTGGTAACAGCGTAAAAAGCTCTACTTGGGACAGGTTAATGCATACAATTTCTGTTGTTATGCTCAATAGCACAGTATTTATATGGAATGCAAACCCTTGCTTTCTTGTTACTAGGATAATGGTTGAACCGTAAATTTGACAGCTTTATTTATCAACCTTTACGTCTACTCCTCTATTATGTTAGCCTTCCACCCGCGGCGCCTTTTTAAACTTGGATGTTTCTCAGGACGGCGAGCTTCAGTGTGTGACTTTTCTTTCCTACACTGCCCCTTGTTTGCCTCTCAGTATTTTCCTTTCCTTAAATTTTCTTGGTTTTTACTCCTCTTTTTTTCCAGCAGGTCTGGAGGATCTCCTACGATCGGTTGTGGTTAGACTGCAAAGACATAGTTTTTCTTGTAATCACCAACACTTCATATTCCTTATTATTTTCACGTGTTATCCAGTCAGACCGGCAGAGTTTTATTTTTATTCTAAATTAAAATACAACCCACTACTGTGTCCACATTCGTTAATCCATTAATTTGTGCCTTTGTTTCTTTATAGCCATTGAAAATGCATCACAATGACTCCAGTTTGGGCTTGTCCCATAGCCATGGATTTAAATCCTCATATCGAACCGCAGTTGATCTCTCTCGTTTTGTCGGCCGAATTGTGGTCCCGGGGATGCTTATTAGTACCGCTACCGCTGTTCCTGCAGCTTGGTCTCTTGGCTCCGGCATCGTTCAAGTTCCTTCGGGACACGATAGTTCTGTCCTTATGTTGGTACGAAAGGTATGCTGTCCTTTCCGTTTAGCCGTTTATTTTGAATTACTAATTTCCACTTTACTTTGAAAAATTGATAATGCGTACGCGTGCATTATTTTACGGGTCTCTTTAAGGCAGAGCATTCCTCTGAAAGCCCTATGGCCAAGTTGTATAATAACACTCACTTTTTGTTTGCATGAAATTACTTATGTTTTCTGGCTTCTGACTTTCGGTGACTGTACGATATTTGTCCTTTAGGAAATCTGGCTTGAAGTGCAAAAACGTCCATTTTTGACTCCTGATTTTTCATTTCTATTGTATCTTATGGCGACCATTTGATTCATCGCCTAGTTGAGATTAATGCATTACCAACTCCGTCCTCCTTCTCTTCATTGTTACGGTACTCACATTCCCACCTTCAAAATTTGGATAGTAGATTTCCTTGTCTTTGCTAGTATTTTGGTTATCTATTTTTCTTATTATTGTATGTGCGCGATTCTTATAAATTTTTACATCATACAAGATAATGGCAATTTTTTCACCATTTTTGCCGGGTGAAGTGCCGAGTTTAGACCTGCCTTCTTTTCCAAATACCTCATTTTGCGACCTGTAAATGTAATAGGTGCCATCTTCAATTGCATTTTTCATCGTCATCGTCTAACCGGACTAAGTTAGGGGGTCCTTGAGTTTTCAAATTTGGATGGTCTGCAATACTTGAGCTTCTGAAAGCCTATTAGAGAAGATCGAAACCACTCAGTTGTGCTACTTAGCTGAGACCGTAGCAGCACATTACTTCCTTTCACTTTATTTCAGCTAGGCATTCTGCACTACGCACCGGCAGCAGATGGCATGGGGATGCAGACACACCGAGTGTGGATAAACTCGTTGCAGTTGGTTGCAGTGGCAACTGGGATGGCGATGTCCGTCTTAGGCTGTACTTCACAGGCTTTCCACGCCGCGCAATTTTGTGTTGGCGATCGTGTCCTTGGTGTGGTGAAGAAAAAGACCGGCGACACCGTCTTTCTTGACATAGGTTGTCCCGCACCAGCCTCTCTCAGCACTTTGGCATTTGAAGGTGCCTCAAAAAAAAATCGACCCGATATTCGCCTTCGAGATGTTATCTACGCGGCTATCTCACAGGCTGACCCCGGTATGGCCGCCTTTACCTGCCAGATGGTAGCGTTTTGCCCATAAGTTTTTGGAGTATACTGGATCTCGGCTTAATCGATAGATCTGGAGATTGAACTAACTTGTATGGACGAAACGGGAAAGGCTACTGGAATGGGAATCCTGGGTCGACACGAGCCTGGATCAGTGGGTAACGCTGGAGGTGTGAACGGTGGTGTGATGATCACTTGCTCGTTGGAACTTGTCCGGCGCTTGGTCGATGCTGCAAACTTCCCGTTGGTGGAAAAATTGAGTCAGGTAAGTCACTAATGATCTCTTTTTACCCACCATCCTGATTCATTCATCTCATCCCGCGATTCGAATATCTTTCCCTACATCCCTAGCAGAACTACAGCAAGAGGTAATGGAGATTGTCACGCGTTTTTTACGATGGTAATCAAGAGCACCGAACAAATTTCTGCACTTAAAAGTGTGCTTAAGGGACACTGGAAGTCGTAGTAATTGGTCTATCCTAACATTTATATTGGATTTTATTCCATGAAATTCTGTTACTGAGTGTTTTCTCTTGAACGATTATGACTATATACTATAATAATAGTTCGCATGTAATCAGTCGACTTGAAAGAATCGTGATTCACGAAGTAAGCACCCGCTTTGGTTTGATTAGGAGTATTTATGAATATGTGTACACTCGCACAGCGCTTTCCCTTCGAAATCTGCGTGGGCTGCAACGGACGCATCTGGCTAACGGCGCGTTCCCCGAGAGAGACTATGTTACTGGCCAACAGTATTGCCCTTGCGGACTATGTAGCTCCCGAAACGTGTCTCAAGTTTGCGGAGGATCTTTGTTAGCCTCCCTCACTTCTTAATCACGTTGTATTTTGATGAAATCAAATAATGAGTTTTCTATTTTACCTCCTATTTGCTCTCCTAATTTAGCAACTACTTTCGATCATAATTCTTCATCTGTGTTGACCCAATCCTCGAGGTAGTGTACTGCTTCTAGCTGGACTAATCTTCGTCACTGAAAAAGCTGATTTCTGAAGGACTGACGTACCCCGTGTGCATAAGGTTTATTTCCACTCATGGCCTGGATAAGTGTCTTGTCACATTGGGACGAAGTCTGAATACGGTTTTGAGAGTTGGTTGGCTGTCTAGATGTCACATGTTGCCCGATCGATAGGCGGGCAATTGAAGTGGGATGCGATGAACAAGCGGGATGTGGAGACGGGTCTGCTAAAAGAGATTACAAATTTACGTGCGGCTTTGGATGCCTTGCGTAGAAGTGCCTACGGTGGAATTAGTATGATGGATGCAGCTAGCGCGGAGAAAGTCGGAATCCTCACTAATCTGCCGGTGCTCAGCGCTGTTCATAATCTGCGTGCCCATACCGGACGCATTCGAACGTGCTCGTGGGCGGCTTCGGACGAGAACCTGCTCTCCATTGGGGCAGACAGCTATATCTGCATTTGGGATGTACGCAGCGGCCTTATTCGCAACATCATCGACATCACGATGAATCAGGCTACCGCGGCCGACACCACTTCCGATCTAAGTGTTATATTTGCCGGGGGACTTTATGCCACCGTTGAAGCCTTCGCTCACCAACCACGTCCTCCAGAAGACGGTTACTCAGAGTACGTATCCTCAACTGTATTTGAACATGCCGGACGAATAAATTGTATTAAGTACTTGGAAGGGCATAAACTGCTTACCGCAGCATCCGTGGATGGGGTGGTTGTGTGGGATATCAATAATGCCAAGGTGTTGAACAAATGCCCTCACACTACCGATGTCTCGGCTATACTTCCGCTCTCACCTGACGGGCAATCTTTTATCAGTGGTGCGGCCGATGGTGTTCCACGCATTTGGGATGTTCGACGGCCCAATCCACTTGTTGCTTCTATGCACGGACATGAATCAGAGATAACCTGTATGGAACAGCATGCAAACGACCGCAGCTTCGTTACAGGCTCCGACGACGGTATGATTAATCTGTATGATGTACGACTAGATTTTCCGTTGGCAACTTACAATCAAAGTGGCGGCAAGAGTATAGTGGCTGATGACGCTGATGGCCCTGAAAACGCAGTTATGAGTCATTCTGGAATGGAAGGTGAAGGTGATGACCACCCTAACGATGAAGATGATGTTTCTACGGGGATTACGGGTGTAGGCGTGTCGTCTTCAGGTCGCATTATTATCGCAGGCAGTAGAAAGGGATGCATCTATATATGGGATGTATTTGATATGAAGTCTCCAGTTGCCGTTCACAAGGAGCAGGGACCAGTTATTGCTGTGAAGATGGCTCACAACAAAAAGGGGTTGGCGGTTGTGACATGGGGCAGCACTACGCAACTACAGATAGTGTGTCCAAACTAGAGAGGTGCCTTTCCAAAAATTCTACATTCGTCTACTTTTCCAAATGTTTTTAAAGAGAAAAGGGAAGTAGACATGGTGAATGAAATACCCCGCCTTCTCTCTACCTTAAATCTGAAAAATGAAAGTAAAAAGAAAGAATCTTAGGCACAAGTGATAAATGAGGAATCGGATTAAACAGAGCAAGATCTGCTACGCTGTCGCGTATGGATTGCCTTTGGAACCTGATATCGACCGAACAACTTTCCATGTCCCGGAAAGTAATGCCATAGTCGAAGAGAGGTAATCACCAAAGAATAGAGGCTTTCCCCGAGTGGGGAAAGGGGGAGGCGATATGAAGAAAATGAGATGCCCAGACGTAATGAGAACGGGGAAGTCTGGACTCGCAGGTCCAGCGCACGACCTTGCAGGCTACTTTCGCCGATTTAAATGGAGCAGTTAGCGACCCGAAAACTAATGCAGTCGAAAATGATTGTCAGTAAATTCTTGTCGGTGAAGCGGGACTCAGATGCGTTGTCAAGGCCGCATGTAGGGTCTTTTCTCTCCTCTGATCTGCGCTGGAGAGGGCGTTTGATAATTAGGTGTTGTCGGGGCAGAAGGCCAACTGCTATATGGGGAAAGACAAGGATAAATATAATATAGGATTGTAGAGGGAGGAGTTTATACGTCTTGCTCACTACCCCGTTTACGACACCGTATTGTCTGCTTGTGGGCCCCCCTGTTCACTTATTCGTCAGGATTATGGCGAGGATGTCGCGTCTTTGGAGGACCCACTTGTTTCCACCTAGGTATTGCAATGTTCAGGCCTTCACGCGGCGATGCCGATGCAGTGGTTGAGCGCAGCCTTCATGTTCACCGAGAAGGTGGGCTGATTGTCAAAAGCGGAGATGACTGTGACAGCTTCTCCTGGTGAGACTTGGCCCAGTGAGGGACTTGCGATTGACAGTTTTCTTGTGCCTACTGGTTGGATGGCCGCTGCATCAAGACTTGGCCCACTGCGATAAGACTGACTAGTGCACAGGGATTAGACCTGTAGGTAAAACAAAATTGAGAGAAAGGAGGGTTGGAGGTGGTGGTTGGTGAAATAGGAACGTGCGAAAGGACAGAGGATTCAGGTATGTACGTGACCTATTCAACGCAACGCAATTACGCCTTGGTGCAGGGGCAGTTGGTGGATCAGGTGGCATCAATGAGGTAAGAATAAAATGTTTTCTTATAAATGTGTTTGCATCGTTGGTTGATCCTATGGTATGGTTGACAAAATACGTGGAAACAATGCCTTTGCCTGAGCGTGTTGACTTGTAAACCGATTAATGAACGGTTAGTGCATTGCTAGTTTGTTATAACCTAGTAAGGCGAGTTGGTTGAGGACGAGGCGTACCCACGAACGGTGAGGTTGTGGTTGAGGCAGGTTGCTCTGCGTGATGCTGCCGTTCCTGAAAGAACAAGGTTGGCTTTAGGTTGATTAGTCATGGTGGTCCGTTATTTTTACACCGGTGTTGATTGGCATAGGCTGAGAGGTCCACATTTAGTCTGCGTGGTCTGTGACCCCTAAACGACATTAAGTTATTTACCACACCCGCAATGTCTAATTGTACTGCCACCGGTTTAATTCGTCTGGCTACAGTTGTAATTTAATTGTTGGCCTTTCAGCAATGTGGCAAGGGTTTTTCTTCCTCCTCCTCGTGGCTCCGTATGGGGACTTTGCTCCTCCGTGGCCTCCTAAAGTTGGTACCTACGAGCAGAAGGTTTCACACTTCGACTTTGGCTCCATTTCTCCTACATTCAGACAGCGTTTTGTCTACGAGGGTATGTGAGGTACCGCCTCGAGGAGAGCTTTTGCTAGATATGTGGTACAAGCCGGGAGGCCCGATTTTTTTCTACTGCGGCAATGAGGGCAATATTTTTGGCTTCTGGAATAACACGGGTTTCATGTTTGACATTGCGCCTATTTTCAATGGTCTTGTTGTATTTGCTGAGCACGTAACTTGAATTTCGTGTTTTTTTTCAACGAAACTTCTGCGACGCAGCGTTATTATGGTGAATCGAGACCGTTTGCCAACAGTTTTGTGCAACCCTACATAGGGTACCTTTCCGTTCAAGAGGCCATGGCAGACTTCGCTGACCTGATTCCGGTATTGAAGGTTCAGTTCAATGCAACATCATCACCGGTCATTGCGTTTGGCGGAAGGTAGCGAAGGCTATCTTACCTAGCGCAGTTTAGTTATGGCGGCATGTTGGCAGCGTATATGCGACTTCGGTATCCTCACATTGTTGCAGGAGCTATAGCTTCCAGCGCGCCCTTTAAGTGGGTCACTGGGGAAGAGAGTCTACACCCATTTTTCGAGTCGATTAAAGAGGTTTGTTTTGTCGATTTGTTCATGTTGAGTTGTGTCGTTTGTAGGTTTATTTTAGTGCGAATGAATCGTGTATTCCCGTAATCCAAGCTGCCTATGCAGAAATTATGGAACGAAGCCGGGAGGGAATAATTGGTGAGTGCTAATATTGAGAATAATGCGAGTGATAATGAGAATGGTGGCATTTTAGACTTAGTGGAAGTGGTCTCACTGACAGTGATATTCCTGTGTTTGATTTGTCCAATGTCCTGTCTGCCCCGTATTCGTTCCTTCTACTGATTATAAGGATATGCTGTTTGAGCCTCCATAGAATCGGAGAGTTGCTTAAACGCCTCGATAGGTTGTTGTTGGCTTGTTGTTTTTGGTTGATTGATTTCTTCTACGCGTGTGTCGAGTGTGAAGCTTGTTTTCTTCTTCTGATGCCTTGTCTAAATAGTTGACGATTGTTTAAAGCGTATTGGGCTGCTTTAGGTAGTCGACTTCCAAGTGCATAAGTGCCCGGTCGAAGTAGAAATGTAGTGTGGGGGAGTACCTCTCGATAGTCATCTATTTGGTTGTGGCTTAATGAAAGCCATGTAAGACGAGATGTTTTTTGCTTAGGTCTGAAGAATATAACGGAGGAGTTGAATCTGTGCACTCCGTTGGAGACAGAGCAAGATCTTGACTGGGTTTTGCGGTGGTCGCGCAATGCCTTTGTGATAATGAGTATGATGGACTATCCCTACGCAAGTTCCTTTATGTCCGATCTGCCGGCAAACCCCGTCAATGTCTCCTGCAATAAGGCCGTGGAGTTTGGCGCTCATCACCCGTTGGCTGGACTTAGGGAGGCAGTCGGCGTGCTCTACAGCCGCGGTCTGGGTCAGTGAGAAAAGAGAGGACCCAGCTTCCTTGTTGGCACCAGTAAAAATACATCATCGTCATCGTCTTCTTCGACGTCAGCAGCAGCAATAGGTGTTGTTGTTGGTGTAGTAGATAGTTGTCGATAGAGTTCATTCATGTCTCCCTTTTCCCGTAATATCTAGCGTTGACCATAGGATGTGTTAGCTGGTGGAGAAGGATGGAGAGCAACGTGTTTACGGCGTCTGCGCGACACTTGTTCGGTGTGCGTCGGTTGGGAGGGTGATTGGCGCTCCTGGCCTGCGAAGTTTACAATATTGATCTGTTTTCTCCATGTTTGCCTACGTGTATGTGTGTGTATGTGTCATTTTAGGCTCGTGTTTTGATTACAAAAGTCAATTCGTCGACTGTGCGGACATAACGGGGTGCGGTTTGGGCACCGACGCGATCGCGTGGGATTTCCAGGTGAGCGACAATCGATAATCTTGAGGTTGACAATAGTTGCGGCGCTGCTTCGATGTGTTACACACCGCTGGTGTGAGTGAGGTGACGTGCATGACCGCATGTCGGCTGCGTGAACTGGAGGATGTGGTAGTAATGAATTGTCGGAACATGGGTATAAAACAAGGGTTTTTTGTAAAGAGGCAGACTGCATCGATGCTAGGGCATATTCGACGGTGAAAGTTAAAATTTACACGACCCAAAGTGGAGTATTCGACGAGCAAGTGTGGTAGCTTGGAGTCCACTGGACTAGGGTGGATGGTGGAGAGCGCAGAAATCCACTTCTCAATGTCATTGACTCTTAGGCCTGCACCGAGATGCACCTCTATGATCCTTCGAATGCGACGTCGAATGATTTGTTCCCATCAATGCCGAAATCACTGGACGATGTAAATGAGTACTGTTTTAAGAAGTACGGGGTACGGCTGGCAGAAAAGCAGTTACTCACGGCTTTTGGGCCAACTTCTAGTAAGTACCCTGTTTTTAAATGATGTCAGTCGTAATCGCCAGTTGACCGCTGGCCAGTGCCGCAAAGCTCGATTGTTGATTAGGGAGGTGTTAGTGAGAGTAGTTGAGGGGCTAATTGGAGGAGTAGGGAGAGGCTGGTAGGACATGCTGCAAACGCGAGATTTAGAAGTTGGCAAACAACCCGCCACCCTCAAGAGATGTGAGAATGGACAGACATGCTATCAGTCAATGATACGTCTCATCTGCTAGGGTCTGCGGTTTGATTAATCAGTGTGCCTGACGTAGGGCCAGAGTTGTTTTTGTTCTTTGATGGGCTCTGGGTTGTGTCGAGCCTGCCATGGGGATTATGTCTCACGTGAGTGCTGCCGAAAATGGTCCAATCGACGGGGAAGAGGGCTGACCACTTCTGTTAGGGGTAGCCGTTGAGTCTCGCGCAGTTTGTATTTCGACCGGACGTATTGGTACTTAGACGAGTTTGCCCTTCCGAAGGGTGTCCGAACTCCTGGCACTTTGTCGTTTCAGATTGGAGGACAACGAGCAACATAGTCTTCAGCAATGGGAACCTCGACCCGTGGATGAAAGGCGGTGTAATGTCCTTGACTAAATAGCCAGTTTGCATAGCTTTACCCACTTATACTTGGCTGTCTTGTGTGTGTGCTTGCAACCTTGTAGATCCTTCAGGACGTGTCGAAAAGTGTCAAGGCTGTTCAAATAAGCGGTGGGGCGCATCACCTCGATTTAAGGTGAGTTTGTGAAAGCCCCTTTCTGAGACCACAGTGGTTCAACTGGCAAGCCACCAGTGATGGGGTGGGGGGTTGGGGGGGCGAGTGTGTATCTGCATGTCTGTAGAGAATAGTGAACAGACATGTACTTTTGTTGGTGCACGGGCATGCATAAGGTGGTGTGTTAGATTAGTCGGCAAAGACGCCGTTGGTGCTATTGCAATTGCTGTCACCTTGTCCGTTACAGCTCGCCGATGTGTCACGAGCAAGTGGGGGCGCGTGACATCATGAAGGTGCGAGTTTGCAATGGAGGGCTAACAGGCGCGTCTGAGGGTAGTATTGTGCGTATAGCCTTAAAGGGTGACATCTTCTGCATTGTAGAGGCACTGACCCGGCTGACCCGCCCTCAGTGAAGGTGGCTCGACAGGCTGAAATAGAGGCTATCGGCACTTGGCTGCAGGAGTACGGCAGTTCGTGCAGTGCCCACTAAATTGCTACTCCAAGTGCACGAGTAGTGCATACTCCGAGAATCGCATTAGCGCACATCGCCAAAGTGCGTCAATTGACAGCTCAACTTCACCTCTGCCACACTCCTATTACACAGAATGTCAGTATGAGGACCTTGTCGGTCCCACTGGTCGTATTGGTTGGAAGATGTGGGCTTTGAGCTAACACTGGTTCCAGGGGGGACGCGAGGCGGGGAAGGAAGGAGCAGCTGCTAGGTATCTTGGCGATCTGGTTGGAACTCTCAAGCAGGTACCCAAGTCCGCATGCCAGGAGTGAAGATGGTCCATTGTTGCGATTGCATCCTGATGGCTCAAACCATCCCCTCCCCTGATCTGATCTGATATGAGGTTGCGTTTAGCGGGAGTTGAGTTAATTTTTGCGCTACTGATAGCGATGTGAAGAAGGTGCTTGATGAGACGCGTGATTGGAATTGCTTCTGGACGAAAGAACTGGTCGTGGAAGTGGGCTCAGAAGATGGTATTAGGAGACAGGGTCTTTCAGTGGGTCGGCTAGTTTCGCTGACCCAGTGGCGGTCGGTCTTGGCTTCCGCTGCGGCCTCCCCTGGACCTGTGGTGGATGGGGTGAGTGATTCGGTGTGTTGCTGGCGGAATGCGATAGAGCGGACGCTACTGCTACTGCTGGTGGTTGGACGAAAGCCTGGTTGGGGCGTTTGCATGTGCTCCGCGGCTTTTCGTTTTCTGTAACATTCAGAAAAGAATTGAAAAGGTAATAGTGACAGCGGGCAGGCGTGTGTGTTTCTTCGGAGTGTAAAGTGTTTGGACGGGAAGTGGGCCGGTGCGAATTGGGATTAGACGAAGAAGGCGGAGAACAGAGAGGTGGTGTGGTTTCCGAATACTTGCAGAATCGAAGTAGCCATAGCAGGCTTGTGGAAGCGGGGTAGTCGAAGTTCATCTCCTCCAGTGTCGACAGTGTGCTGCGTGGAGCCTGTGAGGAGGACAACCCGGTGGCTAGTGCAGCACGGTGCGCCTCATCACGGGAGCCAGTGGGTGGGTGAGGGAGTAGGACGTAGGAGGTAGGAGGCGGCAGGACACGACTGTTGGCGCGGAGCGAGGAGGAGGCGCTGGCGTCTGTGGCAATGGTTGGCTGTCTGAGCGCGCGCAGAGGACTCGTCTCTCACTCCTGTTTGAGTGTGGCCAGGTGGTGGGGTGCGTGTGGAGGAGATGTTAGCCGGTGGGAGGAGGAGGGGACGAGTGCCCAGTGAAAAGTTCCACCGCCGAGAGCGTGGAGTTGGTCAGACCTGTTGGAGGTGTTTTGTGAACTGCGAAGTCTTTGCTCCCATGCAATTTGCCGCTCAACATGGGAGGACGCACACGGCCCGTTTGCAAGCCGCGTTTAGTGGTCTTTAGTAGAGGCACCTCGCGCCTCCGCGCAGGAGATGTACCGCGATAATGTAGGGCTAAGGGTTGGGCGCCGAAATTGGCGTGGTTTGGCACGAAAGGTAGAGGAGAGTGGTGGCCAGAAGTGGAATGGTGGTGGGACGAATGTCACCTCGTTGTGCACGAAGGAGGCGGACGAGTCCGTCAGTCGGGCAAGCCCGCTGCTTGCGGGGTGCCGAGAGAATCCTCGAGGGGCATAGGCGGTCAGGGAAGCGAAGGGGAGGCACACGAAGTGGCGAGGGGGTGGTTGTGCACTTGTTTGATAAAGTGGAACGAGAGAGTGAGGCCTTAAATCGACTTGTTTCCTTGCCAGAGGCTGCAATTCGGCCAGTTAGACAGGCAACGATCGCCGCCCCGTAAATTTCCCTCCTTCCGAAATAAACAGACTGGTGAAAGTTGAAGGCGAATTGTCTAGGTTGAGATGAGCGTCCTACTGTCAACTGAACGCCCAAATGGAATGTGCAAGTAGCTTCCCTTGAGAGCCGGGCTGTTGCAGCATCGCGGGGCTGGAGTGGGCCACTTTGAGCGTCCACGAATGACCTTTAAGTCAGGAGAAAGTCCCACTAACCGCCAGACATATTGCCAGATGGCATAGGAAGACGCTGATGTTGTTAGTGGAAACCAGTGGTTAAGGCATTGGAGAGTCGATGTGAACTGCGACTCTATCTATCTCCGTGGTCGGCGCAGTCTGGCTACAGCCAGAGGCGTCTCATGCACGTCTCCTGCCCGTGGGCGGCTGGGGTATCGCCGGTGGTCAGTCGTCAGTCAGACTAGGTAGAATGGAGTCGGGAGGGTCTGCGCGCAACTACGCAGCCCTCCCAGTAACTTGCTTTAATGCCCGCACTCTCTGTCCTTCCATTTCACCTCTACACCACGTCCGGCAGGCAACTTCATCCTCCTCACTGAGGCTGAATGTCATCTCTGTGCTCCTCGACCCGCCCCCCAATTGTGGTGAGGGAATTTGCGAATCTCGTCTCTCGCCTCTGCCTCGTTGCACCGGGGCACCCGGCACTCGAGCATCGTGGTCGCTTACCCACGTGGGCTTTTTCGCGAGCGAGATGGGGCACTCAGTCGCGGCTCCCTCCTCGCCACAATCGCCTGTGTCTGGTGGAGCAGAGCGGACATCGCCGCGGCGAGGGTGGCCGTGTCTCCTGCTCGCCTCCTAGGGCTGTTCGTCTGCCGAGATGAGGCCTGCGCGAATAGTTGGATGGAGAAAGGCAGCTGCGATTTAATTGACAATTCCTCAAATTGGACGACACTTTCTGCCTGTCAACGACCAACAGTCAACGCGATATGAGACGACGAAGGAAGCCACTAAATGACGTTGCACGTGTTTGCAACACCTCAACAGCACGTGCGTTAGGTGTGAGGCAGAATTCATTGCACAGGTCTTATGAGCTCCAGCCGAGGGGATTCGAGAGGGGAAGATGTGGCAGATAAGTGGGGCGAATACGAGACCCCTCGAAACCGCCGCACTAATGAGTGTGAAAGTCCACCGTGGCAGTAAAAGATGCTCCGTGGGGGGGGGGGGGGGGGGGGGGGGGGCGGAATGCTTTTCTGTAACTTGACGAAACCGCCCTAAAGTCTTAATGGCGCGTACAGACCGTGCTGGGAGGCATGAAGCGTGTCGGCGCGTAGGCATCATCCCCACTAAATCATCTTACTCCGAAATTGCCCCATATCTTTGTGGTGGAAGTTGGTTGCGCTGCCTTCTGCCCCCACCAATTGAAGGTGGGACGCATTCAAAGGAGTTTAGGAGGGGGTTGTAGAATATGTGCGTTGCACATTGCTGGCACTGACCGAGGGATTCCTCAGAGAGGGTCAATCTAGATGCGACTTTTATTTGCATCTCGATTTTCATCTCGCCACAACCCCGAGCACATTGGGTGTGTTACTTCAAAATAGCGCACTCAAAGCATGCCCACCCGTCGTAGTCCGCCTGCAACGCAGCGGAGGTCAAACGGAGCCGTGAGCGGTGGAAGTCGTGCGAGTGCGTTGATAAAGCCTGCAGAGGAGACATCCTCCTCAAACGCCCCGTGGGGGCAGTGGGCCGAGCCAGACGACAATCAGTTCACAGTCAAGACTGCTTTCCTCGACTGCATCAGCGATGCTGTGAAGACAAAAGGCGCGTCAAATACACACACGTGGCAATTTGGTTGCCAGTATTTGTCCTGGTCTGGTGAAAATGTTCCCGTGATTAATGGGTGCAGCCGTCAGCCCACGTAGAGTGAAAGAGTAATTAAAGTTTATAGCCACATATGGGCGCGCGTTTATGGGCGATTGGAGTGGCCTGAGAAAGTGAGGTCTTTGGCTGGGGCTCGGAGCCTTGTTGGTTTTGATAAGATTTTGCTCACTAACGAGTGGCAAAAGACAGCCTGACCGGTCGCGTAGAAGCATCCACTCTGGCAGGAAAGGGTTTTTATGGGGCAGCAATTCCTCCCACTGCAGGTCACTTGAGCCAACCAAGTGAGTTGAATGAGACGCTCGGTGGTTGGGAGATTTAATGGGGGCTACTGAGAAAGTCGTCTTTTCGCTCGGCACGTCCTTCGCCGTCTTACCGTGTCTGCCACCTGTCTGGAGATGGAGTTGGCCGACAACAGTGGTTGGCCTTAACTGTGCCCTCACTGTGGATTCGTCTCGCTTAGCCGAGGTAGATTAATCGCCGCCCGAGGTGGTGCAACTAATCGGCATGCCGATTTGCGAAGAACGATGGCATCGCGGAGAGGTGATGGTATCCTGAGTTGTGAAGAGGGGAGGAATTTGTGCAGAGACTTCAGTTGTAATTGTAGACGGGACAGTGGGCGTTAACGGTGGAGTTGTTCGCAGAGCACCGATGGAGGAGGTCAAGTGAGTTTTGCAATGGAGTGGACGCAGTGTGTCCCATCTGGGGACAGAGTGGACGCGAGAGACAGGATGTCTCTGGTGCGTAGGAGACGCCTGCATATGAAGACTGAAACACAGGAGCCGTCAGAGTATGGCTTCAGAGTGAGAGGAGTTTATTTCTCCAACAGAATCATGCTCGGGTAGAGCTGCCACTCAGAAGCGAGCCGCCGCAGACTGACTTGACGCAGTCTCCGGAAACCAGTGTGCCGTGGATGCAAGTGGCCACAAAGTGATCAGGTCACGTGCAAAACGGTGTCGGGTCAGGTCCGGGGGAGAATTCGAGCAGGCTGCGCTGCCTGATCTCGGCGGGGAGCATTTTTGGACAAAGGAGAGAATAGAAGTGTAACAAGAGGCGACAATTTGGTAGATGGCGTGAGGCGCGCATGACTCTGCTGCCTGCGTGGTGAGAGAGAAGAGACTGAGAGGTGAGACGAGAGGATGGCCACGTTTCTAACCTATTGTCACCCTCTCGCATATCTGAACCACAAAACATCGACACCACCTTGCAAAAGTAGTAGAGTTTTACGAGCAATTAATTGTGAAGGTGATCTGTGGTAGGCGAGGACGCAGGTTGCATGGTGACCCACTGAAGTCGCACAGAGGCTTTATATTACGGCGTACGAGAGACACCACTCATGGCCTCATCAGATGGAGGAGTTCCATTGATTCCGGGTTGTTGCCAAGTAAAAGAAGGAGAGGGCTCGTCGAGTGCTCAAGAAACCTTCGTTGGTTGCTTGGTGGCTTCCGTCTCCTCCACACGCGAAGAGTGGTGCAAAATTTGTTTGTAGTAGAACGTCAAGTCTCTACAGGAACCGTGCAACTTGGCGTCGCAACACCAACACTTTTTTACCATCTTCACTGTGTAGCGCGAATTATTTATTTCGAAGAAAAATGAGCGACGAGCGAAAAGCGTGCAACGTATATTGTCGAAGTAGGCGCGGACGCACGGCTTTGGTCCGAGCCCTGGTGCTCTAAGAGTGGACTCTACCGAATGAGAGGCGAGGAGAAGAGGATCCTATTAGTTTATTCGACATCCTGACTGTGCAGCAGATCTAAGCTGATCGCGGAGTCTGTGTCTCTGGCCTCTATTCGGTCGCGCCACCGTTTCTATATGCGACTGTGACTATGGCTAGTCACAGAACAGTTGCGAACCGCCTAAGGAAACGCATTTCGTGATCTCATACGCCGGGGCTGCTTGCCCTCTTGCAGATAAGATGAAGGGATGAGAGCAAACAGGAAGCCTGGTGGACTAGGAGGCTGTGCCAAGTAGGCCCTACCAGCATTGGCACCGAGTAGCCGCTCCCCAAAGCGGAGTGACTGGCACTGTTACCAATCTGACAACAAGAGAAGCCTGTGGACACAGGCGGACAACACAGATAGTTGGTCCTACGCGGACGGATTCGAGAAGGAGAGGAGTGACCACCTCTCGGGCAACGTGGTTTGGGAGGCACTGGAAGACAGAAGTTAATGGGGGGGGCCCCCTGATAACTGAGTGGAGACGCTTTAGCGAACGGAATGCAGCCAAGGATCTCCGACAAAGCCACGAGCAACGTGTTTCGGCCCGCTCATATTCTAAGTTGTGAGCTCCCGCATGCGCATTCGACTTCATACCTCTGAATTAGATCGCGCACGGCAGACTGTCACACTCATCGAACGCCAGACATGGGCAGACAGACGCGCCATAAATAACTAGTACTACCCTAGAGCATGCAAGGAAACAGACGAAAGGCAGTCGTGTGGCTCGGACTATCATCATTCGCATGTGCGTCGCGCTTCACTAGCTGGTGCTGCAGATGTCGGCTGAGCCAGTGCGGAGCAATAAAGCCGTCAGTGTGGCGGCCCGTTGATGAATCCACCGGTTATACGTGGCCAGCCTATTACACTGCGCCCGGGCATGCGCTAATGGACTTCTTGCTGATCATTCACCTGATGTGTGTGAGGCACCGCTAAGTATGCATCATGCACACGCGAAGAGGAATGCCTCGGTCACAGGCCGCGTCGGACGATCATAGCCGCAGCTTGGAAAGAGGTATGGTGCTTCTCTCCTGACGGGATAAGAGACTAGGCAAGCGCTTTTGGATTACTGGCTACTTAGATGCAGAGACGATCCTCTGCTAATTCCTTGATAGTCACTAAAAAATTAACATATTACCACCCTGCCCTCCTTTGATTCGCCTTTGGCGGAAAGACAGAAGTCTGCAGTGCCATCACCCTGGGAACACTAGCAAACGCAACGGCGACGAGATAAAAACCTATGCTATTGATAATTTTGCGCTCTGTTTCACTGAGAGGATGATTATCGTAGAAGTCCTTTAATGAGCGGCCTCTAAATTTTTGCAAAATAGGCGTGTGGAGGAATAAAAACTTTTACTTAGGTCGTCGACTTGGTTCGGAGCAGCTGGATTTTTCAAGACGGGCATATTGACAAATAATTGCTCTTTAAGATTGAGTCGAAGCGTGAAAGTACGAGACGACGATAACATTAGATTACACCGGCTCATGTTCACATCGAAATAACGGCGCCATGATCGGATGATGAGTCGAGGAGGCACCTTCTTACTAATCGATAGGGACATGCACAACAGATAATACAAAAATGTCCTGCAAACAATACAATAATGACATAAATGCGGATATATATTGTTAATTAAACACAATATTGCGAACGGAAAAAGTCGAAATCGGCATGAAATCAAGCAAAAAAATCATAATATATTATAACAAAAATAACACACATATGTAAAACAGTAAAAAACTGAAAAGATGGAAACAAGGAAAAATGAA
>QEYB01000609.1:0-46219 GCA_017562135.1 Dipylidium caninum | reverse complement strand
TAACTTCGTCTTTCACTATGTACAAACATCCCTCCTTGAGTTGTGGCTGTTGAAAAAGATCCTGTGTTGCAACCTTGAATTAGCTTGGTGAGTTGCCTTTCGTGTTCGCGACTGCATGCAGGCCAAAGTGTTTGACTACGGGTCGGGTTAAAGCGTGCATGTGCCTCGAGCAGGTTGTGGCGACGGAAGAGGCACCAGTCAAGGGCTGCAGGACCTGGTGTTTGTTTAAGGAGGTGTTGCGCCGAAGCGGAGCTCATGACACTCGGACTCTGGCGCGTATCGTCACCTCGCCACTTTCCAGGCGAGTTGTCCGAGTGTCACGCACCAATCTGACTGGGCCTCGGTGTTCACTGCTTACCTGCTTTGGATGCGCATCATTATTTACAGTGGGCGAATATCATTTTTAATGCCCGAGTTCGTGCAATGGGCATGTACGATTGATTCGCATCATTCATTTGAAGTGCACCTCTTAAATGGGATGAGGCCAAGTTGTTGATGAGTGGTTTGGGCACACGGTCAGGGGAAGGCCGCGATATCAGTGAGTAGCGCTGAAACACAAAAAAGCGGTTAAGGCGGCAATTGAATGATTTAAGTCAAGGCTTAGGAAAAGGTTATGAAAAGTTTGCTGTCCGAGATAGCCAATCAAAGGCCACAGTTTATATCATGTACGCGAGGTTTATATTAATGATTATTCTATACTTACACGACTTCGGAACACCGCCAAAGCAGCTGGTCCAAAACGTTCAACTATTTTTACTTCCTCACTGAAGAATAACTGACGACTGTCTGACCTGATCTGATGATTGGGAAATGGGAATGTGGCCTTGCAGCAAGTGTGATAATATTGGCAAATGGAGAATGAGCATTGACTATTTTCTCTCAAAGGTTAACCAAATGAACTGTGCTGATTTCCACAATCACCTTGTCATCCTACCCATTTTGCAAACATTTGTCATACCGCCTTCCAACCCCGCCCGTTCAGCATCACAAACCAAATTCATTCACGACATGGACAAATAGCAATGGTCCGAGTGGGAGAGGACTTATGTATTTGCCTCTTCTTCGCCTTTTCATCACCCTTGCTTTGCGGCGCGTGTGAAATGGCCACAGTTGCCCTTTGATGCCTCACAATCTACTCCGACCCTGACATCCTTCGATGCCACTGACAACTTCAGCCTTTCTCTTTACTGATTTGGAGAGTAGCCTTCTGGATGCCCAAAACCACAGTCTACGTTCACCCAGACTGCGGGCAGTGCCAGGCACTTGGTCCCTCCGCTGATAATTTGTCGCCAGAACCGGAACCTCAACACCCCATTCCACACAACTCCCGCCTCACCTCATGCAACGTCCCGAGTCTACTCTCCTCTCCCTCTCCCCTCCTTCCCTCCCTCCGTCCCCCGCCTCCCCCCCAACCCCACATACTCCACCACCCTCCGCCTTACTTACGTCTCCACTGGCTCATCCACCGTCTGCTAGTTAGGCTAACACAAAGTGATGAGCTGTATCTGCGAACAAACAAGGAAACGGAGGCAGCTACACACGCCACAAGCGTTTGTCTATGGCCTCATTCTATAAAAGCGTATATATTTTGCTCATAGCACGTATTAAGCTATAGCGAAACGGAGAAGGTAGCACGTATGCCCACTCATCCACCACTGCACACCAATTCATCGTTGTCCGAAGAATCGTCACGTGTTTGGACTTCACCTCCGGCGTGAAACTGCATTTTCACACGGTAATGCGGAGGACGGTCGTTGTGCTGCACCTTCAGTCAAAGGTTACTCTCAAACTAACTGCCACTCTGGACTGCAGAAGGACGATTCTAGCTGAAAAACCGCTTGCTTCCTGATCCTGCCTACCTTCTAACTCGTCTTTCACTATGTCACAACATCCCTTCCTGAGTGGCTGTTGAAGATTCCGTGCTGCACTTGAATTAGCTTGGTGAGTTGCTTTTCTGTTCAGCGACGCCATGCAGGACAAAGGTTTGACTACGGGTCCGGTAAAGTGCATTGCCTCCGACAGGTGCGACGAGAGGCCACCAGTCAGTGCAGACCTGGGTTTGTTTAAGGATGTTGGCGAAGCGAGCTCAATGACACTCGGACTCTTGGCGGTTAATCGCCACTGCGGCAATTTCCGGCCACCTCCCGATTCTCTCGAGTTGTGCCTTTCAATTCGTTCTTACTGAGTAGAGAAATGAAGTTTCCCATGATCTGCCCACTCGACAGACATGCCTTAACTTTCACATTCACAGGGCTACTTTGTAACGCAGTGAGTAAAACATGGTGGATCGGTGATTATAACGCTGCGTCTTCGCCGTTTTTCGTCCCTGAGGGAGACTTTGTACTGATATCAATATGCTCATAAGCATGTTCATTCAATCCAAATCATGACCAAGTGACGAAGATGAACATCTCAAAAAGCAACCTCTCAAATTCGAGTTGTCGAGTGTGTCCACGCACCAATCTGATTGAGCCTCGGTGTTCACTCTCCTGCTGTTGGATCGATCATTATTACAGTGGCGAATATCATTTTAAATGCCGAGTTCGTGCAATGGGTCATGTACGATTGATTCGCATTCATTCATTTATGAAGTGCACCTCTTAAATGGATGAGGCCTAAGTTTGATGAGTGTTTGGAGCACACGGTCAGGGAAGGCGCGATATCAGTGAGTAGCGCTGAAACAATCGGTTAACGGCGGCAATGAATGATTTAAGTCAAGGCTTAGGAAAGGTTATGAAGTTTGCTGTCCGAGATAGGCCATCAAAGGCCACAGTTATTTCATGTACGCGAGTTTATTTAATGATTATTCTATACGTACACGACTTCGGAACAAACGCCAAGCAGCTGTCAAACCGTCAACTATTTACTCCTCACTGAGAAATAACTGACGACTGTCTGACCTGATCTGATGAGTTGGAAATGGAATGTGCCTTACAGCAAGTGTCTGATAA
This sequence comes from Dipylidium caninum, assembly GCA_017562135.1. NCBI lineage: Eukaryota > Metazoa > Platyhelminthes > Cestoda > Cyclophyllidea > Dipylidiidae > Dipylidium > Dipylidium caninum. The sequence continues at coordinate 43,268 of QEYB01000609.1, read as the reverse complement.
ACCATGGCAAATGGAGAATGAGAATGACAACCGATTTTTCTCCAAAGGTTACCAAATGAACTGTGTGATTTTCCATCAATCACATTTGTCATCCTACCCATTTGCAAAACATTTGTCATACCCCCTTCCAAACCCGCCGTCAGCATCCCCACACCAATCTTCACGGCAGGACACAAGCATTGGTCCGAGTAGGAGAGCACTATTGTAATCTTTGCCCTCTCTTCGCCTTTCATCACCCTTGCTTTGGCCGCGACGTGTGAAAATGCCACAGTTGCCCTTTGATGCCTCACGTCTACTCCGACCTGACACCTTCGATGCCGTACTACACTTCAGCCTTCTCTTGTTTGGTTAGATGCCCAACCCACAGTTTCACCAGACTGCGGGCAGTTGCGGCAGGCAGGCCACTATAACGCCAGCAGTCACACCCATCCAAACAGCCTCACCTCATTGCATCTACTTCCTACATACTGCCACATACCGTCTCGTCCACTGCGCCAACTCCACCGTCTGCTAATTTATGAAAAAAATGATATATTTTTACCGTGATAACAGTAGAAGTGGCACGTATATGCCACTCTCCACCCACGCCAGTTGTTCGGTCACACTTCACCCTCGGCCTGCTTCACACGGTTGATTGGTCGGTCTGTGAGCCGACTCAACCGACCAGCCACGAGAGTTTACTAGCTGTCAATCCGTGACCACTTTGTCTCGCGCTGAAACACCACCTCACGTATCCAGTCACCACATGAATCTGTTGAACATGATGCGCTTGCGAAAGTGCCACCTGCAGAAGTGCTCTACGCGGTAGGTGCGCTCCTCTCGAAGGATGTGCAACTACTTTGTTGGTACTTCATATCGTTTTGATGATCACACGCTTGAACCACGGAACCGGCGTGGTTGGCCCTTCTGCAGAACAGTAGTTCAGCACCAATTTCGATTTTTCGAAAGGTGTGTGACCTTCTGTACTGGGCTTTGTTTGCAGTGGCACACGCGTGTGCGTCTGTGCATTCGCGTATCATATTACATTGAATTGCGTGTGTTGTGCTTGTATGGTGCTTTGAAGTGCGTATGTCTATGAAAACAACGTGTGTCAAGTGCGTTTGTCGGTGAGGAACATGCCTTGTCTGCGTGCATGCTTCTGTGCCCATGTGCCTGTGCGTGCGTGCGTGCGTGTGTTAGGCGCAGCCACAGTCTCTAAGTTTTCTGTTTACATTAATGATGATTGTAGGAAATGAAGGTCCGGTTTATTTTTTTTTTATTTTTCATTTGCTGTCGATCAAGTTCGACTCCGTCTTGGCTTTAGTCCTCACTCGACCTCTTAATTCCACTTTACGCCCTCATTTCACCCATGCCATTTCGATTCTTATTTATATCATCGCGTTGATATCATAAGTCAATCAACATATCCTCTCTAGTCATTGAGCAGAGCTTCATAGGCCTTCTCATTCTTGAATGCTTTCCTCTTTGACTTAAACCTAGTGTCTCAACTCACCATGGGTTGCTCTGCATTTCGGTGCGGATATTTTGCACACGAGTGCGGTCCATTAGATGAAGACTGCACATGACAAGAAAGGCCCTTGCTTGGTTGACACAGAAGCAAATGCACATTAGTCGCCGAGTTCTGCGTGCAGGACGACAGCCCGGCAACCGACGGCAATTCGACTGCTCCGTCAACTGTCGCGATCTCCATTTCGACTATCGCATCGGGTAGGCGTGGAGCTCATCCACTTCCACGTCTCATTTGAACGCACAATCGCGTTGCCTCACGCCTCCCCTCCCTGTTCCCCTCTCAACGGACAACCTTAGTGCCTTTATCTCACCAGTATATCCATCTCTCGATGGCAACTGTAATTGGCATCTTCCGCGTCACCTTCATTCACAGTTGCGAAGTGACCAAGTGTGAGTGTATGACTTTCATCAGCCTGACTCCCCATGTCATGGCCTTTTTGTCATCGCAAAATGGCCATGACAGTTGTTCATCCACCACTGCTGTCCTCGTCACGTGGGATCTTCACCTCGCGTCCGAACTGCTTATTGATGCGGAGACGTCGTTGTGCTGCACCTTCGCGCCGACGAGGGATGCCGGTAGTGGCGATAACGAAGGCGTTCTTCTGCCTTCCCTTAACTCTTGCGGGATGCAGAAGAAGGCTCTGGTTAGGCGACACGATGCGAAGCGAAGCAGGGCGAGGCATGTAAGTGGGGAGGGCTAGAGTCCTACTGAGGGGACCCGAAACGGAGTAACTGCGTGTGAAGCTCAAATTATCCCTCGACGGAGCATTGGAATTCCATTTCTGACGGCGGACACCTCATGACGGAAGTCACGAGACGATGGTATCGTCGCCTCGCCACACTTCGTTGAAGTAAGGCCAAATGATGGACAACGCCTTATAGCCAATTTGACGAGGTGGGCGATGCTCTCGTGATCGCCACGACGTAGGTGCGAAACGGACAGCGGCCCGCTGGAAAGAAAGTGATTTAGACGGAGGGGTATGTGTGCGGTGGTGCTGTTGGGCGCGTGGCATTGCCAGAAAGGGAGAGAGGGACTTTTACTGTAACTTCATCGTGGATGGATGAAGGCCACTGAACAGAGTCAAACTTTTGTCTTTTAAGAACAGCTTAATTTAACATGATGGAGTAGGCGTCTAGCAGCCTTCGTTGCTGGACGCTGTGTTAGGAATCCATTCTCTCTACTCGCCCCTCTGCCGATGACATCATGCTGAAAGTGCTTGGAAGGGAGGGTCAATGTGGTGATGTCGAGTCTCTGCTCTTCCTTTGTTTCATTGTGGTGCAGACGAGCCTTATCTGGCCCCGTCAATCTGCACCCATGCTGATTCGTTTGCATTCGATTCTTATTTATAATCATTTTGCGTTGATATTCATAATCAATCAACATATCCTCTCTAGTCATTGCAACAGGAGCTTCATAGGCCTTCTCATTCTTGAATGCTTTCCTCTTTGACTAAATCCTAGTGTCTCAACTCACCAGTAAGAGGGAAATAAGCCACATTCAGCGCCGATAGACGCATTCCGTGCAAGTGAAGCTGAAAAGGTGTGTGACCACCGCACACTAAGTCGATCAAATCGTCTGTGGGATTTTGCTGCGTTTGAACTTCACTGCATCACCGAGTCCTGTGCATTCGGTAGGCTGAAAATGTCCTGCAAAAGCATGTCCACATTGACAAGTGATTCATCATTGACATGCCCTGAAACGTTGACCTGGCCATTCAATCGGAAAACCTTCTCCTTCATATCTCGTGCCTGCGATCATCAGTGCCTCTCCACTTATTGCCACTTCTCGTCCCTCCAGTCGCTCAGACTCCAACAGCGCCTCCGGTGAGACGACTGGCGTGTGAGTGCATTAACGCGCTGTCAACCATGAGACGCACCTGTCAGAACTCATTCCACATGACGCTGTGCGGTCACTGCCCGCAGGCAAAGCCATACAAAAGACTAATGCATGAACGGTTTTTGTTGGGTGGGGATTGAAACACCCATGACGACTGATCAGAGCAAGTGAAAAGCGGGAAGGAATGCATTTAACTTGACAGAGAGTGAATTTATCCTTGGCGAAGCTGTGTTTCCTCGGCGACACGACGAGCTCTCTGCATTGTGGCCAGGTAAACGAGGGTGATGGCGAGGGTCTGCACAACCAACTGTCTACCCGCCCATGGGTCAATTCATCGGCTTTGGTGAGAGAGTTGCATAAAATGCATCACAACCCTCGCCGACAGCGGAGTGCCTGGTAGAGCTGATGCTCATGCATAACAGCGAGTGTGGGCAGTGTCACTCCCGTGTGGCAAGTTGCAATTCAAGTATCTTCACGTCTTGGTCTTTCCTCTTAATCAAGCTGCTTTGCACTACCACACGACTGCCGAAGGCTTTCACTGTCGTGCATCTTCCTTCACCTTTCTCACGTAAACCAAGTATATGATAATGCTGACGATTGATGGCATTTCCTACCGCCTTTGGCCCCTAATGAAGCCTTGCCGTCGCCATGTCTCTATCCAAAAGGAACTCGCCACCGCTGAGTGTAGACAGTTCGCTTCACCTCCTCGGTTGCTCTACACTGCCACCACTAACAGGGCCAATGGACGACATGGCTTCTTCTTCCACCGAGTGTCGCTTGCAGCGCCTCCTTGTTGGGATTGATAAGAACGCCTTGACGACGCCTAAATAGGCGCTCGAGAAGTGCGGAGAGCGCAGCTCACTAGTCAGCGGTGAGTGGATGTCAGTTGATGAGTTTTTATTCACGTAGATGTCTACTCGATTGAAAAACAGTCACTGCTCAGTACACGAGAGGCAAATCAGCCTGGCTCACATGCCATTTGCACCCTCTACGTCTACTGACTCCTCAACTGACGCGAACTCCACTGCTCTTTCTGCTTGCAACTTCTCCTTAGCCGCCGCCATCTTCACTCGTGGGTGATGATGAGGCTTTGTTCCAGTCCACCGTCGCACAGGTAATCCCAACTCAATTCACCTTGGCCAAAAGGGTGAGTCGAAGAGATAAAATGAGAACAGAGAAGGACGAGAGAGGACTCTGAGGAGACTATCCGACCTCAGGTTGGGGCGTCTGCGTGATGGAAAGAGCCGAACCACATGGAGACATGGACGGGCGTTCCTCTTCGACACTTTCGAAGCAGAGTTTATCCTTTCAACTGCGAGAGACTCTGTGGACCTGCGTCTCGTCTTCGGGATCTTCGTGACGACGTAATGCCCAGAGACAGAAAGATTTTGTGCATAATTTGACCTTGTTATTCACCCTTCAGTTGACAATCCGCTGAGAAGCGGGATGACATGGTGGCAGACAGGCTTGGTCTTAGCGAATTAGTCGCCTCGAGACAAAATAATCATGCGGTCGCCGGTGTCGAGAAGGTGAAGTGCTAATTGCTGGTCTCACTTTCTCCCAAGTGTCCGCGGCTTAGAGTATGCCCGGCAGGAAGTGCAAAAGGGCTTGAAGTAATCTGAAGGAATCTTAAATCCGCGACGACTCCTGAGTGACGAAAATGGTGATGGAACAACAAGAGAGACAAAAGGAAATGAATCGGTCATGGCAGAAATAAGTTGACATGGTAAGGGATTGAAGTGACTTCTGACTTGCCAAGGAGACTGGAGGGAGAATTGGAGGTTGCCCGTAGGGCATCGAACCAAAGTGGAGTCTACTGACTAGTCGGAGAGGTGCCGAAAATGAGCTCAAAATGTCAGTCCTCCATTCAAATCAGCCCTCAATACCTCACAGTCTAATCACTGCCATGGCCAAACGTTCGAGTACTTCAGCATGCATTTTCCTGCTGTCACATTCAGCTGTAAAAGCTGGAAGCTCAGTGCAGTGTGTATGGGGACGGATGAAAAGGGTCACGAGAGACCACAATGGCCCGTCGAGTAAACACAGCCGTGACAAGGCGGTGATGAAAGCTGCACTTCACTTCCTCTCGGTTTTTGTCAACGATCTTGTTGATGTAGCTGGGAAATCGGTGCATTCCGCCATTGCGACACGGTGGCGTTGAACAGTTTGTCCTGCAGACTTGTTGCAAAGACATGCGACCAGTGCAAACTGGGCGCGGGTGAGTGGAAGTAGCAGCTCCCAGGCCACCAGCGCGGCATGCACAGACGCCGCCTACTGAGGGGCACCGTGGAAGATATGTCGACTTGATTCGAGTAAAATGCGTGTTTGTGATGGACAGAAGGGCGTTTCAACCCAAACCACGTACATCGTCATTGTCAGCAGCGTCAGCAAATAAACTTGGGCTGTTACGAACAGTGCCAACACTCGACGATGACCCACAATTCCGACTGGTAAAGGGGCTCGTCTGCATCACTGCCCTGAACAAAGGGGAAGAGCAAAACGCCTCCGTGCATTTGCTTAATCATCGTTCGCCTTCAACGTCTTTCATCCTGGACAGTTTTGATAGGCAAAACGAGGGAGGTTTGACGCCGTCGAAATCCTCCTCTTTCGCTCCAACCACTTCAGTGGATGTCAACCGCCGAGAGGAAATTCGAAACAAGGGAGAAGGGACTTCCGCCTCAGCATGCTCCTGATACACGAAACTATGCTGGTCAGGCGACCGCCTCCCTTTCACCGTGGTAAATGAGCTGTCCCAAAAGACAACAGTTGATCCTCCAGGAAAGTGGACGTCCTTGCATGAGGCCATCAAACGGCCGGTTACCAAAAAAGAAGATTAAAAGGCTGCGAAGAGGGGCCATTGGAAAGCAACTGAGAGCCAACATTCAGCCTCCATGCGGGTTAAGAGAACAGCAACTTGACTTCTTGTATGCCCGTCGGTTGCCAATGTCGTCTGCAAAATGGCAGAACTAGCGACCGGTCACGATTAACTGGGGGTGCATTGACTTTCTGTTCACCATGCCACAGGCCTTCTTTGTCATGCGCAGTCTTCACTAATGGACGCACTCTTGTGCATAAATATCCGCACCAGAATGCAGCAGCATCCATTCATTTTGGATGCACGCCAACGCAAGCGTCCATCTTCTCTCCTTCGTCATCGCCTCCTCGTCTTCCTCGTCCTTCGTCCACCTCCTCGTCCTCGTCCTCGACCACCTCCTCTCCTCCTCCTCCTCTTCACCTCGGCTACTATCTGTTCGCTCGCAGAGGAAAATGAGAGTGCGCACTTCTGCTCCGACGCGCCAGTCCCATGAGTGAGGACCAAATTCCTCCTACGTTTCGCATTGCATGGCGACTGGCACTCGCCACACGCCACCCGCCACCCGCCAATAACCCCTCGGTCTACTTCTCATTCTTTCCAGCGGGTTGCTGTCCGTCTCACGCCTTCGCCGTCGAGGCCATCAACAAGAACATCGCCCACCTCGTCTACACGGGCTATAAGACGTTGTGCATCAAATGGCCCTGCCTGGACGACGTGGTGTGGGGTGTCGACACAGTCGTCGCGTGGGTTTCCGTTTGTCATGGGGTTGTCGCAGTCAAAAATGGAACTCGAATGTTTCGTAGAGGTGCGTATTTTGAACTTCACAGGAAGTTACAACGAGTCGGGTCCTCCCCCGTCTATCACTCCATTCTGCCCACTTTCGTGCCTCGCGTCACTTCCCTTCGCCTCTATCTCGAGCCTTCTCTTACTCCCCTCGAGACTTGAGCGAAGCCGCATGGAGAAGAAAGCCTTCGTCACCGCCAACCCCGACATCCTCGTCAATGCAAAGCTGCAGTACAAACGGTGTGCTACGAATCAACCGGTGAAGGTCAAATACTTGAGGATTCTCCAGACAGTGGATTAACTGCGTGCAGTGGTGGAAATTGGCATACACGCCTGTCTCCTGCGTTTCTCCTATTACCACATCAAGAATGTATGTGGCTTCGCATGGAGGCCGTAGAACAAGTGCATGTAGGGTGTATACGCCCCTTGTCCTTGTCCTCGCACTCGTCGTCTTCATGTTCCTATTAGTTTCTCCTCTTCAAGTGGCGGACAATTGGGCTCCTGTCGAGGACTCGGAGTTCGTGCCTGAGACTTCTTGCTGTTCCTTCCATGTCATGTGTGCATTTCGCGTTAATATGTTAATTGAAGTGGATGGAAGAAATTCCTGCTGAAGCACTGAGTGGAGACGTCCATTTTCCTCGCTTGTGGGGAAGGATTTGCCTAGTGCCTCATCGATGTCTTCGTCTTACCCAGTTCAGCCGTTTGTCAGTCGGGAGGAGTCGCGAAACCGATGGGGTACGACACCCCAAGGTTGGTGTTCAGCTGAGAATAGTCTTTCAAACACCCTTACGCGATTTATTGCTCCATGCTCAGCCTCGAGGCCATCTTCAGTGTTATTACGTCAGAGGCATGAGTTGTGGCCTTGATCAGAAAACAATCTCCTAGAGATGATGTGGAATTCGCATGCCTCTCACCTCTATCTACTCCGCCCGTCCTTCCTCATCCTTATCGTCTTTCCTATCGCTTGAGTTAACGCTTGTAAATCCCACCTCTAAGATTCCTACGTTTGCGTTGACGTTCTTTCCCACCGGTAACATCCATTTCGCCCACAGGTCACGCATTGTGCGGTGCCTGAATTCAGGAAGGCCAATTTCATCAGGCATTTGTGTTGCAGGCGCTTGGACCCAATTCCCGGTCTTGATATGATGCGATGAATGAGAATGTGGAATATTGTGCTGGCGCGCAGTTCGAAGGCGATGACAATTCGAAGGAGTTAAAAGACGAAACGTGGACACTCGACTTCAGCTACGGTCTCGTCGAGGGCCAATTGTACACTCTCTGTCTCAACCGCCTCCTGCAATTCGACTGCTCCGGTCAACTGGCGATCTCCGTTTCGACTAACGCATCGGGTAGGCGCGTGGAGCTCATCCACTCCACGTCTCATTTGAACGCACAATCGCGTGTCTCAAGCTCTCCTCTCTGTTTCCCCCTCTCAACTAGGACAACCTAGTGCTCTCCAAGGCCTACTCCATCTTCCACCTCGACACCATGCTCAACCGGGCAAACTGAGGCACAACGGCGTAATTGGCATCTCCCCGTGTCACCTTCATTCACAGCGAAGTGACCGCCAAACACCGTTTGGTGATGTATGATGAAGATCAACTGCGCAGCTCCTCCTCTTCGGTCTGCGTGCCGCAATTCTCCGAATCAACTGTTCAATAAACCTTCGAACGTACTTACCATCGAACTCCTCTGCCATGTAGAATGAAGATGGCTTTGCGAAGCACGAGACCCTCTCGTTCTGCCTACTCTGAGGACAGGGTGTGTAGCGGGTCGCCCTTCTGAATTAGGTGGTTTGAGGAAGAGGGGCGCCGTGTTGTGTGCTTTAGTCACCACACGGCTGACAGTAAGTGCAGCCTTCTCGTGGGCTCGGGGTGGGTGGGTGGGTGGGTGGGGATGAGCTTAGACGAGAGTTGTTTCGACAACTTGTGCGGTAGGTCTCGTTTGGAAGAGTGGCGGCTTGAAGGGTGTGACGATGAAGGCGGTCGCAGAGTGGAAGCGATTAACTCGGCATAGCTGGGTGGGAAGCGTGAATGGGTGAACTGCGCCTCACTAAAGAACAGAAAATATTCAGCATCACAGCAAAAGCACCCAAACAAATCATCTCGTCAGCATACGAAAATTATACTGTTAGCCAGCAGGCCAACTTTCGACAAGAGCTTCTGCATCACTGTCCTGAACACAGGAATAACAAGAGGCTTCAATCAGCAATTGAAGAGAGTCATACAGTCGCTGCATCCTCGCCTGCCCTCAACACTTCCATGCCAAGCAGTCTTGACAGGCAAGACGAGAAACAGACGGCGCCCGGTCGACCTCCTTCTCTCCGCCCCTTGCCCCTCAACGTGGTGTGGTCGGCCAATGGGAGAGGAGGAGGCAAGGTGGAGAGAGCGTTGTGAGCATGGACTTCCCCACAGTCCACTCGTCCGACTGCGAATGCGCCACTACCACCCACTCGTCTGTCTCCACGCCGCTTCAGCTCAACTCTCACTCCTTCTTCCGCCATTGTCTCACCTACCGCGCATGTGCTCAATTGCGAGGAGGAAGTTGTTGAGGCAAAAGCTCCCGGCCTGTCAGACCGTGTTTGCTGGACTGTCCACTTGATGGTGGCTGCGACCACTCGCCGTTCGCTCCCACCCACACCTCCAACACCGTCAGTTTGTCATTTTCTGGCTTCTTGGCTGCACAACCGAATTGCGACGGTTTCAGGAGATCTTTTGCCTTCAACTGGCCCGGACGAGAGAGCGGTGAGGCAACGCAGCTGTAAAATTGAGAAAAAACATGTTATCGGGTAACGCAAGAACTTAATTCGACAGTAGGACCGGGGTCAGTTCACTCAGCTGAACACAACACTTCTTTCAAATACTGGCCCATTTTAATGTTGACACTCCACTTGTTTTCACCTCGTCAAGACGTTGTGCCTCTTCTTAGTGTCATGCGAGTGTCCCAGTAAGGAACACTATTTTTGCGCTCAAGACCACAACTCGTGGGTGGTTTCCTGAACTGCAAGAATGAAAAGACTTCGGGGCTGAAGGGTGCACAATAAAATCGCCTCATGTGTTTGAAGGGACTGAGCCAGCGTGTTTCCACACAAACACGTACTCATGCCGACGAATCTCGTGGCGCAGACGACTCCTTCCCACTGACAAAAGTGGGCAAGAGGTGAATAAAGCTTCAGGCGTTGGCGTTTCATTGGGTGAATCGTCCATCCACATCGACTGACAAACTGGCACGAAATGCGTCCATGACATGGAAGGCACAAAGAGAAGTCTCAAGAAAACCACTTCAGCGCCCTCGTAAACACCCCAAGTGCCTTCGTGGCAATCGCTCGAGCTCAGCCTGACTTTTGCCTGCCTGTTTCTCCTTTGTCACGTGGATTAACCTGCAGGCCACTTGCCTCTCCGTGATAATTTGTCGTCAGAACGGAACCTCAACACCCATTCCACACACTCCCGCCTCACCTCATGCAAAGCCGAGTCTACTCTCTCTCCTCTCCTCCTTCCCTCCTCGCCTCCTCGCCTCCCCCCACCCACATACTCCACCACCCTCGCCACTACGTCTGTCCACTGCGCTCATTCCACCGTTTGCTAGTTAGGAACAAAAGAGAGGCAGTAGAAGAACAAGGAAAGGAGGAGCATACACACGCACACACGCGTTTGTCTACGGCCTTCATCAAAAAAGTATATATTTTTGTCGTGGTAGCAGGCGAAACGGAGAAGGTAGGCACGTATGCCACTCTCCACCACTGCACACAATTCATCGCTGTCCCGAAGAATCGTCACGGGTTTGGACTTCACCTCGGCGTGAACTGCTTCACACGCTTGATGCGGAGGACGTCGTTGTGCTGCACCTTCGCGCCGACGAGGATGCCGAGAGTGGCGATAACGAAGGCGTTCTTCTCTGTGTGCCTTCCCTTAACTCTTGCGGGGATGCAGAAGAAGGCTCTAGTTAGAGGCGACGCGAAGCAAAGCGAAGCAGGGCGAGGCGAGGCATGCAAGCGAGGAGGGTGGAGTGACATACCGAGGAGGACCCGAAACGGTGTAACTGCGTGTGAAGCTCAAATTTCGTCCCTCTACAAAGCAATCGAATTCCATTTCTGACTGCGACACCTCATGACAATCGGAAGTCCACGAGACGACGCCGTCGTCGCCCCGCCACACTTCGTTGGAGTAAGGCCATTTGATGGACAACGCCTTATAGCCAGTTTGGACGAGGTGGGCGATGTTCTTGCTGATGGCCTCGACGTCGTAGGTGCGAAACGGAGAGCTGGCCCGCTGGAAGGTAGACGGAGTGGCTGGAAGATTTCCCACGGCGTAAGAAGAAGGACGGGAGGGAAGTATCGACGGGTGCGTTGGCGTGCATTCTGTGGATGGATGCTGCTGCGGTTGTGTCGCGCCTATTAATGGCAGACGAGTGTGTCCATTAGTGAAGACTGCACAAGGCAAGTTCGCTGCTCTGAGGCGGTTTTCTAGAAGTAGACGACACGCTGCTTTCCTCTAAGAGATGGCTCTTGGACGTTTTCCCCTCGTATCTGTAACTTCATCGGCTGGATGGATCGAAGGCCACTGCAAAGCGCGCGTCAACAGAGTCAACTGTTGTCTTTTAAGAACAGCTTATTTAACATGATGGAGGGAGGCGGTCACCTGACTAGCATGCTTTCGTGTGCTGGACGCACGCTGTGGTAGGAATCCATTCTCTTGCTTCTACTCGCCCCTCTGCCGATGACATCATGCAGAAGTGCTTGGAGGTGGAGGAGGAGCAGGTTTGACGCCGTCGTGTGTCCCTCCCTTTGCCTCTCAAGACTGCCGACGAATAGGCTTTGAAGGCAGACGATGATGTCGAAACTGCATGGTAGCGTCTCTGCTCTTTCCTTTGTTCAAGTCAGTGGTGCAGACGAGCCTCTATGCCCAGTAATAACTGTGGATCTCCGTCGGAAATTTGGTACTGACCTCTCAATAGCCCAAGTGAATGTCCGCTCATCCTAGCGGCTTCTCTTTGTGCATACTTTGGCGCAGGCCTTCAGTCTGGTCGAATCGAGGGAAGGTGTTCGCTCAATATATTAATGTCAGCGACAGAGCTCGGACAAGAGCAGATTGCGCTGCTGATGCCTCGACCAGTTGTAGAACTTGTTAGAGATACAAAATATCTACTCGCAGATAAAAGGCACGTGTGAGATTAGAAGAACTTTATCATTCTACACTGCATTACAAAACACAGAGAATAGCACAACACTTCAATTAAGTGGTTGAGGAGACCCATGCAGTCATAACATCGTCGCCTGCTTTCAACACGACAATGCCAAGCCGTCTTGACAGGCAAGACGAGAGACAAACGGAGCCGTCGACCTCCTCCTCCTCATCTTACTCTTCCTCCTACCCTTCAATGTGGGGTAGTCGGCCAAGGAGAGGAGAGCATCAGGCTTGACAGGGGATGGCCAAATGAAACATAGAGTGGAGGAGCTACTCTCGTCTACCCAGGTTCCTCGGACTTTGCAAGGGAGTAGTCACAGTAGCGATCGTACCAGTTGACGAAGCAGTCGACAGAGTGAATAATTACTTTCGAATGGCATTGTTAAGGAATGCAAGCAGAAAGATCAGTGGAGTTCGCGTCAATTGAGGAGTCAGTAGGACGTAGAGGGTGCAAATGGCCTGTGAGCCAGCCTGATTGCCTCTCGTGTACTGAGCAGTGAGCGGTTTTCAATCGAGGAGACATCTACGTGAATAAACTCATCAAATGACATCCACTCACCGCTGACTAGTGAGCTGCGCTCTCCGCACTCTCGAGCGCCTATTTAGGGCGTCGTCAAGGCGTTCTTCTCAAATCCCAACAAGGAGGCGCTGCAAGCGACACTCGGTGAAAGAAGAAGCCCTGCAGTCCATTGACTCCTGTTCGCCCCACAGCGACTAAACGTCCTTGTGTGCTTCACCAACTCGGCGCCAAGCCTCACGACGCGTCTTCGCGCGCAGTTGGCCGCACTGCACCGTCGTAAACGTCGTCACCGCGACCAATCGGTGAGCGTGGGAATTGTGCCAGGGAAAAGAAGCTTCCTCCTTCCTCTCGTGATTGACTTCTTTGGAAATGTCACAGTCCGATAAATAGCCTTACCTCTGATCATTTGGTTGGTGAAGCCACGAAAGGATCCAATGTGGAAGCGGCGTCCAGTCAGTCCTCACTCGTGACTCTGGGCTAATTTGGCCATTCTCGAGAGAATCGGAGACCTCGTAGCCTTGAATATTACACGAGTGTCAACTCCATCGCGTTGGAGTGGAATCCAGCCAACATTTGGTCTCCCTCTGCCTTCTTTCTTGGTGTGTGTTCAGCCTCTTGCTCCTCCGTGCACCGACGCGGCCTCAAATCGCCGCCTACCGTGCTAACCTCTCAACCAACCGCCACTCTCTTCGACTTCCGTGTGTCATTTGACGACGCGGAAGTTTTGGAGGGCAGTACTGAATGCGTCAGTAAATGGAAACACAAGCATGTTAGCAGCTGTAGTAGGCATACGCGACTCGAGTTTCATCCCAGAAGATCTGATTTTGCCATCCGTCAACATTCACGCCAAAGGTCGGCCGCGATGGCAGCGTCTGATTAGAAGCAGAGTGTGTCGACGAACCCCATCAGCTCCTACGAGTAGCAGTTCCACAGCAAAAGAAGCCGGTATGTAGAAGCTGATCGCATTAGTTAGCTGAGCGAGGGAGGCAGATGAGGCAGAAACGAGGTGGCGCCGACATAACTGACGTGGAGATGGCGATGTTGATGCAAATTCACCCAAAATGTTGGTGTCGGTAGCCGCGAGTTGGTTGCCTTCCTCTAAGGCGCTGCGAGTCTTTATTACGGTCTGAGTGAGAGCAGAGTGAAGAAGAAGAGACGAGTGGAAAGGAATTGATGATCGGAGGCATGAGACATGAAAAGTAAATTGTCGCTGGTAGCGGCAAGCCGGTAACCTGATGTTCCAGAAATCGGCGACTAAGAGACCAAATTGTTCTGTCCACGGAGAGCGCACAGAACGCCCTGTCCCATGACCGCCTACTCTACCAACGTGGCTTGCCTTCTGTCCACACCCTCTTTCCAAATCCGTTTTCTACACGTCACTGTACCCCACCTACGCCTACCCGTTTATTAAATGTAGCGGGGACTGGGGAGAGGCAAGTGTCATGCGCCACGTTTGGAAAGAATGCGGGCCGCGTTGGTGGGGTGAGGATAAGAGAGATGCGGTAGGCGGACAGGGACAAGCCTCATTCAGCCCATCAAGCTGTTTTGCGTCCCTCCCCCTCCCCCACCCCTCCGACTGCGCACGCGTCAGCCCACATCGTGTCTATCAACGGAATTTGATTTACCACTTACAGTGTTTGCGATGTCATGTGGTACCGTAGTCATAACGCAGTGAGTAGACACGATTGGTCACTGATCCAAACGACAGTGTCCCCTGCGTTACTCGCTCCCTTGTGTCCACCACATGGCAGGATACTCTTCCCTTATCCTAGGGGAATCAAATAGACGCACTGTCATATAATTCGTGCTCATACGATGGCCAGTCAAAATATGACAAGTAGAGAAATTGACATTTCAAAAGCCACCAATAAATTTGAGGTTTGGAATGTCATGCTGCAATTCAATTGGACCACGGTGCTCACTCTCTCCAGCCCACTGTTTAAAGCTGTCGTTCGATGCGATTATAAATACGGCTCGGGGATTATTATTGCAAATCTCGAGTTCATTCAATGGGTCAGGAAGGATTGATTCGCATTATTCATAGGAATTGCACCGCCTGGTTGGATAAGACCTGAATTGCCGATGGTTTTTTCAGTGTATACGAACACGGAAGGGCGCGATATCACTAAATATCGTTGGACCAATTGGCAAAATCGCACTTTAGCCTTTGACCCGTGCAGTGCTCACCGTTGCCCAAACTTGCACCCGCAGGCCACTGTCAGACTGGCGATTATCATGTTGAAAATGTCAATGTATTATCGTGCATACACCCAACGCAGGTTAAAATGTCCTGTCAATTAGACGCATATGCGTGAAGGGAATTTGGCAAGGTGATCTTACCCATGTCCCGTTGGTCGGCAATGAGATTCCAATGCCCTAAGCCAACAAGCCAAGTAAGAGTGTCGCCTCGCCCTTGTTGCTCTCGTCTCGAGAACTCAGAATCACCCAAGGCGGGTGTTTGTATCTCCCCTAGATTGGAGCAACTCTGAATACTCAGTAACCCCTTTGTCATGATGAACATGGAAATGAATGTCGCCACGAGGCTGCAGCCTAACGCAATGCTCCGCATCCACGCTGGCCACTCCACCACCTTCGGTGCGGTGATTGCAATACACTTGCCGGCTGCTCACAACGACGACGACGAGATGAGTGAGAGTTTGGGGAAGGGCATAACTGCCACGATTCCACGATAAACACATGGCAATGCCGAGTATGCCTTGGTAAAAATAAACTTAGAAGAGAGGCCAAATTGCGGGCCTGTTTATTTCTCCATGCAGACAAAGAAGAACTGATGAGGGAAGCAGTGGTTGGGGCGTGAGGCGGACGTCTGATGTCCAGGATGTCTTGGGCTCCAAGAATTCGAGGATGTGGGCAAAGTGGCCTTCTGGATGCCCAACCACAGTCTACGTTCACCAGACTGCGGCAGTGGTGTAGATTTTTCTGCCAAGTCGGTCAACTTCTCGCGGCTCTGCTGGGGAGAAGTTCATGAAGGGCGTCGACGTGACGCGGAGGACGTTTATATTTAAATCAGCGCAGTAACCTCGCGACGAGGGGTGAGCTTCTGTTACAACGATAGACGGCCGATGGCGAGTGTTTTTGTCCCGAGGTTGTGCACTTGGAGGAGGCAAGTCCGCCTCGCAGTTCACCATTACGCAGTTGTCTCCTCTCTCCACTTTCCAACCAGGACTTGCAGAGCGGAAAAATCCTCAGTCTTCTTGCGTTTCACCCTGTCCGCGGTCATTCACCTCATCGAGCTGCCACCATCACAACCCGTTTTCACGTGTCCTGCCTCCTTTCTCCTCGTCCCGTCTCCTGCTGGATCTGTTCTGTCATATGTGTGGTTGGTAGGAAGTGGTTCCTCGCCTCCGTCAGAGGAAAACTCAAATGTGGACAAATCACCATGACACGCATGAAGACGTTTGACAGTTGCTAGCGCTGCATCACATTCTATCCACATGGGCCGCGTCATCATTGCGCAATCAGCGATTCTCAGCCTTGGCGACTGAGGAAGGCTGCAGAGTCACTTGCCTAATGCCTCTTATGGTGCCATCAAAACTCCCATTCACGTGAACAGTGCACTCGGACCACCTGGACTTGTCTCAACCTCATCGGACAGCGTTCCTCCCTGCTGCGTCCCCTTCATGTCGTGCAGTCGGCGTGTGTATGAGAACGAGGAGACCCGCTCGGTCTCCCGGCTTGTTGATGCGTCAGATTGGAAATCTTGTGGAGGCAGTCGTGCAGGAGTCACTTTCGTCTGGTGGTCAGGTGAGGATTCAGATCGACTAGGCGGATGCATTCCCATGTGAAGTCCACGAAATGTGCCCTCGAACTGCCTCTGGCTGTCAACAGTCACAGACCTACAAGAGGTATGCTTCGACGTTGGAGGTGAGAGTGGAAATCCATCCGCGACCTTCGGAGGGCAGCTCCAATGCCAAGGCACTGGTAGTACAGTGATAGTTCGTCTGACGTAAACACGTGATGAGTAAGTAGTACGACAACACAAAGCGGCGTCTTCGAGTGGATCACTGGTGGAAGTGAAGAATGACCAAGTTCGTCTAAAGTTACACGGACGATCATTTGCGCGTAGATATTCTGCATCTCCAACAAACTACAAAATCCACCCACAGTGCTGTCCCCTGTACAACGTAAGATCATCACCGGTCGAGATATCAGCGCCGCAATTTGCCATCGTCTGAGCTCTCTCGCTGGCACTCACACTGTGGGAGGAGAGGATAGCCACTTGGAGGGCACTGCCGACAGACTTTTGACTTTACCGTTGCCGTGGTGCCTCTGACCTTGGCGGAAAAAGTCACCAACTAAGGCAAGCTTCCGCGTGTATGGGCCTGAATCGGCGCAATCACATTTTCTTTAAACCAAACAACGAAACATCGCAACGACTGCTTCGACGTCTGTGTGGATGAGAGAAGAGGGACTGAAAGTGGCCAGAATCCAGTGAATCGACTTGTCACATGGAATAACCCATGCACAAGCTCAACGCCGAATTGATATGACCACAATTCCCCTATGAAGAAAGGTCGGGTGGTTGTTGCAAGCTAAAATTCCTGTCGATTGGAAGCAGTGTGTTTTGTTTGTTTCACACCCAACTCACGTCACCATCCAACAATGGCAATCGTGCAGAATCAGCGCCACCTGTTTCTTCTACGAGGGCGTTCACAGTCGTCCGCCTTACTTTAGCTCAGCGTCACCGAAAGATCTGCGTAGAAGACGACGTGCTTGAGAAAGGAGTGGGAAGACATTCGTTGTCCAAAGTGTGGTGGGGCGGCGTCACTCCACTCGCCCGAGAAGCGCGTCTGCGGCACACTGAAGGAGGTCAGCAATGCGTCCGCAACTGACAGATAGACATTAAGTAGACGAAGACGAAGTGTGAGGCTTATTCTTCGGTGATGGACTGTGTGAAGAGTGCGGCCGTTTGCGATCTCAGGATATGCGCGTAATCGCAGCTGCGAACGACGTGAAGCGTGTGAGGGAGTGTGGAATACTCCCGAGGGTGTACATTTTCACGGCTCAGGTAAGCTATCCACGGTTCCGCTCGCCAGTCCCCTGAGGCTGGTGGCTGAAGAGACGGAAACTTCAGTGAAACCCGAGTTCATCGCTTCCCACTCTGCCGCCCGCTTCCATCGCCACACCCTTCAAGCTGTCACTCTGCCAAACGGCATCTACCGCACATGTCGCCCACACAACTGACTGCGCTCGCCTCCACTCTCGTCTATGCTCTTCCTACCCGCCCCAAGCCCACGAGATGACTTGGCTTTACAGTGAGTCCTGTTGTGACGAAAGCCAACAGCCGTCTCCGCTCCCCGAACCACTCATTTCGGACAAACGACCTGGCGGACAACCTGTCCTCTGAGTGGGCAGAACAAGACAATCTCATGCGAAGCAATGCGGCCTTCATTCTACATGTCAGAGATGCACGACAATTCGTAGGCTCGAAAGTTGATGAAGCAGGTGGATGGGAGAATGACTGTGCCCGGGCCGCAAGAAGGACTCTGTGCAGGCGCCAATTACGCCGTTGTGCCTCTCTCCTCCCCCCATCCCACAAACTCCACCACTCTCGCCACGATGTCTGCCCACCGCGCTCATCCTCCATTTGCTGGTTAAGCAGAAGGAGAAGGAAAGTAATGATAGGACGAGGAGTACAAAGACGAGTAGCGTAAACTTTCACATGCACTTGTCAATAGTCTCCACCCGAAATGGTATATAATTTAGCCGTGGTTACAGGCGAAACGGAGGAGATAGGCACGTATGCCACTTTCCACCAGTGCACGCACTTCCTCAGAGTCATGAGGAACCTTCACGTGTGTGGACCTCACCTCGGCGTGCAGCTGCTTCACCCGGTTGATGCGCAGCACATTGCTGGACTGCACCTTCGCGTCGACGAGGATGAAGACGTGACTGATGACGAAGGCGTTCTTCTCCGTGTACGTCTGCTTACATCTTGCAGGAAGGTTGAAGAGAGCGGTGAAATCGTGTCGCCACTCTTCACGCTGCCTGGTATCTTTCGTATCCGGAAGCAAAACAGACGATACAAAGGGGAGAATTGAAGGTGGAAGATGCGAGGTGTTGTAAGATGTTCTCAGTTAGAGGCGAGGCGAGGCGAGGCGAGGCGAGGTATGCAAGTTGAGAGAATGGGGTAACATGCTGAGGAGGACCCGAGTCCTTGCAACAGCGTGTGGAGCTCAAATTACGTCCCTCTACAAAGCATTCGAATTGCATTTTTGACTGCGAGACCCCTTGACAATCCGAACTCCACGAGACGATGGTTGTCGTCGCCACGCCAATCTTCATTGAAATAAGGCCATTTGATGCACAACGCCTTATAGCCAGTGTGGACGAGGTGGGCGATGGTCTTGGTGACGGCCTCGACGTCGTAGGCGCGAGACGGACAGCGACCTGCGGGGGAGAAAGCGAGTTAGGCGGAGGGGTGGGTGGCGGGTGTCAGTTGTCATGCAATGCGGACAGAGATGAAACGGGTGCTTACTCATTGGACTGTAGTCAGAGTAGAAGTGCACCCTCTTCTCCTCCTCTGCGGAAGTACAGGCAATAGCCAGGGCGAGGAGAAGGAGGAGGAGGAGGAGGAGGAGTTTGACTGGTGCGCTGACGTGCATTCCGAATGGATGGATGCTGCTAAATTTTTGTGCGGCTATTCATGCAGGTGAGGGTGTCCATTAGTTAAGACTGCACACGGCAAGAAAACGGTCTCGTGGCATGGTAAAAGGAAGGGCAATGTACCCCCAGTTCATCGTCGTTTTTGAAACCTCCGTGTGATGGTCTCGCCTGAGTATGTTCCGTTTCTGCTCAGCGTCGTCTGATTCCCCAACCGCGCACGCTTCAAGCGCAGCCTTCGTGTCGGTGACTTGGCGTGTGCGGGGGAGCGAAGGCCACTGTAATGAGCGAGCATCAGCAAGGTTACCTTTTGTCAGGTAAGACAGCTTCTTTGCCATGTTGGAGTGAGGCGGTCACATGGCAGGCATGGAATTGTATACTGGTAGAGTCAACACTCAATAGTTGCCTGCGTTACTTGTGTTTGGAGAGAATTCTGAAGAAATTGTCGACCTACAAGTGGACCTCTAAACAACCACCCACCAGGCCACGAGAGCTGTCCTGTCTCCTCCGTGACCAGACTTTGTCTCGCGCGAACACCACATCACGTATCAGCAGTCACACGGCTGCCAACATTGGCGATTGCAGGGAAAGTTGCCACCTGCGTTGTGCTTCGCGGTAGCGTGCGTGCCTCTCGAGGGCATGTGCAGTTGGTTACTTCGTGTCCACGTCGATTTGATGATTACACGCTTGAAACCAGACGGACAGACGTGGGTTTGGCACTTCTTGCCAGCACTTGTATTCAGCAAAGTGCGGAATTTCGATTTCGAAGGTGTGCATTTCTGTATGTACGTGTTTGTTTGAGTGCCGTGCACACGCGTGTGCGTCTGTGCAATTCGTGTGACATTGAATGCCTGTGTCTGTGCTCGTGTGGTTCAGCGCAGCCACAGTGATAGCTAATTCTACGTGACTCTAAGTTTTCTGCTTTACATTAATGTTGTGATTGTAGGAAATGAAGGGTCAAGTAAACCAGTTTATTTGGTGTCCGATCAAGTCGACCCCGCTCGGGCTTTCTAGTCCTCACTCGACCTCTTAATGTCCACTTTACGCCCTCATTTCACCCATGCCATGCGATTCTTATTTTTGATATCATTGCGTTGATATTCATAATCAATTCAACATATCCTCTCTAGTCATTGCAACAGGAGCTTCATAGGCCTTCTCATTCTTGAATGCTTTCCTCTTTGACTAAATCCTAGTGTCTGAAACTCACCAGTAGGAGAGGGAAATAAGCCACATTCAGCGCCGATAGACGCATTCCGTGCAAGTGAAGCTGAAAAGGTGTGTGACCTGGTCATTTGTAGGCATGCGACTCGGCTCGTACAGTTCCGTCTAAGTGGCTATCGCACCACGACAACGTGAAGTCGATCAAATCGTCTGTGGATTTTGCTGCGTTTGAACTTCACTGCATCACCGAGTCCTGTGCATTCGGGTAGCTGAAATGTCCTGCAAAAGCGATGTCCACATTGACAAGTGTTCATCATTGACATGCCTGAAACGTTGACTGGCCATTCAATCGGAAAACCTTCTCCTTCATATCTCGTGCCTGCGATCATCAGTGCCTCTCCACTTATTGCCACTTCTCGTCCCTCCAGTCGCTCAGACTCCAACAGCGCCTCGGTGAGACGACTGGCGTGTGAGTGCATTAACGCGCTGTCAACCATGAGACGCACCTGTCAGAACTCATTCCACATGACACTGTGCGGTCACTGCCCGCAGGCAAAGCCATACAAAAGGACTAATGCATGAACGGTTTTTGTTGGGTGGGGATGAAACACCCATGACGACTGATCAGAGCAAGTAAAAAGCGGGAAGGAATGCATTTAACTTGACAGAGAGTGAATTTATCCTTGGCGAAGCTGTGTTTCCTCGGCGACACGACGAGCTCTCTGCATGTGGCCAGGTAAACGAGGGTGATGGCGAGGGTCTGCGCAACCAACTGTCTTCCCGTCATGGCAGGATCCTCTTTCCCTTATCCTAGGGGAATCAAATAGACGCACTGTCATATAATTCGTGCTCATACTATGGCCAGTCAAAATTATGACAAGTAGAGAAATTGACATTTGAAAAGCCACCAATGAATTTGAGATGTGGAGTGTCATGCTGCAATTCGATTGGACCACGGTGCTCACTCTCTCCAGCCCACTGTTTAACGCTGTCGTTCGATGCGATTATAAACACGGCGCGGGGATTATTATTGCAAATCTCGAGTTCATTCAATGGGTCAGGAAGCATTGATTTCGCATTATTCATCTGAATTGCGCCGCCTCATTCGATAAGACCTGGATTGCCGATGGTTTTTTCAGTGTATACGAACACGGAAGGGCGCGATATCACTAAACATCGTTGGACCAATTATCATAATCGCATAGACGAAACTCGTCCACGAGGTGTTTGACAGCGGTACAGGGAATCTTCTAAATGGGCGAATGTATCGAAGAGATTGTTGCCATGTTTACCAAAGTAGAAATCGGTGAGTATTAATCGCGACTTGTTGAAATGGGGCGAAGTCCGCTGCTCGGTTGCAGGTGAGTGTGGGGTTCGCAGCTGGGGGTAGGAAAGAGACGCGAGTTATCTCTTGACGAGTGCTGCTGCCAGTGTCAGGTGCAGCTAACCACCCGTTAATAGGCGTTGTTCATTTGTCCTGTCCAAAATAAGCCCTCAAATGCCTCTTTTTCTCCCAGTGTGTGAGTTAGTTTGCAGCTTATTCTCTACGAACACCACGGCGGATTTTAACCCTAGGCAGCTATTAAACCGGCAACTATTGACTCCTCACAGAGAAATATATGACCACTGTCTGATCTGATCTGAGGATTGGGAAATGGAATGCGGGCTTACAGCACAATTTTTAATGCCGCCTAACCATTGACCTCAATCGTTTCAGTAAAGGGTGTTTGGCTGAACACAACTATTCTTTTCCATGTCCACCCAGCCACCTTGCCGGTTACCTCCGTCAAGTTACCGAGAGTCGATGTGTTGAAGTGTGTGAATCCCCGTCATTCTACGTTTTCACCAGTGATCCGGGCGTAGACTCCCATTTGGGCTATCGGCCTACTCCTCACGCGTTTGCGTCTGACAAACATTCCGCTGCATTACAAAAACTCCTTTATTACCTCGAAGTGCTCCAGGATCGCTTCTACGCAGAACGTCGTCCTCAGACGAAATGGAGACACCCGCGCCTACTGACATGACATGCGGGAAACACTTGTTCTGAGAATGTAAATGCACGTGCTTCATTTTCCACGAAATGGAACCATCGGCTCACCGACTGCCTGCGTTAAACCACATCAATCCACGCCCACAGTAAGGCTCGAAGACTCAGCGGGAAGCGGTGTTGGCGGCTGCGACGACGCATGTGGTTAGGGATTTCTGAATACATGCTGATGCGCAGTGGAACAAGGGAAACGTTCAGTTTCCCAAAGGGGAACAAAAACCTCTTTGATCCCATTCTGTGGATACCTTCGGGCGCAGTGGAAGAATTGCTATGGTTGTTGGCAGGAGAATGCAAGGACAATGATCACATTCATCACCATCTTGTCGACCGCTGGCAATCCTTAAAGGGGCATTGCAGCGTTAGCGCTCTCCGCGCCACGTCGAGCTTCGCGATCACTGTTGGCATGCCAGTATGCACAGTTGCGGAATCGTCCGAAGGCATTTCATTGCAACCTTCACACCACGCAGCACGTCGCAGTAGCTCTGGTCCAACCTGCCCCTCAAGGCTGCCTTGCCATTGGAGGGGCGAGTTAATGTCCTGCACCGAAATATGCCCTCCGAAGGTCGCGGATGGGTTTCCACTCTCACCTCCAACGTCGAAGCATACCTCTTGTAGGTCTGTGACTGTTGACAGCCAGAGGCAGTTCGAGGGCACATTTCGTGGACTTCACATGGGAATGCATCCGCCTAGTCGATCTGAATCCTCACCTGACCACCAGACGAAAGTGACTCCTGCACGACTGCCTCCACAAGATTTCCAATCTGACGCATCAACAAGCCGGGAGACCGAGCGGGTCTCCTCGTTCTCATACACACGCCGACTGCACGACATGAAGGGGACGCAGCAGGGAGGAACGCTGTCCGATGAGGTTGAGACAAGTCCAGGTGGTCCGAGTGCACTGTTCACGTGAATGGGAGTTTTGATGGCACCATAAGAGGCATTAGGCAAGTGACTCTGCAGCCTTCCTCAGTCGCCAAGGCTGAGAATCGCTGATTGCGCAATGATGACGCGGTCCCATGTGGATAGAATGTGATGCAGCGCTAGCAACTGTCAAACGTCTTCATGCGTGTCATGGTGATTTGTCCACATTTGAGTTTTCCTCTGACGGAGGCGAGGAACCACTTCCTACCAACCACCACATATGACAGAACAGATCCAGCAAGGAGACGGGACGAGGAGAAAGGCGGCAGGACACGTGAAAACGGGTTGTGATGGTGGCAGCTCGATGAGGTGAATGACCGCGGACAGGGTGAAACGCAAGAAGACTGAGGATTTTCCTCTCTGCAAGTCCTGGTTGGAAAGTGGAGAGACGAGACAACTGCGTAATGGTGAACTGCGAGGCGGACTTGCCTCCTCCAAGTGCACAACCTCGAGACAAAAACACTCGCCATCGGCCGTCTATCGTTGCAACAGAACTCACCCCTCCGGGCGAGGTTACTGCGCTGATTTAAATATAAACGTCCTCCGCATCACGTCGACGCCCTTTATGAACTTCTCCCCAGCAGAGCCTCGAGAAGTTTGACCGACTTGGCAGAAAAATCTACACCACTGCCGCAGTCTGGTGAACGTAGACTGTGGTTGGGCCTCCAGAAGGCCACTTTGCCCACATCCTCAAATTCTTGGAGCCCAAGACATCCTGGACATCAGACGTCCGCCTCACGCCCCAACCACTGCTTCCCTCATCAGTTCTTCTTTGTCTGCATGGAGAAATAAACAGGCCCGCAATTTGGCCTCTCTTCTAAGTTTATTTTTACCAAGGCATACTGGGCATTGCCATGTGTTTATCGTGGAATCGTGGCAGTTATGCCCTTCCCCAAACTCTCACTCATCTCGTCGTCGTCGTTGTGAGCAGCCGGCAAGTGTATTGCAATCACCGCACCGAAGGTGGTGGAGTGGCCAGCGTGGATGCGGAGCATTGCGTTAGGCTGCTGCCTCGTGGTGACATTCATTTCCATGATCATCATGACAAAGGCGTTGCTGAATATTCAGAGTTGCTCCAATCTAGGGGAGATACAAACACCCGCCTTGGGTGATTCTGAGTTCTCGAGACGAGAGCAACAAGGGCGAGGCGACAACTCTTACTTGGCTTGGTGGCTTAGTCGGGCATTGGAATCTCATTGCCGACCTAACGGGACATGGGTAAGATCACCTTGCCAAATTCCCTTCACGCATATGCGTCTAATTGACAGGACATTGCAACCTGCGTTGGGTGTATGCACGATATTTCATTGACATTTTCAACATGATAATCGCCAGTCTGACAGTGGCAAGCGGGTGCAAGTTTGGGCAACGGTGAGCACTGCACGGGTCAAAGGCTAAAGTGCGATTTTTGCCAATTGGTCCAACGATATTTAGTGATATCGCGCCCTTTCCGTGTTCGTATACACTGAAAAAACCATCGGCAATCCAGGTCTTATCGAATGAGGCGGCGCAATTCAGATGAATAATGCGAATCAATGCTTCCTGACCCATTGAATGAACTCGAGATTTGCAATAATAATCCCCGCGCCGTGTTTATAATCGCATCGAACGACAGCGTTAAACAGTGGGCTGGAGAGAGTGAGCACCGTGGTCCAATCGAATTGCAGCATGACACTCCACATCTCAAATTCATTGGTGGCTTTTCAAATGTCAATTTCTCTACTTGACATATTTTGACTGGCCATAGTATGAGCACGAATTATATTGACAGTGCGTCTATTTGATTCCCCTAGGATAAGGGAAGAGGATCCTGCCATGACGGGAAGACAGTTGGTTGCGCAGACCCTCGCCATCACCCTCGTTTACCTGGCCACATGCAGAGAGCTCGTCGTGTCGCCGAGGAAACACAGCTTCGCCAAGGATAAATTCACTCTGTCAAGTTAAATGCATTCCTTCCCACTTTTTACTTGCTCTGATCAGTCGTCATGGGTGTTTCATCCCCACCCAACAAAAACCGTTCATGCATTAGTCCTTTTGCATGGCTTTTGCCTGCGGGCAGTGACCGCACAGTGTCATGTGGAATTAGTTCTGACAGGTGCGTCTCATGGTTGACAGCGCGTTAATGCACTCACACGCCAGTCGTCTCACCGAGGCGCTGTTGGAGTCTGAGCGACTGGAGGGACGAGAAGTGGCAATAAGTGGAGAGGCACCGATGATCGCAGGCACGAGATATGAAGGAGAAGGTTTTCCGATTGAATGGCCAGTCAACGTTTCAGGCATGTCAATGATGAACACTTGTCAATGTGGACATCGCTTTTGCAGGACATTTCAGCTACCCGAATGCACAGGACTCGGTGATGCAGTGAAGTTCAAACGCAGCAAAATCCACAGACGATTTGATCGACTTCACGTTGTCGTGGTGCGATAGCCACTTAGACGGAACTGTACGAGCCGAGTCGCATGCCTACAAATGACCAGGTCACACACCTTTTCAGCTTCACTTGCACGGAATGCGTCTATCGGCGCTGAATGTGGCTTATTTCCCTCTCCTACTGGTGAGTTGAGACACTAGGATTTAGTCAAAGAGGAAAGCATTCAAGAATGAGAATGCCTATGAAGCTCCTGTTGCAATGACTAGAGAGGATATGTTGATTGATTATGATATCAACGCAATGATATAAATAAGAATCGAATGGCATGGGTGAAATGAGGGCGTAAAGTGGAATTAAGAGGTCGAGTGAGGACTAGAAAGCCCAAGCGGGGTCGACTTGATCGGACACCAAATAAACTGGTTTACTTGACCCTTCATTTCCTACAATCACAACATTAATGTATAGCAGAAAACTTAGAGTCACGTAGAATTAGCTATCACTGTGGCTGCGCTAACCACACGAGCACTGACACAGGCATTCAATGTCACACGAATGCACAGACGCACACGCGTGTGCACGCACTCAAACAACACGTACATACAGAAATGCACACCTTCGAATCGAAATTCCGTGCTGAATACTGTTCTGGCAGAAGTGCCAACCCACGTCTGTCCGTCTGGTTTTCAAGCGTGTAATCCATCAAATCGACGTGGGACACGAAGTAACCAACTGCACATCCCTCGAGAGGAGCACGCACCTACCGCGAAGCACCGCAGGTGGCACTTTCCCTGCAAGCGCCAATGTTGGCAGCCGTGGTGACTGGATACGTGAGGTGGTGTTTCGCGCGAGACAAACTGGTCACGGAGACGACAGCTCTCGTGGCCTGGTGGGTGGTTGAGAAGTCATGCACTTGTAGGTCGACAATATCTCTCCAAACCAGTAAGAGAAGGCTGAAGTGTAGTGGCATCGAAGGATGTCAGGTCGGAGTAGATGTGAGGCATCAAAGGGCAACTGTGGCCATTTCACACGTCGCCGGCCAAAGCAAGGGTGATGAAAGGCGAAGAGAGGCAAAGACATAAGTGCTCTCCCACTCGGACCAATGCTTTTTGTTCTGTCGTGAAGATTGGTTGTGATGCTGACGGCGGGTTGGAAGGCGGTATGACAAATGTTTTGCAAATGGGTAGGATGACAATGTGATTGATGGAAAATCACACAGTTCATTTTGGTAACCTTTGAGAAAATCGGTTGTCTCATTCTCCATTTGCCATATTATCACACTTGCTGCAAGGCCACATTCCATTTCCCAATCCTCAGATCAGGTCAGACAGTCGTCAGTTATTTCTCAGTGAGGAGTAAATAGTTGACGGTTTGACAGCTGCTTGGCGTTTGTTCCGAAGTCGTGTACGTATAGAATAATCATTAAATAAACTCGCGTACATGAATAAACTGTGGCCTTTGATGGCCTATTTGGACAGCAAACTTTCATACCTTTCCTAAGCCTTGACTTAAATCATTCATTGCCGCCTTAACCGATTGTTTCAGCGCTACTCACTGATATCGCGCCTTCCCCTGACCGTGTGCTCCAAACACTCATCAACGACTTAGGCCTCATCCATTTAAGAGGTGCACTTCAAATGAATGATGCGAATCAATCGTACATGACCCATTGCACGAACTCGGCATTTAAAATGATATTCGCCCACTGTAATAATGATCGCATCCAACAGCAGGAGAGTGAACACCGAGGCCCAATCAGATTGGTGCGTGACACTCGACAACTCGAATTGAGAGGTTGCTTTTGAGATGTCATCTTCGTCACTTGTCATGATTTGATTGAATGAACATGGTATGAGCATATGATATCAGTACAAAGTCTCCCTCAGGGACCGAAAAAACGGGCGAAGACGCGGCCGTTATAATCACCGATCCACATGTTTACTCACTGCGTTACAAGTAGCCTGTGAATGTGAAAGTTAAGGCATGTCTGTCGTGTGCAGATCATGGGAAATTCATTTCTCTACTCAGTAGAGAATTGACAGGCACAACTTCCGAGAGAATCGGGAGGAGGCCTGGAAATTGCCGAGTGGACGATTACCGCCAAGAGTCCAGTGTCATGAAGCTCCGCTTCGGCCAACACCTCCTTAAAACAAACACCAGTCTGCAGCCCTTGACTGGTGCCTCTTCGTCGCCACACCTGCTCGAGGCAATGCACTTTACCCGACCGTAGTCAAACACTTTGCCTGCATGCAAGTCGCTGACACGAAAGGCAACTCACCAAGCTAATTCAAGTGCACACAGGATCTTCAACAGCCACAGCTCAGGAGGGATGTTGTGACGTAGTGGCGGACGAGTTAGAAGGTAGCCAGGATTCAGGAAGCAAGCGGGTTTTCAGCTAGAATCGACCTTCTGCAGTCAGAGTGGCAGTTAGTTTGAGATTAACTTGACCTGAGGCTTCAACGTCTCTGACACATTTGTCATACAACTTGTCAAACGGCTTGTGTTACAAGTTTCTCTTTAGCCACGACAGTTCGGCCCAAACAACTCAGGCGCTAGCGCGTCCGGAGCTTGGCAGCCGACGCGTCTTCATGGTTCGCTCCGGCCCGCAACAAGGCTGAGGCGGCCTCGGAATAAGCGCCTCAGAGCAGTTTTTTATCATCGCTTACCACAGCCCCGGAGGAGAGCAAACAGTTACGTGACGTCGGAGAGCATTCCAGTGCACCAGCTACCGTGCTGAATCGTGCCGCTTAAAGGAGGAAGAAGGGCTAATTTTTTTGTGTTTGGCTTGCTTTGATTCTTGTCTGTTTCCAACGTGGTCAGGTCAGTCAATCGTGCAGGTCCACACTGGCATCTGTGACAATTTATGGGTCGGAAAAGATTCTCACCGCCCAGTCCACACAATTCGTGCCACACGTCTGCATAAGCTGATTCTTTCTCTTCTCTCCAATGTTCACCACTTTCGCCGCCATGTCTGCCCACCGCGCTCATCCGCCGTCGTGAGTTAATAAGAAAAAGAAGAGAAAGTAGAACAAGTAAATGGGGAGCGTCAACTCTTCATATGCATTTATCTATGGTCTCCAATCCCAAATGGTATATATTTTTAGTCGTGGTAACAAGAGGAAACGGAGGAGACAGGGCACGTATGCCACTTTCATTTCATGCGTAGTAGCTGCAGTGGCAATTTTCGCCGCTTCTACCTTTATGATCAAGGATTACTTTCTTCTTTTTCTTTTTCTTTTCTTCTTCTTCTTCGT
This sequence comes from Dipylidium caninum, assembly GCA_017562135.1. Classification (NCBI taxonomy): domain Eukaryota; kingdom Metazoa; phylum Platyhelminthes; class Cestoda; order Cyclophyllidea; family Dipylidiidae; genus Dipylidium; species Dipylidium caninum. The sequence continues at coordinate 14,239 of QEYB01000609.1, read as the reverse complement.
CGTTGTCGTCGTGGTCGAGCTTAATGAGGAGCACATTGTTTTAGAATCATTTGTTTCGTGGATTCGCATGATACTGCATGACGTATCATTTTGTGCTGCCTCGTGTGTAAGGCACACTCGAGATTTCAACTGTGAAACTTATACTTCGGAGTTGCACGTATGCGTACGAGCTCACCTCTAAGTTGCTTAATTGTCTGGTGCTATTTCTTTCAGAATTCATTTGCACGGCCTTCACGATCACCGTTGACGGTTTGTAAGGCGCATCTTACGTCTCTGTGGTTCGACCACAAGCATTGCACAGGGAGTTTAAACGCAGGCACTATTGAAGTGTTGACTCTACCAGTATACAATTCCATGCTGCATGTGACCGGTTCCTCACTCCAACATGGCAAACAAGCTGTCTTACCTGACAAAAGGTAACCTTTTTGGCCCGCCCCCCCACCCGCCCCTGAAAATGCTCGCTCATTACAGTGGGCCTTCGCTTCCCCGCACACGCCAAGTCACCGGACACGAAGGCTGCGCTTGAAGCGTGCGCGGTTGGGGAATCAGACGACGCTGAGCAGAACGGAACATACTCACGCGAAGACATCACACGGAGGTTTCAAAAACGACGATGAACTGGGGGTACATTGCCCTTCCTTTTACCATGCCACGAGACCGTTTTCTGCCGTGTGCAGTCTTAACTAATGGTACACCCTCACAGCTGCATGAATAGCCGCTACAAAAATTTAGCAGCATCATTCATTCGGAATGCACGTCAGCGCATATCCATATAGTCAACTCCTTCCTTCCTCCTCCTCACTCCTCCTTCTCTCGCCTGGCCTTATTGCTGTACTTCCGCAGAGGGGAGGAGAAGAGGGTGCTACTTCTACTCTGATACAGTCAATGAGTAAGCACCGCGTTTTCATCTCTGTTCGCATTGCATGACAATACACCGCACCACGGGTTGCCCTCCGCCTAACTCGCTTTTCTCCCCGCAGGTCGCTGTCATTGGTCGCGCCTACGACGTCGAGGCCGTCACAAGACCATCGCCCACCTCGTCAACAACTGGGCTATAAGGCGTTGTGCATCAAATGGCCTTATTTCAATGAAGATTGGCGTGGCGACGAACACCCATCGGTCCTCGTGGAGTTCGGATTGTCAAGGGGTTCGCAGTCAAAAAATGCAATTCGAATGCTTTGTAGAGGGACGTAATTTGAGCTTCACGCTGTTGCATTGACGTCGGGTCCTCCGCAGCATGTTCCATCCTCTCAACTTGCATGCGCTCGCCTCAGCTTAACTGAGACATCTTACAGAAGACCTCGGCACCTTAACCTTCCTTCCTCTCCCTTTATGTATGTCTGTTTTTGCTTCCGGTACGAAGATAACCAGGCAGCGTGAAGAGTGGCGACACGATTTCACCGCTCTCTCAACCTTCGCTGGCAAGATGTAAGAAGACGTACAGACGGAGAAGAACGCCTTCGTGCATCAGTCACGTCTTCATCCACGTCGACGGCAAAGGTGAGTCCAACAATTGTGCTGCGCATCAACGGTGAAGCAGCTGCACGCGAGGTGAGGTCCACACACGTGAAGGTTCCTCATGACCTCTGAGAAAGTGCGTGCACTGGTGGAGAAGTGGCATACGTGCCTTATTCCTCGCGTTTCGCCTGTTTTAACCACGGCTAAATTATATACCATTTCGGGTGGAAGACCATGGACAAGTGCATGTAAAGTTTACGCTACCCGGCTGTTCTCCTCGTCTACTCATTACTTTACTTTCCTTCTGCTTAACCAGCAAATGGAGGGATGAGCGCGGTGGGTCAGACATCGTGGCGAGAGTGGTGGAAGTTGTGCGGGATGGGGGGAGGAGAGAGGCACAACGGCGTAATTTGGCATCTCCGTGTCCAACTTCATTCACAGGCGAAGGTGTACACGCCGTTTGGTGATGTATGATGAAGATCAACAGGCAGACTCCTCCTCTGTCTGTCTGGTGCTAACAATTTCTGCGGAATCAACTGTTCAAGTAAACTTCCTGAACGTACGTACCATCCGAACTCCTCTGTCATGTAGAATGAAGATGGCTTTGCGAAGCAGGAGAACCCTCTCGTTCTGCCTACTCTGAGGACAGGGTGTGTAGCGGGTCGCCTTCTGAATTAGGTGGTTTGAGGAAGAGGGCGCCGTGTTGTTGTGCTTTAGTCACACAAGCGGCTGACAGTAAAGTGAGCCTTCTCGTTGGGCTCGGGTGTGGGGGTGGGTTGGGGGGGATGAGCTCAGACGAGAGTTGTTTCGAACAACATGTGCGGTAGGTCTCGTTTGGAAGAGTGGCGGCTTGAAGGGTGTGACGATGAAGGGCGTCGCAGAGTGTGAAGCGATTAAACTCGGCATAGTTGGGGTGGGAAGCGTGAAATGGGTGAAACTGCGTCAACACTAAGACTCGCGAATGTTTTCGAGGTGGTGTCAAGATGGAGGTACAGCAAATATTTCAGCATCACACAGCAAAAGCACAAACAAATCAGGGTCAGTTCACTCATACGAAATTATACTGTTATAACCCAGCAGACTTCCTTTCGACAAGAGCGTTCTGCATTCACTTGTCCTGAACACAAGGAATAGCAAGAGGCTTCAATCGCAATTGAAGAGATTAATACAGTTCGCTGCATCCTCGCCTGCCCTCAACACTTCCATGCCGAGACAGTCAGTGAAGCAAGACGAGAAACAGACGGCGCGTCGCCTCTTGCGCTCCTTGTCCCTCACAACGTGGTGTGGTCGGGCGAATGGGAGAGGAGCGGGCAAGGTGGGAGAGCGTTGTGAGCACTTCCCCACAGTACCAACGTCATACGACTGGGGCGAAGCGCCACTACCACCACTGCGTCTGTCTCCACACGCCGCTTTCAGGCTTGCAACTCTGCGCTGACACTCCCTTCTTCCGCATTGTCTGCACTACCGCGATGTGCTCAATTGCGAGGAGGAAGTGGTGTTGAGGCAAAACTCCGCGGCCTGTCAGACGTGTTTGCTGGGACAGTCCCAACAAGTCCACGCGATGGTGGCTATCAGCAGGCCACTTCGCCGTTCGCTCCCACCACACTCCAAAACTGTAAAGTGGTCATTTTCTTGCTTCTAGGCGCGTGCATAACCGAATTGCGACGTTTCCCCACTGGAGGAGATGTCTCAAGAAACCGGTTCAGCGCCTCGTAAACACCCCAAGTGCGCTTCGTGCCATCGCTCGAGCTCAGCCTGAATTTACCTGCCTGTTTCTCCTTGGTCACGTGGATTAACTGCAGGCCACTTGCCTCTCCGTTGATAATTTGTCGCCAGAAGGACCTCAACACCCATTCCAACACACTCCCGCCTCACTCATGCAAAGCCGAGTCTACTCTCTCCTCCTCTCCCTTCTCCTCGCCTCCTCGCTCCCCACCCCACACTCCGAGCCACCATCGCCACTACGTTCTGTCACTGCGCTCATCCACCGTTTGCTAGTTAGGAAAAAAGAGTAGGCAGTCGAAGAACAAGGAACATGGAGGAAGCGTACACAAGATAGGTCGCCACAAGCGTTTGTCTATGGCTTCATAAAATATGTATATATTTTTGCGGTGATAACAGGGAAACGGAGAAGGTAGGCACGTATGCCATCTCTTCCACCAACTGCACACAATTCATCGTTGTCCGAAGAATCGTCACGTGTTTGGACTTCACCTCGGCGTGAAACTGCTTCACACGGTTGATGCGGAGGAGTCGTTGTGCTGCACCTCAGGTCAAGTTACTCTCAAACTAATGCATTCTGACTGCAGAAGGTCGATTCTAGCTGAAAACCCTTGCTTCTGATCCTGGCTACTTCTAACTCGTCGCCACTATGTCACAACATCCCTCATGAGTGTAGCTGTTGAAGATCCTGTGTGACTTGAATTAGGCTTGGTGAGTTGCTTTCGTGTCAGCGACTTGCATGCAGGCAAGTGTTTGACTACGGGTCGGGTAAAGTGCATTGCTCGAGCAGGTGTGGCGACGAAGAGGCACCAGTCAAGGGCTGCAGACCTTGGGTTTGTTTAAGGAGGTGTTGCAGAAGAGCGGAGCTTCATGACACTCGGATCTTGGCGGTAATCGTCCACTCGGCAATTTCCAGGCCAACCTCCCGTTCTCTCGGAAGTTGTGCCTGTCAATTCTCTACTGAGTATAAGAGAAATGATTCCCATGATCTGCACACGACAGACATGCCCTTAACTTTCACATTCACAGGCTACTTGTAACGGCAGTGAGTAAACATGGTGGATCGGTGATTATAACGGCCGCGTCTTCGCCCTTTTTCGGTCCTGAGGGAGACTTTGTACTGATATATATGCTCATACCATGTTCATTCAATCAAATCATGACAAGTGACGAAGATGAATTCAAAAGCAACCTCTCAATTCGAGTTGTCGAGTGTCACGGATCACCAATCTGATTGGGCTCGGTGTTCATCTCCTGCTGTTGGATGCGATCATTATTACAGTGGGCGAATATCATTTTAAATGCCGAGTTGTGCAATGGGTCTGTACGATTGATTCGCATCATTCATTTGAAAGTGCACTCTTAAATGGATGAGACTAAGTTGTTGATGAGTGTTTGGAGCACACGTGTCAGGGGAAGGCAGCGATTATCAGTGAGTAGCGCTGAAACAATCGGTTAAGGCGGCAATGAATGATTTAAGTCAAGGCTTAGGAAAGGTTGAAGTTTGCTGTCCGAGGATAGGCCATCAAATGGCCACAGTTTATTCATGTACGCGAGTTTAATTTAATGATTATTCTTACGGTACACGATTCGGAACAAACGCCTAGCAGCGCTCAAAGTACAAACGCGCCGGCCCGCGTCAACTATTTTACTCCTCATGTAGAAATAACTTGAACGACTGTCTGACTGATCTGAGGATTGGGAAATGGAATGTGGCCTTGCAGGACAAGTGTGATAATATGGCAAATGGAGAATGAGAAAACCGATTTTCTCAAGGTTACAATGATGCTGGTGTGAATTTTCCATTTCAATCACATTGTATCGCTACCATTTGCAAAAACATTTTTGTCATAACCGCCTTCAACCCGCCGTCAGCATCACAACCAATCTTCAACGACAGAACAAGCATTGGTCGAGTAGGGAGAGATCTTTTGTCTTTGCCTCTCTTCGCCTTTCATCACTCTTGCTTTGGCCGGCGCGTGTGAAATGGCCACAGTTGCCCTTGATGCTCACATCTATCCGACTGAATTGCTTCGATGCTACTACACTTCAGCCTTCTCTTGCTGGTTTGGAGAGATATTAGTCGACCTAACAAGTGCATGACTTCTCAACACGAAGCCACGGTTGCCACAAAGGCGCGTTAGTCTGACAGGTACGAGCCATTGAGAGGTTGCTGTCGGCTCCGTGACAGTTTGTCTCGCGCGAAAACCACCTCACGTATCCAGTACCACGGCTGTGCCAACATTGGGCGCTTGCAGCGAAAGTGCACCTGCGGTGCTTCGCGGTAGGTGCGCGCTCCTCTCTGAGGGATGTGCAGTTGGTTTACTTCATGTCACACGTCGATTTGGATGGATTACACGCTTGAACCAGACGGACAGACGTGGGTTGGCCTTCTGCAGAACAGTATTCAGCATCGGAATTTCGATTTCGAAGGTGTGCATTTCTGTATGTACGTGTTTGTTTGAGTGCGTGCACACGCGTGTGCGTCTGTGCATTCGTATGACATTGAATGCGTGTGTTGTGCTTGTGTGTGCTTTGAGTGCGTATGTCTATGAATACGTGTGTCCGTCCAGTGCGTTTTGTCGGCTGTGGCTTTGTCTGCTTGCGTGCTTCTGTGCCATGTTGCCTGTATGCGTGCGTGCGTTGGATGCGTGTGGTTAGCGGCAGCCACTGTGACTCTAAGTTTTCTGCTTTACATTAATGTTGTGATTGTAGGAAATGAAGGGTCACGGTTTTTTTTGTTTATTTTTTTCATTTGCCGTCCGATTAGAAAGTCGACCCGCTTGGGCTTTCTAGTCCTGGTGACTCGACTCTTAATTCACTTTTGACGCCCTCATTTCACCCTATCTAGCCAAATTCGATTCTTATTTATAATCATTGGCGTTGATATCATAATCAATCAACATATCCTCTATAGTCATTGCAGTCAGGAGCTTCATAGGCCTTCTCATTCTTGAATGCTTAATCTCTTTGACTAAATCCTAGTGTCTCAACTCCCAATGGGAGAGGGAAATAAGCCACATTCAGCGCGCCGATAGACGCATTCCCGTGCAAGTGAATGCTGAAAAGGTGTGTGACCTGGTCATTTGTGACAGGCATGCGACTCGGCTCGTAAGTTTCCGTCTAAGTGGCTATCGCACCACGACAACGTGAAGTCGATCAAATGTCCTGTTGGATTTTGTTGCGTTTTTTTTTTTTTTGTTTTTGTTTTTTTTTTTGAACTTCACTGCATCACTGAGTCCTGTGCATTCGGGTAGCTGAAATGTCCTGCAAAAGCGATGTCCACATTGACAAGTGTTCATCATTGACATGCCTGAAACGTTGACTGGCCATTCAATCGGAAACCTTCTCCCTTCATATCTCGTGCCTGCGATCATCGGTGCCTCTCCACTTATTGCACTTCTCGTCCCTCCTGTCGCTCAGACTCCAACAGCGCCTCGGTGAGACGACTGGCGTGTGAGTGCATTAACGCGCTGTCAACATGAGACGCACCTGTCAGAATCATTCCACATGAACATGTGCGGTCACTGCCCGCAGGCAAGCCATACAAAAGGACTAATGCATGAACGGTTTTTTTGTTGGGTGGGGATGAAACAACCATGACGACTGATCAGAGCAAGTGAAAAGCGGGAAGGAATGCATTTAACTTGGACAGAGGAGTGAATTTATCTTGGCGAAGCTGTGTTTCCTCGGCGACACGACGAGCTCTCTGCATGTGGCCAGGATAAACGAGGGTGAATGGCGAGGGTTGCACAACAACTGTCTACCCGGCCATGTGGTCAATTCATCGGGCTTTTGGGTGAGAGAAGTTGGCATAAATGCATCACAACCTCGCCAAGACAGCGGAGTGCCTGTAAGAGCTGATGCTCATGCATAAGCGCGGAGGTGTGGGCATGTCAACTCCCGTGTGGCAAGTTGCAATCAAGTATCTCACGTCTTGGTTTTCCTCTTAATCAAGGAATGCTGCTCTTGCACTACACACGACTGCCCGTCCCTGAAGCTTTTCAACTGTAGTGCATCTTCTTCACCTTTCTACGAGGTAAAACCAAGTATATGATAATGCTGAGATGAACGGCATTTCTACCGCCTTTGGCCCTAATGAGCCGTTGCCGTCGCCATGTCTTATCCAAAAGGAACTCGAGCCTTTTGGCTGAGTGTAGACAGTTTTCGCTTCACCTCCTCCGGTTGCTCTACACTGCCACACTAATGGGCACAGGGGCCAATGGACGACATGGCTTCTTCTTCCACCGAGTGTCGCTTGCAGGGCTCTTGTTGGATTTGATAAGAACGTCTTTGACGGCGCCTTAAATAGGCGCTTGAGAGTGCGGAGAGCGCAGCTCACTAGTCATGGTGAGTGGATGTCAGTTGAAATGAGTTTTATACTCCACGTAGGATGTCGCTCCTCGATTGAAAACCGCTGGCACTGCTCAGTACAGTACGAGAGGCAATCAGCTGGCTCATATGCCATTATGCCCCTCTACGTCTACTCGTGACTCTTCCTCAACTGAACGCGAACTCCACTGCTCTTTCTGCTTGCAACTTTCTACTTAACCACTCTCATCAACCGCGCCATTTCACTCGGGTGGGTGATGGATGAGGCCGTTGTGCACCAGTCCAGAGCCACCCGTCGCACAGGTAATCAACTCAATTCACGACTTTCCTTGGCCAAAAGGGTGAGTTCGAAAAGAGATATTAATGACGAAAGAGAAGGGGAGAGGAGAATAGACTACATGTATCCGACGCTAGCGGTCGGACTCACCGAATAGAGAAGGATATAAGAGAGCGCGAGCTGATTGTTAAGGAGCATGTGGAGGAAACTAGACATAAGGTCGAGTGGCGTGACCAAGCATCGCGTACATCCACTGAACGCCGGTCACTCCGCCCCGGAAGGGGATTTAGCGGTGCTACTTCGATATCCCAAACGTTAGACCTTCACCGCTGCCGTTCTGTTTTCTCTTATTATTACTCCATGGTGTGACTTCCTACTGATAATATCGACTTGAGTGGGCGAGAATAATGTGGTATAAAGTCATTTGAATGGGTTGAACGCCTCGATCGAACGCCCTAAGGAGGCCGGGTCGAGTATCGATGCAAGTAATGGCCTCACTGCGTCAGAAGCCAGCAAGCGTCGGGTGGCGAAGGTTCTGTTAGAGAATTATTCAGACTTTAGAAGATTAATATTTTAAACTAGCTCGCATGAGCCAATAATACCTGCATTAGACGACCGGATATTCTAGTCCAGGAAAGCGAGAGCAAACGTGCCTAAATGGGGAACGTTGGAGGCATGACTGTGCTGTTAGGTCTTCCTCATGTCGCACGTTATCAGACAGACGGTGTCACTGTTCTTTGCCTGCTGTTCACAGTCTGTTGCTCTTTAACTGACATTTCCTCGAATCCTCTTCACTAAGATGCCTCTGAACTGAGAGGAGGGTATAGGGAGAAGGCTTGCATGTCACACATAGACAGTTGTCCGTTCTCGAGGTGTTTTTGATTCAAACGAAGGATTTTCAGTAACGTTGGGTCTTCTCAACTCTTTGGTCTGGACCATACTGTTCTTCTGTTTCTTTGCCTGCTGTTCTTTGACTTTACCTATGGTTGAGGAACTCATGTAGCCATCTCAACAATATTACGACGGGTGCGAAATTTGAGCGTAAGTGGACGAAGGCTTGTTGTGTCACCAACAAACGGTAACTTTATTGATCCGTTAGGGCAGGCATCGCTAACGTTCTGTTCCGTATTGTATGTAAAGCGGGATTGAGAATCGCTTATGGTCAAAGTCCGCCATGTACAGGTCACTTGAGGGCGCCTTTAGCGTGAACCTCTGAGTACTTCTGCTTTGGGTTCTCTCACCAAACTCCTCGCAGGAGGCCCGCTCCTCTTCAATGGGCGACTAAGGGAACAGAATTTCATGTCTCGCTGCCGAGGTGCCTCATTAAGACTAAGAGAGGTCTTCTTTAAGTTTTCCGCTTCACGCGCACAGTATTGTTGGAATTAGGTGCGGTGGGGAAGGGTCCTGCGCATAGACCGCCTTAATGGTCACTCGGTGCCACAAGATGGCGGATGATCGGTGGATCGCCCGACGGGCCTATCTCCCAGTCGTCCTGGACCTGTCTGTTGTGGCGTGAATTATATTAGTAGACAGTGTGCCTGTGCGTGCGATGCGTGTGTGGTGGTTAGCAGCCAAATGATAAGCTAATTCTACGTGATCTAATATTTCTGGCTTTACACTACTTATGTTTGTGATTGGTAGGTAAAGTGAAGGTTTACGGTTTATTTTGTGTTTCATTTTTTCAGTTTGCTTCTATGTCGAACCGCTTGGGCATTTCTAGTCCTCACTCGAGCCTCTTTAATCTTAACACATTTTACGCCCTCAATTTCGACGCCATGCCATTCGATTCTTATTTATAAATCGAAGTTGAATGGGAATTTGTTTTTTGTTCTGTTTTTGTTATTATATAAATAATCATATCTGCTCTAGTCCATATGCAGCAGGAGCTTCTAGGCTTGTCATTCCTTGAATGCTTGGTCCTCTTTTGACTAATACCTTAGTGGTCTCAAATCACAATGGGTGTGCTGCAATTCTGGTTGCGGATATTTTATGCACACGGGTCGGTCCCATTAGAAGACTGACACATGAACAAGAAAAGGGCCTTTTGGCATGGTGACAGAAAGGCAATGCACACTTAGTCGGCGTAGTTCTTGCCGTTGTGCAGCACGACAGCGCAACAGACGGCAAGTTCGATATGCTCCGTCAACGTGCGCGATCGTCCGATTTTTCGACTATGCATCGGTAAAGGCGCTGTGGAGCTCATGCCGCCTCCACGTAACTCATTTGAACGCACAATCGCGTGCCTATCGCGTCTCCGGCTCCTGATTTCCCCTCTCAACTAGGAAAGCTTTAGTGCTCTTCCAAGGCTATTCCATCTTCGGATTTCGACACTATGCTCACGTGCAACTGTAGGCACATTACGACGTAATTGGCATCTCCGCGCGTCACCTTCATTCAAAGCGAAGTGAGCCAAACACCGTTTGGTGATGTATGACGAAGATGCAACTGCGCAGCCTCCTCCTCTTTCGGTCTGCGTGCCAACAATTTCTTCGAATCACTGTTCACATAATTTTCAGACGTGAAGGCAATTGAATAACTTCAGGCGTTGGGTTCAGTTGGGTGACATCGTTCATCCCTCGACTGACAAACTGGCACGAAATGCGTCGCCATGATAAAATTGGACGGCAACAAGAGAAGTCTCAAGAAACTTTTCAGCGCCACTCGTAAACCCCAGTGCCTTCGTGGCATCGCTCGAGCTCAGCCTGACTTTTGCCTGCTGTTTCTCCTTGGTCACAGGTGGATTAACCTGCAGGCTATTGCCTTCCGATGAATTTGTCGTCAAGTAAGCGGACAACGAGCACGCTAAGGGTTTCCATTCACTACACTCCTCGCCTCAACTCATGCAAAGCCGAGTTACTCTCTCTCCTCTCCCTCCTTCCGTGCCTCGCCTCCTCCGCATCCCCCCACCACATAACTCCCCACCTCGCCACTACGTCTGTCACTGCGCTCACATCCACCGTCTGCTAGTTGCGAACACAGGGAGAGGCAGTCGAAGAACAAGGAAAGAAGGAGGTGAACCGCCACACGCGTTTGTCTATGGCCTTCATCCAAAAATGTTATATATTTTTGCGTGGAGAACGGCCAAAACGGAGAAGGTAGGCAACATTATCGTGTCCGAAGAATCGTCACGTGTTTGGACTTCCCTCGGCGTGAATCCGTGCTTCACACGGTTGATGCGGGAGGCGTCGTTGTGCTGCACCTTCGCGCTCGACGTGTTGCTGAGGAGGTTGGGATAAAACGAAGGCGTTTCTTCTCGTGTGCTTCCCTTAACTTCCTGCGGGGATGCAGAAGAAGGTTTGGTTATAGGCGTTACGTGCGAAGCGACAGGGCGAGGCATGCAAGTGGGAGGGTAGAGTAGGCTACTGAGGGGGACCCGAAGGAGTAACTGCGTTGTGAAGCTCAAATTTTATCGCTCGACGTAGCAGATTGGAAACTTCGCATTTATGACAGAGCGAACCCTTCCCATGAAAAACCCAAAAAATGGGGAGTCCACGAGACGATGGTTATTGTCGCCTCGCCACACTTCGTTGAACACGTAAGGCCAAAATAAGATGGACAACGCCTTAAAGCCAATGTGGACGAGGTGGGCGATTGTTCTCGGTGATGGCCTCGGAGTCCGTAGGTGCGAAACGGAGAGCTTGCCCGCTGGAAGAGATAAATCTGCGTTGGGACGGAGGGGTGGGTGGTGGGTGGACGGCGGCTTGTGAGATTGCCAAACAGGGCGAGCAAGACAGTACCCAACGGCGTGGAGAAGAAGGACGAGGGACGAGGAAGCGAGGAGGGGCGAGGGAGGTGGAGCTCGACGGTTGCGTTGGCGTGCATTCTGAAGTGGATTGGATGCTGCTTAAGCGTTGTGTCGCGCCTATTTAATGCAAGACGAGTGTGTTCCATTAGGTGAAGACACTGCACCAAGGCAAGTAAACGGGTCAATCGACTGGCTCTGAGGCGGTTTTCTAGCATTTTGTCGCAAGTAGACGACACGACTGCTTTCCTCTTAAGCTTTCGTCGCAAAAAACGATTTTGTGCTTTTGGGGGTACTCCGTGAGATGGCCTCATGTAGGACGTACAATCCCTTGGCGACGTCAGTCTTATTTTCGCCAACCCGTCATCGCTGCAAGCGCCTCCCCGTATCTGTAACTTCATCGGCTGGATGGATCGACGGCGCCACTGCAAATGAGCGCGCATCAACAGAGTCAAGCTAGTTGTCTTTTATAGACGCTTATGTTAAACATGGTGGAGGGCGGCGGTCACCTGACTAAGCAATGCCTTCGTGTGCTTGGTAGCACACGCTGTGGTAGGCGAATTCCATTCTCTTGCTTACTACTCGCCCTCTACGGTGATGACATCTATGCAAGAAGTGGCTTGGAGGCTGGAGGTAGGAGCAGGTTGGACGCCGTCGTGTGAATCCCTCCCTTCTGCTTTTCAAGTTATGGCCGGCAGAATAGGCTTTGAAGGCAGACGAGGGTGATGTCGAAATTCTGAATGGTAGCGTCTCTGCTCGTTCCCTTTGTTTCAAGTCAAGTGGTGCAGAGCGAAGCCCTATGCAGTAAAATACTGGTGATCTCTCAGAAATTTGGTTACTGACCCTCAACAGCCCCGTTAACTTCTGTTCGACAATTGCTGACAATGACGGTGTTGTGTTATTGCAAACGCTTAAAAGTCGAAATTTGGGAGCGTAAGGGACTACGCGCCCAAGTGAGTGGGACGACCTTACAATCGAAAGCCATGCAAACCTCAAATCCATCCTCGTCGCTTTCTATGTCGCGCCTCGTTTCATTTGTCTCTAACTAGGAAATTCTTTTACTCTCATCAAGACTTAGAGGAAGGCACTCAGAGAAGAAAGTCTTCGTCATCGCTCAACCTCGGGCATCCGTCGTCGATCGTGAAGGTCTGCGGTACGACGTGCTGCGATCTCCAGTTGAGACACGTCAAAGCGAGGTCTTGGCCAGATGAGGATTCTTTCAGACTAGTGGAAGATTTGAGTAGGCTGTGGTGGAATGGCAATTCGTGCCATTTCTCACTCGTTTCACCTGTTGCGCGACAAAAATTTATAATACACGCTCGAAAAGAGAGGACAGAGAAAAGTTTACGTCGCCTGCATTTCATTGTCCTCCTCTTCCTGTTCTACTTTCCTTCTTCTCATCATAACCTGAAAGGCAGTGGATGGGTGCGGCGGCAGACATAGTATCGTTGGTGAAGATTGGACTTTTGTGGAGGAGAGTAAGAATCGAGTGGACGAAGGTGTTAGGCGGGGAATGTGTACGTGGCGTCGAGGTTTCTTTCGACAGACAACTGTCAGGAGAGCCAAGTGGCTGCAGGTTGACAAGCCTGACCACCTGAGAAGGCTGTTGTGGCAGGCGGGAAGGGCAGGCAAATGTTTTCGCGCATTCCTCTTCAAAAGCGGAACTTCAACAGTTGGTGGGACCAAGCACAAGCCTCGAAGGCAGGGGTTGAAATGTTGTTCGAGGACACTGAAGTAAGTTCTAATGAGTTTGGGCTTGTTTCGTTCTATGTCTTGGATGAAATGTTGCTTTGTTTTGTAGGTTCAAGTGGATAGAAGTAAGTCTGCGCTGAACCAATTGGTGGTAGTGTTAATTGTCCGTCGCTAGTCCAGTCGAGACTCGACCGCCGCTCACGGAGTTGGTGGGTATCGGAGATGAAATTTTGCCTCAGCTTCCAACACGGAGATGAGCCAAGATTTGGTTCAATTGTGTTCCGCTACCGTTCTGATGACCGCGTAGCGATCATTTCAGTTTGTTGAGAGTTTCCAAGTGAAGGACGCTTGTTTGGCCGGTATGGAACAGAAAGACTAGTGAACTTCGTATAAATGGGGACAAACTTGGTAAGTGCGTAAAGACATGCATCACAACTGGGCGTCCGGCAACAACATCTCCCGTGGTCACCTTCATCGGTCGCAGCGAATGTGACGGGAGAAGCATCTATTTTGCACCGAACGTCGAAGAAGCTAGAATTTGGTCATTTTGTGGTTTGATGGATGAGGCTTGTGTCAGTCAGCCGCTAGGCTTTGGACTTCCAACTCAATTCGCCTTGGCCAAACGGTGGTCGAGAGATGAAATGAGACAGGGAAGAGGTAGAGGAGGGAGGCTTGTTCTCGACGCTGCGGTCAAATTATTGGTCCTCAGGTTGTGGTGTCTGCGAAATGATTGGACTACTGAGAAATGGCGCTGTCGGCAAAGACGGCGAGCACCATGGAGACATGGGGGCGGGGGTTCTCTTGACACTAAAAAATATCGGAAGCAGAGAGGTTGATCTTTCTCATGGCCATATCATTCACTGTTGGTTCTCTCCTTTGAAAGTGAACTTTCTCGATTCACAATTTGTCCGCTATCTGCTTGTCCGATTGAAAGGAAAACCATCGCGCACGCACATTTTCGTTTTCGCCTTTGACAGCTTGGGCATCTCTGTCGCTGTCTGCCAATGCTGGCTGCC
>QEYB01000608.1:0-24950 GCA_017562135.1 Dipylidium caninum | reverse complement strand
GAGGAGATTAACGGAAAAGACGGTGCTCCCAGTGAACCTGAAGGGACCTATTATGAAACGAAATCCTAATATTTGGAGAACACCATTCACTGAAAACCTTAGGCTAACGATCCATCGCTTGCAAATGTTAGAGATGATAAGGACCATCAATAGTGCGTGTTTGAGAAGTTCGGATCTTCATTATTGAATGAGACATACGGTTTAGTCTAAAGTCATTAAATGCACGACGAGGTCCCTGATCATAACCAACAAGTGATGACCAAGAGCCTGAATCCTGAATAGCACTGATCAGTTCCAATTAGCATGTCGTCTTGACGGGCCGTCTAAATGATGTAAGCAAGTAACAAAGACTCATGGAGAGCGGGTTAATTGGTGAATTCGGACATAACACGGTAGAATTGTTCACGCACGTTGTTTCATCAAGGAACAACCATAAAAGTTCCAGCGAGGAAGTAAGAGCGCAGTATGCCGCGGCCTTTTCATCAGGCCAAAAGGAACATAAGGCTTAAGGAAAACTGGTATCGGTGGAACTGGTTCTTCGCCTAAAAGCTCTCTTAAATTGTTGCCTTCTGCAGGAGGGGGTCTATGCATGCGACTGATTATTTCTTTGCTCTTGAGAGAGCAGAATATTCAAGGCTTTGCACCGAAATGAGACCTAAAATATGTCAAATGAGAACACGCACCACAATTTGCGTTTAAGAGACCCCCAATGCTTTTTAATAAAGGCGACCAAACAAGACCTGCGGCCCAGTCAATTACGCAACTTTTTATCGTACATAAGACTCGATAGGTCGCAATCACTTTCGGTTATTTCCTTCTCAGGAGAATGATTCTCAGGAACCGTCATTTACGCTGGCCAGGTGGTCAGAAAATATAAATTCTGACAGTGAGCATTTTTCAATTTTTTCTCACAAAAAAATTTAAGCTTGTAACATGTGCACAGAATAATTTTAGATAGGAAGGTCCCGTTTTGATCAAAAGCCTGGTTGCGCAGAGCCGATTAGGTGTTACTTTAGTGCTCGTCGACGTAAACATAAAATTTAAACCAAACAACAAACGCTTTTATTCGCCATATCAATCCGGAAACACCTAAGAAGCATTAATGCCCATCTACAAGAATCGCAAAAGAGACCTCGTGTAGCAAGGAAAGTGAACATCCAACTGAACTCACATTCCTACCACAACACACTCTCAAATTCACAACAAAAATGTGGCAAGCCTAATAAAACAAAAATTTCGAAATTGAAGTGTACAAACTATAACTTTCAATAATAATTATCTATTTTAAGTCAATCATTTTGTTGAGTGAAATGGTAAGACAAGAGTGATATAAGTTCCGTAATAAAATTTTTGGAGTTTCAATCAAAGTACACGCGCGTTGGGATCGGACTGGTTCGTTTATGAATTTAACCAATCTTATATACGCCTACACGAACTTATTGTCGCTTGAGTTGGCAGGGTGTCAGTATCCGGCTAGATGGCGTCACTAGCCGATAAAACCATAGGTTTGTACATGCTACTCTACAAGAATCCAGTAGAACTTGCAATAAACTGACCAATCAATTTGATAGATTTTGTTCTGCGAATGGACCTTGCACAACAAAGACGGGAAAACCATTGTACATTCCATTAAATCTAAGATTTTCTGGAGTAGCAACCGAGACAAAAATTATTGTTATTTAATTCCTGTTCCCCATAATTAAGTTTATGTTTTCTAAGTCCGTCATTAAATTGACTCCCCAATGCAACGTGTTTACACACCGTAGATCAAATTTCAGGCCCTTTGAATAACACATAATTCGCCTCTTTCTACGCAAAGTTTTTTTAACTGACGTTAATGGGCCCGAAAGATTTTCTAGGGGTAGACCCGCTGGATGTTCTCTTTATAAAGTCGTTGTAGTTAAATTTGCATTTTATAGAGCGTGTGTTGAATTGCTAATCGTTACTTATCAAATTTTCTTAAGAGACTTTACAGTATTTGGAGATTATTGTTTTAATGGTTCAAAAATTTTGATGAACGTCCACTTATTAACGCGGATTTTACAAGTGAAGGTCGTGCGAGAAGGTCGTTCGCGATGGATACACTGGAACTCGGTGACATATTTCCTGGACTAGATGATGAAGCTCTTGTATGTGTTCTAAATCTTGTTATATGGTTTAGAGTTCCCTTGACTTTGAAAACACTTGGACTACCGATATTTTTGATAATTTGACTGAAAAGGATCTTGAGGATGCACTGCTTACGGACGTCACATCAAAATCAGCAACCAAGCCCGAACCGATTGATATCGATATTTTTGGTATCTGATGCTTTAAATTCTAGTTTCATAGGTCTTGGGAATGATCTCGTTGTGGGTGATGAGGTTGAAGTAAAAAATGCAAATGACCACTTCATCACCTCATCTGATCGCTCCTCGAAATGTGACTTATTTCCCGCGCAGGACGACTCTACCCAGACCGTTTCTACTGACACGTCGCCAGAGACAATTCGGCTTACGCCCGAAAGGGAGAGCAATTGCTCTACTCCTTCAAACACCGATTCATTTACTGCTTCTCCTCATCATTCTGCGGGCCTCAAAAAGCAACCTTTTAAGCGTTCTACATTTGAGGATATGGTGTTTGATGATGTAGATCCGTCCCAGAAACGTCCCTCGTGCGTTCTCTCCACCAATCGTACCTTGCGAACCCAACCTAAATGCTATTAATCGGGTCCATCATGTCCTTCAGAAGGGACAAACGCTCATCTTGCAGACAGAAAAACCCACTCATCGCATATCACCTACTATCACTTCGCAGTCTCGTGTTAAACCGCATAACAGTTAGTTTATACATTGATAAATTATATTTTTTTACCGTTTTTTTCTCTTTTAATCCTTTTAATTTTCTTAACAGCTCATCTATCTTCTACCCACTCGGTCTACCGCACAGATACCAGCGAGTTCATTCGAATTAAACCACTTGTAACTCATCAGAGGCCTTCTGCTGTTTATTCACTCACTTCGCCTGCCTCCCACACCAGTTCAGATACCGACGGCGGTGGCGATTCTCCTCCTGACGGCATTGAATCTCGTGGGAAGTTCTCAATTTTTACTACAAGGCATGGAGCCTCTGTGACGACTTCCACCATCCGTCTGGCTCCCGCCACGGGGTGCGTTTATGGGTCTACGGGAAGGTACAACAGTCCCGCTTCTTATGTCACCCGTCAGAACGATGATGTTGGCTTTGGCATTGAATTCACTGGCAACTACACTGCTCCTTATGGAACTGGAAATGCCTCCACTGCTTTTCGGCAACAACCCATTTTTCCTAACTCTGTAAGTTTTTCTTACTCTTAAACTCCTCCAATGATTCGATTTATTGGTTAATCATTCCCCATCTACATAACAACTTTGCTTTGTGTTAGATAAACTCATCGGCTATTTTTCCACGCTTTTTAATTGACCACTTATGAGGCAATGCGCCACTGCCTGCCTACCCTTCTCAATGGTTGACTTGTCGCGAGTCAACGCGTTCTCCTTTCCGCCGTCTTTCTGGCTTCTAGGCAGCCAAAGTCTAATATCTTTTTTTATATTTACAATACCACAATAAATGCGAGATGGCTGGAATTGGGTTAAATTGTTTCAAAGATGACGTCGAATTGCCGCTTCTTCCACACACGCACATCGAGAAGTCGCCATTGAGTGATGACTTGACGATATATTGGCCGAGGGAAAGTGGTGGTCATTCATAGAGGCGCCTCCATACGTCTTCTCGTAACGCCCATGTTCGGTAACACTTGCGCAACCCATCCCGTGACCGTGACCTCTTTAAGAAGTCCTCTATTTCTTGCTCATCCCCCAAATGCCATAGGCCGCTCGTGGTGTCATTGCAGGCCCATCGTCTCCACCGCCCAATCGCTCTAGATTGCACCTGCAACGCCAATTGTTGGTGTCTGACGGTGAGGCCACGTCTTGTGGATTTACCTCACTGTCTCTCGTCTCCTGCCCTTCTCGCCGACCCCATTATCCTCTACCAAGGGGTCAAGCGAGTGGGTGGGTGGTGGGGTCGGCGGTGGTCCGAGCCGTGGCGTCGTCTCCGCCGTGGTGCCCCTGCAAGCGGTGTGGGGCCAGCGCGGTTCGCGCGGCACCGTTGTTTCACGTGTGTGCAAGTGAAATTGGCGAATGCGAGTGCAGACGGTCGGCGGGCGAGCGGGTTGAACTGTCGTGGTGCCTTGGTCTGCTTGCCGCTCTGTGGCCGCGTCTATCGATCCCGTCTGGCTACAATTGTGCGTGCGCGCGTGTGGGTGGGTGGGTGCACGCACGCACGCACGCACGCACGCACACACGCACACACGCACCCGCGCGCATGCATTCATTCATGTACACACGCGCACGCACGTGCGCACCTCGTGGCAACAATTGCAATCCACTGTGAATTATTTTCTGGTGTAAATAATGACGCTCTTAGTTTAGACAATCGGTGGACAGAGACACTTTCTCCCTCCCACCTCCCACCTCCCCCCTCTTCTCCGCCGAGGGGGGCGAGGGTCGTCCCCCTCCCTCCACTGTTGTCTCCTCTTTCCCCTTCTCTGATGACGCCACAGAGCTGTGCTTTACCCTTTTGTTTTTTCGAAATATATACACACACACACACACGCACACTTGTTACCTCTCCCTCTCCCTCTCGTAAACAAGGCGGAGAAGTCGACGGCTCTTTAATTTCGACCTACAAGACCATCTGGCTTAGCGTCTCTCTCCACCCAGCGTCGTGTCTCGACGTGTCTCAGGCGCGCGCATTTTACAGCTCATCTGGTGGTGTTAGAACAACCGCCCCTCTGTGACATAAGAGTTTATGAGTGTTATCACCGACGGGGCGTACAATAAACGCGGGGGTAATGCCACACCGGCGGCATTAGACGCGGCTCCTCCTGCCAGCCGGGTCGTTTCATGTCTCCTTCGAAGGAGTTGCGTCTTCGCCTCCATGGCAGGCGGGGTGGCCGGTGAGGCTGAGGCCTCCACTTTGACCTGATTACGCCATGGCACAGAGAGTTGACCTCGCCGCCTGCAGACAGAGGAGGTCTGCTTGCCTCGCCCTCCCCACGGCGACCTCCTCAATGCGGGCGTCGGTCTCCCTCGAAGGTGTTCGCTGGAGTTGATTAGCCAGCCAAGTCACACAACAACCGTAGCGATGCTGGTGGGGCGTTGCGAGGCAGAGGGTTGATAAATTGGCAGGTGGACACTGGGGTCGGGCAGTTTTCCACTGCAATTACTGCGGGGCCACAGACTCCACCTCCCTTTTTTCTCGCACTCCCTTGAAGAGGCCATGCCGACTGTCCCTGCGACTAAGCGCCCAACCGGGCCGAGAGCCCCGAGGTAACTCATTCGCGGGCTCCACCCTCTGCGGCAGTGGAGACGCCTTGAGTTTCTCTCTAACCGCCGGTCGATTGAACATTTCGCCGCTTGACCCACGACGCCGACTCAAGGCTTATTCCAAGGTCGCGGTAATGACCAAATCTGACCCGCATATCATTTTCCGTTTTTTGTTTCATCTACTCCTTGTTTTGTTTGTTTCGTGTAGTTAATCTCCACTTAAATTGATGCTATTAACTATTTAGACGGGGATCCTGGTTCTAACGGAGGAGGAGAAGAGGACTCTCTTGGCCGAGGGTTACAGCATCCCGACACGCCTGCCTCTCTCCAAGCAGGAGGAGCGCAACCTCAAGAAGATTCGTCGCAAGATTAAGAATAAGATCAGCGCACAGGAGAGTCGGCGCAAGAAGAAGGAGTATGTGGAATCCCTGGAAAAACGGTAGGTCGACCACCATCACCGCCGCCGCCTCCTCCTCCGTCTGGGCCCACCCACTCCACTGGCATGTTCCACTTTACCACCGTCTTATTGGCCCGTTGCGTGCTGCCTAGTCATGGCCACTTCCCCGCCGCCTGTGTGTCTTTCGCCCCACTTTTTGCCAATGCGCTTCCTATCCGTCGGCGCGACGTGGGCAATCAAATCCCGACGCCCCGACTGCTTTGTTGTTTGGCCCCCCGCATCACGGCACGAGGGTGTCCGAGTTCCCCTCCAACCACCTCTCCTCCCCACGTGGCCTGCTTGGCCCATTGTCTGCCGCCCTCCTTCCCCTCCCCCCGGCGGAAAGTGCGGCGACTGGCATCTCAGCGAGACCGCCTTTCTCCCTCCTCCAGCAGCATAATTTCCGGTCTGGAGAGAGAGAGAGAGAGGAAGCAGTGCCTCCACGGAGGCGGGCGAGTGGAGGAAGTCTGCCGACAATTACTGGCGTCCCACTTCCCCGAATGCATTCACTCCACCTCCCCAGCGCCTCCTCCTGTGTGTGCGTGTGTGCCTGCCTGTCTGTTGCATGTTTCCGCGTCCCCTCTGAGCAAAATGACTTTGTGGGTAGCAGTGAACTTCCTACCTGATTACCCACCCATGTTGCCCGCATGCCACACGTGTTGTAACAACGCAAACACGCCTCAACTGCTCTTCTGCGTGCGCACTTCCTCAGAATGAAGTGTTTCGATACACTGGCACACGCCTCCGTCTCCGCCTCTGCCAAGAGGCCTGTAGGCGTCTCCCCACCCGCGCGTGGGTGCACCCAGTGGACTCCGCGGCGCAGGTGGTGAGAAGCCTCTTCCTCCTCCCCCCCCCCCATCCTCCTCCTCCTCCACTTTCCCCGTCCACTCTGGCCCCGCGGGCAGGCCGGAGACGAAGGCCGTGACGGCTGTCGGGCGCTGTTGGGTGCCACCGAGTGCCAACCCTCGTGTATTTACCTTTTTTGCCTTGTTTGCTTCACTTGTTGACGTACGCATCGGCTGAGGTGTGTAAACAAGGCTGCACCGTGTTGACACTTCGAAGATGTACCGAACTACTTGAACTGTGGTGCTGGGCCCTGCCCCCGCCGCCCTCCCGCCTCCGTCACGCTCCACCGCCCCCGAGGCATGCGATTTTGGTAGAGTGGAGTGTGTATGTCTAGGTCTGCCCTCGAGCCGAGAAGAGCGACTCCGCGGCGACTGACTCGGGTGGCAGCACCTCCCCGCGCACTCCACTCCGCCGCGGCCGGGGGCGTGCGCAGGTCCTCGCCCGTCACTCAGACGCTCGGCGGCGGGCGAAGCGCCTCACTCGAGGCGGGTGGAGAAGTTCTTCCCCGCCCTCGGGTGGTGGAAGACGGAGGTTCGACCTCCTCACCGAATTTGGCGCTGTGCTGTGGACGCCGCTGTTCGTGTCCCCTTCCACGCGCCTTCCACCCCTGCCGCTGTTCACGACACACTTATTCGGCCGCTCCGACTTCAAAAAGGCTCTTCTAGTTTGATTTTCCTTGCTTTTCCAAACACGGTGTTTTGGTCGCGTGACTTGGAAGAGACGCCTCCCACGTCGCCTGAACCGCGGCCGTGGGCCACGAGGCAACGTCGCTGTCCGAGTCGGGCGACCCGGCGGGCCGGTGGAGGCCTCGCCTCCTCCCCCTCCTCCTTTTCCTTCGCCCCTCTCGCTCTCCCCACACACACTTCTTCGTGCGGGGGTTGCGCGGCAATCGAGAGACGGACAACAGACCGGCCTGAAATGGAGTGCGATGCAAACCAGTGTTACTTCTCGACCTTGTAACCACAGAACCGGTTGTTCTTTGCGCGGTTAGTCCACTGGGTGTCCGCTTTACCGCTTCCGGGGGAGGTTAGCATCATCACTCGTTTGGCGGTTTTGTCTCCTTCGCGCTTTCGCTCTCTCTATCAGTGGTTTCTGCTTTCGTGTCCTCCCAAACCTCCGCTTTTGCAGAGTATTTTTGACTCCGTTGGTGGAAGGCCATCAGCCCTCTCCAACTCCGGTGAGCGACGAGAACCTCGCGCTCGCCTCCGAAACAGTCGTCAACCTGGCGCGCTGTCATCCGGGGTCAGGCCACCAGCAAGCCCTGCAGCTGCCTTTTCCTAGCACGAGGCGGAGTCGGAGCGTTCTCTCTCTCGCTAGGCGACATTTAAAAATGCCGCCCTTTTAAATCTGCTTTCCGCAGCCTTTTATACTCCTTCTCGCTCGCCAATCTGCCCTTGTCGCTCGTCTCATTTTGCAGTCCGCCCCCAGTCCGCAGCCGAGAGAGGATGGGAGAGCCTGGCTCTCCTCCCCCGCCCCGCCCCGAGCCACCCCACCGCGCCTGCATCGTAATTGTCCTTCCTCCTCCCCTTCCTCCACCTCCTCCTCCTCCTGGTCGCTGAGCCACCCGCCGTCCGCGTTACTCACCCCGAGCCGAGGCTACCAGCATTACGGCGAGGGATTTGTTTACGCAAAGCACCCAATGTCCGCTGCGATGCGCCTCCGTCTTTGCTGACTGCTGACAAAGCCCGGGCGTGTGCACCAGGCACCCCGCTGCCAGTGGCTGCCATAAACATCGGTGTGACGCACGACACGTGTTAATTCTCGCGGAACACGCGTCTCTGCGCTCAGACACCTCGGCCTCAGAGGCCACGGGCTTTTCACTGTGCGCCCGTGCGACCCGACCCGCTGCCCCCTTCCCCCCCCCGGTCCGCGGCGTGCGCTTTGTTGAATGTCTACAGCATTTGGTGCGGCACGGGGGCCCGAGCCTCGTCCTCAGCGCCCCGCCCGCGCCTTACTTTGCCGGTTTCACTCGTCTCCTGTGCAAGTGGACGCTGACACCGAAGTGGAGGAGTAGACGAATGCACGGAGGTGATATTTTGATCTTGTAGAGTTGAGACGTACGCTCAGGAAAACGCGGATTTGAAGCGTCGGTTGGATGGCTTGGAGGGCACCAACCGATCCCTCCTGAGTCAACTGCGACACCTCCAACAGGCAATGAACAAGTCCTCCTCGGCATCAATCTCCGCCACCGCCACCTCCAATTCCTCTTCATCTTCCTCCTCGTCAGCGTCTTCGGCGTCGACTTCCGCTTCGGCGTCCTCGACAAACTCGAAGAAGTCGTCCTCCACGTCCACTGCTGCCGCCACCACCTCCTCCGCCTACGTTATGGTCTTTCTCGCCTGTTTCCTGTCTCTCTTTCCCAGCCAACCGGACACCTCGACGCCATCAGCATCGCTATCCTCCCACAACTCTCGTTTGCCCTCCTTCTCCGCGTCCTCTTCGGTGTTGGCCACGTCGAGGCACATTGTGGGCGGCTTGTCCACGCTCGGCTCTTTGAACCAAGTGGGTCGCATTCGAAGGTTGCCCAGCGATCTTGTGAGTAGACACGCGTCATCCCCTTGGTGTGGCCTCCTCCAGATCGGGTACACGTGGACGACGAGAACACGAAAGGTGGCTCCGCGGGTGGACGGCGACGAGGCTCGTGGACCGAATGTCAGTCATCTGCGGGAGACGGCGGTCGGCACTGCTTCCATCTACCGCATGCACGAGTGGGCCCGCACCACGGCGTACGTTAGAGCGGAGCAAAGCTCCCACAGACACGAGGGGGCGAATATCAAATCACAAGGTTAGTTGTCCCCGCGTTCCCATTGGTCCTCTTCAAGGCCACTGCTGTTGGGCAAAGGGGAAGGTTGCGAGTTGTGTGGGCCGGCGATTTCGTGGGTCAGGCTTCTCACACCACCCCGAAAAGGAGGCAGATTTTCAGGCGTCCTCGGAGGTAAATGCGCCAATGAAGTGAGGAGGAAGGCAACGCGAAGGTGTTGAAACAGTCCGGCTGATCCTCGAAATTCCATTGGTCCACTTAATAATGGGAATAGAAGGTGGGCGGGGGAGGGGGACTGGGAGACCACTGAGCTTCCCTTTCACCATTAACGTGCAGCACTTCCCCTTAGAAGGGGATTAACGCCACTCTGGCCGACAGGAGGAGATCGCCTGCACAGCTTCACTGCCTACCAGCTGCGATTGGAAGGCGCTTGGGCCAGCGGGACCGCTCGGGGCGCAAGGGGAGATGCTTAGAGAGGCCCGTCGGCGAAACCCGGCCATGGCCTCACCGACGATGTTGAAGATGTTGAAGATATTTGATTGGAATGGAATGCTCACCGAGGGTCGGGGTGGTTTGCGGCGGCGCAAGCCGAGTTGATCACAAAAGTTGACTCGGACGTTTGTCTCGTAGGCTCCCGTCTCTTAGTGTCTTCGCGACAGAGTCGGGTGACACTCGTAGTCGAGATCTTTTTGGATTACAGATGCTTTGCGGCACGACTCAGGTCGAGAAATAATCCGCTTAAGCGAGTCACACCCGCCTGCTTCTCGTGATAACATGCGTCCAAAAGTGACATCCGATGCCTCAGGGAGGGCGTGTGTCACGCCTCTGACACGACCAGTCATCCCGCAGACTCGTCTGTGTCCGCCCGAGCCGCCCCCGCCCCGGGTCCCCTCAAATTTGCTCCGCGGGCGCCAATGTGTCCCCGGCGCGAGTGGCCTTGAACTCGACTGCGCCTGGCTTATCACTGACGACCTTGGGGGGAGCCGAAACTCCGTGCTCACATTTGTTTTGCGGCCTTTTGCTCACTCGCACGACCGTTGGGAGGTATTTCACTCCGCCTCGAGGGGACCTGCGGCTTCCGGGGCATCGCATTCAATCCTCCATGGCAAATCACTCTCTTACGGCGATAAAAAAAAGCGGGCCGTAGTGCTTTAAATCGGTCGTGGGAAGGGGATGCCCCGGCTGAACGCATTATCGTGCGATTTTGCCCGGCCAGTGGTCAGTGCAGCTGCAAGCGATGGCTATTAATAAAAGAGCACTCATTTCCTCCACGTCGGTGCTATGTTTAGCCACTTTTGTTGGCGACTGACCAATGGGCGGGGAGGAGTGAGTGGGAGGATCTCCCGCGGGTTTGCCTACTCCTACTCCTCGCCCTCCTCCCCCTCCCTCCGCTTGGCAGGCAGTCACACTGATGCTCGGGAGGGAGCAACAACTGCTCCTGGAAGCGGCCACAGGAGCATCCGCGCTCCGTCGGAGCGGAGTTTTCGGCTCGTGGCGCACCGACTGGTTTCTGTTGATTTGCATGCCGCTTGACAGCCCAGGCCGGAAAAACAGGCCTTTTGTGCCTTAACATGGGGGTAGTACGAGCACTCGGCCACACCGCAATCCAATAATTGACTGACATATCGGCAGTCACCCCTTGTCACGGTGCAATCGATTATTCCTTTTCCCTCCCCTTCAACCGTGTCAGCGAGTAGTCGCTCTCGTCTCCTGGGCTCGGCCAAGGACTTCGAGGAGTGCGAACCAATGACCTGGTGGGAGTACTTCTTCGGCCAGTCGGGAGCTGAATGCCACGACGACAAGACTCTCGACGGACGTGGAGGCGACCACCTCAATGAACCCGTCGAATCAGTCAATCACACTTTAACTGTCAACAGTAAGGTGGAAAGTCGATTTGCCATTCCACTTGTCGAACAGAATTATGTCCTTGGACTGGCCAATCGCATTCTCCTATCGGCTTGACCCCTTGTTGGAATCCGACTCAGATATTTGGATTTTGCGAAATTCTATACTCTTCCCCATGTGGTCTTTCAAAGGATATGATGTCTTGAAGTTGTCCATCTTTGTCCCTCCATTGTTTCGCCATGACCTCCATCGCCTTCACCTGTGTGTAAAGTTGAGAAGTGGCTTTCTTCCCCACCCTCTCGCCCCTCCCCCTCCTGCCCAAACTCTATTCTGCATTTAACTGATCGCCAAAAAATTTTGGCGTATTTGTAATCCGAGTTGTGGTGTTGGTACTGTCTTTTCCTGAACACACCCCATTTTCTTCGTAATTCCTCGCTTCTTATCATTGCTTGCAATACTACTTTGTTTATTTCATTATATGAAATATGAAAACTCCGTTCTCATGACTATGAGCAAGTCGACACGATTTACCAATGCTGACATTCACTGCTATTGTCAGGAGCCAGGCGGATTTAAAGATTGTAATATTATGCTTACTAGCACTTTACCAGTAGAACGTATTTAATTTTCTTCGTAATTGCATCAATGTCGAAAAGGATGGCCAAGAGCCATGGTGGCGAAAGCATATTAAGATGCAAAATCATCCTAGTATAGACGGTTAAGAGGAAGTCAAAAGTGGAGGCACTAGCGTTTACTTGTTCATCCAAATAACCGGTGAACATGCGGAGGCAGTCCGTTTGACACCCAAGACTTAAAGTTATGAATACTAGTTTGCGAGCTTCCAAACCGAGTAATTCGTCAATACGTTTCCCAACGGTCGAGTGAGAGGGAGTCCACATGAAACCAAGGAGTAACGCTTTCCAAATTGGGGGGGTGCATTTGCACTTTAACTTGATATGGGTTACGGAATCCTGTGAACATTCTCAGATAAAACAGTTGGTAGGTAATACAAGATGAATTCTATTAAGTTAAAAAAACATGAGACAATGGCAGCAGCTTCTCATTTAGGATCTGGCAGTTTGTCAAAGGATTCATCCAAATATCTTCCTTGGCGGACAGCATTAATGGAGAAAAGATCTAAGCGTAACGTGTTAAGAACAAAAATTGAAAAGAATATGTAATTTAAGGAGGCCATCGACTCTCTATATATAAGTAACCGCAGCATTTAATGGTCTTCCGAGAGAAATAAATTTAAGTCCCCATCTTGGACAGAAGGTAATGACGTGCGTCATGAGAAGGATACATGATCCAACGGCAAAGGCCGCCGCAGCGAGTGCCACAATAATACTTTTATCCCTCCGCGCTTTGAAGGCGTTTGCTCTGTTAACGTTAGACGATTCTACATGCTTTATGAAATGATTCATTATCTGGTCTTTTGGCGTCTCCTTAACCATTTCGCGGTAGCGACGTTTCTGACCCACCTGTACACGACTAGTAGCGTCGAATATGACGCGGGCTGGCAAACAACGAAATAGACTAGTAAAACAAATGATATCCTCAAAACATCTGCAATTAAAAGGCATTGCAGCCTTACATTTATATAAAATGTAAATATGCACATATTTGTTGTTTTTAGTTTAATTAAAATATAAATTTTCAAAAGGATATAAATTTTTTTGGTAACAGCGCAAAAAATCAAGTTGTAACCCACAGGGGAACACCGACACACGGGACAAAAACCATCCTGTATTTCGAAACTAATTTTTTTGGAACAAATGGAAGGGTTGGTGACTGCGGCCCGCCTGGAGGATGCCGTAAACATGGCAACACGGAAATTCAAGCTCTGTGATCAAACGATGGACCAAATCTATAAAGACTAATAAATTGATACTGAGGTAAGTGTGAATTCACACATTTCTGCCTAAATCAAGGGTTAAAAACTGCATCTAAAGACTGGATATAATTTTTCTACATAATGCTTCTCGGCCCCATCACTTCCAACACTGGTTACATTGTATAAGGATTTTGTGTTTGGTGGTGTTGCTTTATAGTTAGGGGAAACTTTCAGGGCAACAAATCGGGAAAATTGAGATTTGCAAATTGAGTCGTAGACGACGTCGCTTCCGTGCTTGTCTAAATGCTGCGTCGGAGAACCAATCACACTCGCACCCAGTCGAGCAACTGAGGCCTTGGTAGGTGATACTACTGATAGAATGAAAATCATTTTCAATAAATTTTTTAATGTACAGTGCGTAAGCATTCAAACACCTTGTGGAATAACATCAACAATTGTGTTTGAGGCCGAGAATATGCTAAAGATTAACCGAATTGACGACATGGGCGATCGATAAAAGACTATTGATTGCTACTGCAAGAATAGTGGCCGGCATCTGAGAGAGGTCGATGGCGGATGACGCCAGCTTTGCGCAGCGGCGGTACCGTAGCCAATGAGGTCTAACTGAGGCGCGGTTATTGCTAGTTGAAAACTACTCCCAATTGCCCGCACAGACGACGTGAAACATCGTCGGCTGGTGCAATTTTTGTTGGGCTGCTTGACAGTCCTTAAGTTCAAGAAGGAAAGTAAGCTATGAGGTTCAGGGCGGCGTCGTGTTACGTTCAGTCGGTGAGCGGACGGCGTAGCGTCCGTCTTCGGTCGTTCGGAGGTAGACGCGTTCGAGGTGAGGCTGGAGTGTGGGTTTGTCTTTTACGCGTCCGCGGCGATGCCCAACGTCACTCTAAGTGAGTCCGTGCACGCTTGAATGTAAACTTCGAATGTGAGTGCAGACACTGGAAGACGGGGAATCGAGGAGACCGTGTGGTTCTTCGAGGTGAAAGGGAAATAGACACATTCCAAGTCATTCCGCAATCTCATCACTTACACTTGAGGCATCAGGCAGGGAGATGGAGGCGAGTAAGAGGCTTCCATTGTTGAGATTGCGACGGCCCATTACGAAGACGCGCCGCAACAGCACTACACCCTGTTGGGACTTCAAAACGGCTTACAGCTGTCGCTGACAAGGTGGAGCACACAGGGTAGTGCTCGCAATGGCATCACATCGTAGCCTTACGCAACCCCCATGGCTTCGGAAATCATGCTGCTAAATAACATGGGTTAATCGCTTTCAAATGAAGAACTCCAATGACAATCTTCATGTTAAGTCACTTTTACGTAGACTAGATTCTTCCAAGATATCTATCGTCCTCTGCAGCTGAAAGGACACTGAATAGCTCCCCATTACATAAAAATCCAAAAAGGGGGGGCGGAAGCGAAAAGACGAATAGTGTTTAAGTAATATACCGTGGTTCTGTTTAAGTGCATCCTCATGATGCCAAGGTTGCGGTGATATTCAAACGCACCGGGAGGAGTGTAATGGACTCACGGCAACAATCAGTGAAACAGCTTGGGGCCTACGGAGTCCTTGCGCTCACCGGAAAAATCGATATTGCCCACCCCCTCGAGAGGGATATTATACTACTTATTTTGCGAAAGGCAAATAAGGCGTCTTTAAATTCAAAAAAGTATTTAAGATAAAAGTGCTCTTTTAATCTAAGAAAGTTATAGATTTCCAAAGGATATTTTGACTTTTTTACGCTTTTGAAAATGTACTATAAAAGTGTTTGACTAAATCTTTAATGCGCAAGGGGCTTATTACTTACTTATTATAACGATAAGCGAACGGGACCAACTTTGCGCAGCGGCGGTACCGTAGCCAATGAGGTCTAACTGAGGCGCGGTTATTGCTAGTTGAAAACTACTCCCAATTGCCCGCACAGGCGACGTGAAACATCGTCGGCTGGTGCAATTTTTGTTGGGCCGCGCGTCGGCTCCGTAATTTCTGAGAAAAAGCGTGTTTTGCCGGGCTCGATCGCCGATGTCATCGGTTGGTTCGGTTGGACGTGGGTTTACCGCGATCCTCGAGCGGACGACGTGAGCGTCCGACGGGAATGCGGGAGCCGGGCCGTCGGATGGCTCTAAGTTCGGCGGTGCGCAGAGCAGCCTCGGCTGCTGATGGTCCCCGAGAGGTGTGATTGCCGCCTGATGAGATCCTCCTCCCGTGTGAGAGGTGGATGCGACGAATCTTCACTGCGGGGCTGCCGAGTCGTCCATCCGCACCCAGGTCGGTTAATGGGAAGCCCAAAGTCGGGGGTGCAAGCGCCTCCAGCAGCCTTGACGTGCACCAATCATGGGCGCGGGTCGCCTTCAAGCCGTCATTGCGTCGCGTCGCGATATGCGGCGCTTCTGGAGGCCAAAATGATGGTCAAAAATCACCTGCGGCGGAGACGACGCACTCCGTGGTATTCGCGTCTTCAGGGAGCGAAGCCACTGACGAATTGCGACATGTTCTGTTAGACAAACGGCGTACTTCTCCCCGTAAATCCTTATAAGTACTTTCCGCCTCAAGTTAGGATGCTTGAAGTCACGCAGGTCGGAAAAGTGGTATAGATTCTTGATTTCCGTGATAGGATCAGCACGTTTGACGATACGACATGTGTGCCAAGGAAAGTGGCACCTCCATTTGATTTGCGGTGTCCTGAGCGCTGATAGTCGTCGTAACCGGATGGACTACAGGCACTGCTATTTTTGCTAGACGACTTCCGTAAGAAAATAGAAATGGCATTCGATGGGTCTCGTCTTCCACTTTCCAGTTCGTTCTGTTGGTTCTATTGCGTTTGACGAAAAGCATTGGATCAATCTCGCCACTACCTATTAGGAGAGAAACCAGAATCCGATGGTACCGGAGGCGTTAGTTGACATTAGAAATGTATGGAGGTTGGGCCAGGGTGCTACATATTAAACTAAGATTTCAACGGGCCCATAAAGACTGATTAAATGGACCAGTTAAAATAAACGTTGTTATTAGTGTGGGGCCGCCGGTGTCCGGATTTATTTACCACCTACAAAGAAAGGGAAAGAAATAAAGTCGGGGTATTGTATCCCAATGTACTAGAAACGGCGCGCTTTGGTTGTCCGAACTATTTTTCTTTAGGTGCCAAAGCGTATGCCTAGGGGACCCTTGTTAACAGCAAAAAGTAACTATGGAGGCAGGTTCTCTTTCGAGAAGCGCATGCATCCGGATAAATATTTACTTTAATTGCCAACCACTTTTTAAGTTTAGATTTGGTCCATATTTTTGTAAATCTTTTGTGCGTTACTACTTTTTGATGTGCTGATTTGATTTAGTTTCCATTTTTACTGATATTCTTTAAAAGAGCTATATTTTCATTTCGAGGTCGCGTCATGTCGTGCGACATCATTTTGATTGGTTGTCCGCGACTAGGTCACTTAATGCCGCTATTTTCCCTTCTCATTTTCCCCAATAAGCTCTTGCCCTTTCAGTGTGCCGTTTCGTTGCGTTGTTATCGTACATCGCAAAAATTCTTCCGCGGCGTTGATTTTCGCGTTTCTGATTTAATTATATATCCCGAGTTCCTTTCAAACTCGTAATTCACTCAGTTCGCTCTTATTCTTCTAATTGTAAAACTTCGAAGTGATTGTGTTTGTTTTCGACCTTTTAATATCTTTCAGGAATGTCTATTTCGTAATCTCTATATGATGACGCACTCTCTATACGCATCTCCCATCGACATTTCCAGTTTTGCGGAATTGGCTGTGTCCGAAGAACCTAATCAATCCCTGCCTGATAGAATTGTTGAATGTATCTTTGCTCTTGACATTGGGGGCTCGCTAGCCAAATTGGCCTACCAGCTCACCTTCCGCTACAAGGTGTGTGTTCCAAAAAGAACTTTCTGATCCTCATTCTAAGCGTCGCACAACTGTTTGCGGCCCTTTCGAGTTCTACGATTACCGAGAGCATGAATATGAGGGCCACAAGCTTTGCTTCACCAAGTTCGAGACTCGTCACATTGATTCCTGTCTTGAATTCATCCGTTCAACTGTCCTTCCAGCCTATTCAGACGTTGACAGGGATGCTGTGCGTCTAGTAGGTCGCGTCACGGGTGGAGGAGCCTTCAAGTACATGCCAAGCATTCTCGAGAAATTAGGAGATGTAGAAATTGAGCGGGAAGATGAGATGGCTGCTCTGGTGCGAGGATGCACCTTTCTTCTGCGTAACATTCCCGATGAAGCGTTTATCTATGACAAACGCGCCATGCCGTCGCAGATCTTTCTCTCTTCTTTTATGGTGAATACGTTCCCCTTCCTCTTGGTGAACATAGGGTCTGGAGTCAGCTTCCTCAAAGTTGAAGCCGACGCCTCATATGAACGTGTGGGTGGGACGTCCCTGGGTGGAGGAACGTTTTGGGGAATCGGAAGTCTTCTTGCTGGTGGTGAGTCGTTTTACCCTTCTTCCTTTCGAGTTTAGACTTCCTTTGTCTATCCCGATTTTTGGGCTATTTACTTTTTCGTTGATTCTACAATAAATGCGCCCATATTTCCCGTTAGACATCTAGACAGCAAAGTGCATTATCCTCGTGCCAATTGTTGCAACTAAAAGAGAGCTGTCTAACAGCCTTACCCTCAACGCTGTCTACAACGCGCGTTCTTGTCACTAGCATCACCCACTTGTTAGCTCAATCCCTGAGAAGTGGCACCCGCTAGGGCCCTGTTGCGTTATTGTTCTGGTCTTAATTTTGTTTAGCTTTGAATGCCTGCTTCGGTATTGACAATCCAGATTGAAGTCGGATGTTTAGAGGGCTTTAATGGCCAAGGGGTGATGCTGGCCTAGGATGTCAGGACAAAGTACATTTTGAGGTGACAGAGGGCCAATGAATGCAAGAGACTCCACTTAAAAACATATTCTTCATTTTCGTGACAGACATGACCTCTTGTCGGATAGGTGGATGAGATCATTGCGTAGATCGCTTTAAACTCCTACCTCTGAGGTCAAATAAGGTGAGAGGACGTAGTGTTTTTTATCGTAATACGAGCCCTGGAATGCCCATGGACGCACGACGAAAGGAAGAGTGGAGTCAAAGTGGTATGCGTGGTCGGTATGGCATTTCCTCTACTGGAATCCGGGAAACACCCGACTTCTTGTCGCAACGAAATTCCAGAGTAAACTGTTCATAAACGTTGGGCTTACACGTGGGGAGCACAGGGCAGGACTACGCCTTGCCTTCAGTGTTAGGTCCAAAGCTGCAGAGTTTTTAACTCTTTTCATGGAGCAGAAGGAGGTTGAAAAAATGCCTCCTTTCAGGCCAAATGTCCTTTGACGAGTTGCTGGCGCTGGCTGACAAAGGCGATCATCGCGAGGTGGATATGCTGGTGAAGGACATCTACGGCGGCGCCTACGAGTCACTGGGTCTGCCGGGGGATGTGATCGCCAGCTCTTTCGGTTT
This sequence comes from Dipylidium caninum, assembly GCA_017562135.1. Lineage (NCBI taxonomy): Eukaryota > Metazoa > Platyhelminthes > Cestoda > Cyclophyllidea > Dipylidiidae > Dipylidium > Dipylidium caninum. Next base: position 6,415 of record QEYB01000608.1, on the reverse strand, counting down.
AGCCGCCAGACGACCCAATGAGACACGCCGACCGGCGGACATGGTCAAGGCTTTGCTGGTGGCCATTAGCAAGTGAGGACGAGCTTTTTGCCTGTATCCATTCTTCTCTCCCCCGCCCCCTCGCGGTTAGCTCATCGACATCCCCCGCCTCCTCCGTCTGACTGCCCTTCTCTCTGCCTCTTCTCTCTTTCTTTTCGCCAACCTTTTTCCACCCCACCCATTTCATATTCCTCCATTCGGCCCCCTTTGTCTCATTCTCTCCTCTCCGTTCCATTCATCCGCCCGTATCTTCTCTCTCCTGCGTTTGCGCGGCCACCCTGAGACTCTCCTTTCACACGCCCGCCTGTGATGAGGCCTGAAAGTCTCTTTCCACTTCCCAGACCGCAACGAATCCGCTTTCCTCCCCACTCTTGGACACGCTTATTCATTGTGTGGGTAGCGAATTTTATCTCGGTTCTCATGGAGCCAGACGAAGAGTGGTAGTTGCCAAAACTGTTTTTGTTGTGCCGCGGTTTTTGTCTCGTTGCGCGAGAATAAGGTCAACGCAAAAATGGCCTCCGCACCGGCGGAACTAACGTCTCCAACGCCGCCCTCACCGACTGGCGCAACTTCGCTCACCTCCTCTCGGACCGCGATGGACGACGTGACAAGTCCTGACCATGTGGCAGTAATCAGCCAACAATGGCGTCAGCAACGTAAACAATCGTTCTATTGCAGATTTGACTAACTACCGCTGTATGCGAACGGCCTCCCAGTGATTTGTGAGAGCGTTATATTTCTTGTTTCTCTTTTCTAGAAAATTGAGACGCTCCTAACCCCTCTCTTCGCAATTTGAATAATCACCTCTCCCTCTTGGTCGTGACCGGTTTCGTGATCCACATGTCACTCCCTTTATCCTTTAATCTTAGCAACATCGGTCAGCTGGCATGTCTCTACGCTCTCCAGAATGGCGTACGGCGTATCCTCTTCGGGGGCTTCTTCATCCGCAACCATCGTCTCACAATGCAGGCACGTCCGGCGCCCGCTCAACTTGCTCTACTTATATGATTTGAGTACGATTGTTTATCCACTTTCGCTTTTAGGTCATCTCTTTTGCTGTAAATTACTGGTCTCATGGCGCTATGAAGGCTATGTTTTTGCGGCACGAGGGTTATCTCGGTGCTGTGGGAGCCTTTATGAAGGCTCGACATCCCCCTGAACTTCCTACACCTAATCGTCTTGAGACGGATGAAGCATCAGTGTCGCAATCGTCGATTGACCAGTCCCCGCCACCGCAACAGCAGCGGCACATGTCCAAATGCTGGGCGGAGAGCTACGCAACCTCCTTAATTGGCCGCAGCTCTCTGCACTCACCCAACAACGCTGAAGGACTGACCCTGTCAGAGTTTGAACTCGAGCATTTGGGCGACATGTCGCTTGAGCCGTTCCCGCTCCTCCTCTCCCCCGCGGACTACGTCCCCGACACTTGGGATTTGACTCAGGATTGCAAAGCGCGAGTCTACTGGCTGGAGTGCTTTAAGGTGAGGCACTGCCGTCTTGTGGGCCCGCGGCAGACTGGAAATCACCCTCTTCGGTCATGAGTTTGCATTTTTTTTTTCTCCACCTCGACAGCAAGGCGTTGAGCGGTTGAGGAAGAAAGCAGAAGAGAGCCAGGCGGAGACGACAACGTCGGAGGATGTGAGGGAACGTGCTCAGCGCTTCGCGGAGCGTTATGTGAACTTCCTCTCCGAACTGGGTGTTCGTCCAAGCGGACGCGGACTGCTCACCGTGCGGAGCATCCTTGAGGCTCAGCAGCACATCCTTCGAGAGTTCGGATTCCCTGATGCTTTCTGTGTTCAGAAAAAGGTGCTTCACTAGACTTGACTCCTCTTTTAGTCGGTAGTTGATTTGATAGCATTATTCCCAGTTTGTATGGCTGTTTAAGCCCTCTCTTCCGCCCCTCCCTGTCGATCTGAGCATTCTTGTTTCCACCAACCTCTTCCGTCCTTGATAGCGTGGAAGCTGTGGTTTCCCCGCCCGCATTACCATTGTTGTCATTTGAATTTCCAACAGTTGGAGAACACATGGTCCCTCAACTACTTCCCCAGCATAATGGAGCGTCTGGCCCGACTGGACTGGGCGGAGCGGCAGATGGCTCTGGCCAAGGGCTTCCTCACCGGCAACATCTTCGACTGGGGCGCCTCCGAGGCGGTCCGCTTCTTCACGCAGTCTCAGGAATCCGTCGACGGCATGGCGAGCTTCGACGAGGCTCTCACCAAACTGCAGGTCACCATTTTACCGCCCCTTTTTGCCCCACGGCTCGCATCCTCTTCCTCCTCACCCCTCCATATTCGTGCGGACGGCGCGGTCGCCTGGTTAAAACGGCCAGCGGCTTCTCCACCTCTTTGCGTGAGGCATTTTTTTCAGTTGGCGCAGAGGGTTACGCTTCATTGTGACAACTTTGGCTCTGAATTCCATTTAAACCGCACATTCTCGGACTTTGTCGTTGTGACCACAGAAGCCGTCGCTCCTATCGCCTCTTGCGTCCAAGCTAAGGAATTCCTCCCGGCTTCCGCCCTCGCCTTGTCGTGGATCGACCCACTTTCGCTGTGTGGTCGAGGCTGGACGCACTTCCCACTTCCCACTTCCTCTGACCCGCTCTGGAATTCGTGCCGAGTTGGCAGGTGGCGGATCTCGGGCTTTACGCGAAACCTCCGCCTCCGCTCGGGTGGACTTTTCCCGCGGGCCGCGGAGACGGTGACCGTGTGAACGCTTAATGTCCAACTCTCTCTCTCTCTCAAATTGCCCGTCACGTGACTCCACACCCGCGGGACAGGCGCACCCGACTGATACCGACGCTGCGTCTACGACGTCGGCCGCCACCCATTGGCTCCGTCCGCCGGTCGGTGTACTTTTGGGCGATTCGGGGGCGTGGCGCGCGCTGTCGACGGTGGATGTGGCCTTGTGTCGGAGCTTTCAACTCCCTCCCCTTTTGGGCTTGCCTGTCTGGCAGTGGGGCAGTCGCGGCGGCGAATTCGCCTCAACAGAGGAACTCGGTAGACCTCCTCACCGCCGAGGCGCCCGTCGATTTGCGCTTCGCTCCTTCCCACTCTCGTGCACTCCCCGCTTCCTCTTCTTTTTCCTCGTCTCCTTCTCCCTCAATCGTGACTGCGCCACGCGTTGGAGCGGTCGTCTCCAGCCTCACGCGGTAATCATACCGTCCTGCCGTTCCTCGTCCGCCCGCTGACTCTTTTCGCGCGACAGTACAGTAACAGGCACAGTTTCCGTCAGTACTACAGGCCAAGCGGACCTGTGAGACGTTTCTTGTGGCGGGGCGAGCTCACCGCGGTCGAAGAGACTCCCTCGAGGGTGGTGGGTGGCGGGTGGCGAGGGGAGCGTCTTCTGGCCGGAGCCGAGTCTGATGAAGCCCCGCTCCGCCCCGCCCCGCCCCGTCCGGCCAGCCGGTCACAACCACCCACAAGGGGGGCGATCGCCCGGGGCCAAAGCCTCCCCCCCCCAGATCAAAGGCGACTTTCGGGGAGCCGCCCTGTCTTCCCAACTGTCGCCTCCCTTTTCGACTGCTTGCAAGTAGTTTGAGCCTCGATTCCACGCTAATCAAAAGGAAACGTCCTGGTGGGCTTCTTGAGACGCCGATCTCCACGTTTGGCGGGGTGGCAGCGGGAGGAAACGGAGCTGGGGCGGGTGGATTCTCGTGCCCGCAGCACTTTTGCGTTGGTTAAGGGGTCACGCGTGCGCCTGACCCGTCCCCCTCGGTGCCTCTCCCTTGCAGCCGCGGCCGTGGTTGGTGGACGACTTCTCGCGATGGCTGGAGCGGATCAGCAACCCGGCGGACCGGCCGCGATGCGTCCTCATCTTCTGCGACAACAGCGGGGCCGACTTAATCCTCGGCGTGCTGCCCTTCGTGATCGAGTGCTTGGACTGGGGCAGCAAGGTCATCCTGACCGCCAACTCCGGTGAGTTGACCCCCTCCCCCCTCCCAGTCACCCGCCGACGGTCCGGAGTGATGTTCTTCTGATAAAACGCGACTCGTTTGGTCTGGTGCCGAGACGGAGGTGGCGCGGATGCGCGCCCAGAGCGCTCGGGTGGCAGCGGACGACCTTTGACCTGCGTTTCCCTCAGTGGCGAGCATGTTGGGCGGGGAATGCGAGTGGTGGCCCCATTTGCCCGCCTCCCGGGGACGGGCTTCACTGAGGGCGGCAGCAGGCCGGTTGAGGCCGGAAACCGCCTCGGGATCGGTGAGTCCGGTCTCCGTTCCCACCGGGGGTTGGGTGTGGGGGGGTGGAGGTTGAGGCAAAATTTATTCATTCAAAGGCCAAATGAGGAAACGCGGTGGACAGGGCTTTGAGCAGTCGGGAGGACGTGGAGCGGATGGACTTCATGGAGGGAGAGGAGGAAAACCGGCACACGCATGGAAATCTCGTGAGGAAGTCTGAACCGATCACCGCAACACTCGACGTGGGTGAATGTCGCTTCTACGCCTCCCCTCCTCCCATCTCCGCGGCTGGTCTCACTCGCCCACTTCGGTCCACGGCGGCGCCTGCCCCACCTCCCGACCGCCAGGGCTCCTGCTGCGCACTGTCTTCCCGATGCCTGTGAGGCGTCGTGTCATCAGCATTGCAGACGGCGTGTTGCGATCCCTTCCGCTGATGGTGGCCTTCCACGTGTTCGCACGCGTCTCCACCCCCGCGAGCTCTCCGTCCGCTCGTCCGCCCGCCAACTGCCGACGGCCAACGTCTGACGGCCTCCTCGTCTCGCGCCCATGGCGAGCGTTGGGGCCCGACGTCGTGGCAGTGCTGCACTCTCGTGGGCTGCGTGCGACGCTGACACTCGTCCCGTTGGTGAGTCAGAGGGAGCACACGTCTGCCTCGCCTGACCTTTAGACAGGCGACGCATCCAGCGTAGATGTCGACCGTTGCGTCAAAATGACGATGGCGCCAGCATAGTCCCGTCGAGGCACCCGACGCGCTCCGGCCCCGCGTCCGTGTCGCCCTTGAAGGGCGCTTCGTGGGCGAATCGGGGTTTTGCGAGACGTGGGGACGCGGGTGGCATCCCCGCCTTCTGCCACCAACGCGGTCGCTGTCCGCCTTGGCCCCGGGGAGTTGCGTGCGGCGTGTCGGGTAACTGCTCCCTCCCCTCTCTCCCCTCCAGTGCCCGCCATCAACGATGTGACCTTCCGCGAGCTCCGCTTCCTCCTCAACGAGGTGGCCGGACTCGAGCCGCGACTCCAGAGGGCTCTGGACGAGGCCAGGCTGGTGTGTGTGGACAACGGGCAGTGCTCGCCGTGCCTCGACCTCCGCCAGACCTCGCACCACCTCGTCCAGCTGGTGATGCAGGAGAAGGTACTGTCCTCGTCCCGTCTTTGATGATTGCGCTCTCCTTCTCTCCCTCTTCCCCCCCTCCCCTCATCCCCCCGCCGCAGTGACAACTGCGACCACCACCGAGCCCCTTTTGTCCTTCCACTGTCTGCCACCGAGTTTGCGCTCCCGGCCCGCGGTCTCTGACCCGCATTCTGCCTCATTCCGGCCGACGGGACTGCAGTCGGCCCCTGCCAGCCTGTCCTCGTCATTCTGCCCCCAGTCGTCCACTGTCCAGAGGCGTCGTGAGTCCATCAGACGTGGCGCCGAGGTGGCGAACAGGCATTGCAGCGTGGTAATGGCCTAAAAGATTCACCTGCGTCGAGTCTGCTGCCCCCGTTGCCCTCCATGGTGTGCGGGTTGCAGCCCCGAGGCCTCCCCCTGGTGACGAGCTTCTTCTTCTTCTTCTTCATCTTTTTCTTCTCCCCTGCCGCAGGTGGATCTCATCGTGATCGAGGGCATGGGCCGGGCGGTGCACACCAACCTCTACGCCCGCTTCTGCGTCGACTGCCTCAAGGTGGCGGTGATCAAGAACTCCTGGCTCGCCTGTCGACTGGGCGGCGACCTCTTCAGGTCATATTTCGCTCGAGGAGTTACTCCAGGCGAGGTTCGACGCTGCTGGCGCAACCGCAGCCCCTTCAACAGTCATGGCCGAGTATCAGGCCTCGCCTCCTCCCCCTCCAGATGCGGTCTTCGACAAGCTGTTTCATTCCATCCCCACCCCCCCACAACCCTCCCCGAATTGCTCTCCCCTTTTACTACTTGGCAAATTGTCTTTTTGTACAATGCAATTGACGTGTGCCCTTTGAGGCGAGCAAGGCCGTCGCTCCTGATTGGTTTGGTGCCCTGCCAGATGGGCGGTGCGTGCTGGGCCGGGGATCGGCGGGCGAGGCCGACAGAAGGCGCTTTCCCGCTGGCAACCGCTGAACTCGTGACAATCTACAGGGCCTCGAATCGCGATGACACACGAGCGGTGGACCGTCGAGGTGACTAAAATTACGCCTTCTGATTGGTCGGTTTGCGGCCGCTTGGGCGGTGCTTGATGCTCCAGACCCAAGGCA
>QEYB01000607.1:0-14231 GCA_017562135.1 Dipylidium caninum | reverse complement strand
AAAAGAGAGAGATAAGTAAAATCGGTAAATTTCTTTTTCTATGATAACGAGAAGTCCAAAATAAGCGCAGAATTTTTAAAGCCCGAATACCAAGAGTTTTATGGAAAATGACACAAAACGATAGACTGAATTAGTGTCGTTATTCTATTTGTCATGGTTTTTGCAACAAGGCTACGGTCGTCAAAATATTAGGTTGCATCATATTACTTAATACTATAAATGAAGTATAAAATTCTCGTAATCGCTGTTTCGGCTGCTTCAGCATATTGCTATAAAGCGCTAAAATCCCTTCAGTTATAACGAAATAATAGTGTTGTGACATAATATTGAGATTGCACAAGCGATATGCGGTTACTTTAAATTAGTCAAGTCAACCACTAGTATAGGGGAAACGTCGGTTAGATCTTGATGAAGATGCGCCTTCATTTCGAACAACTTATTGGAAAGGATTATGGTTCAAAATATTTGCTCATTAGAAACAATGGAGGGGACCCTTGAGTATAGGAAGAGGAACTATTTATGTTCCATACTTCACCAGAGTCCGCTGGAGGAGGGACAAAGAGAAACAGTTAATTAATTTGACTGCACTCAACCTAGTAATGTCGCTGAACTGCAGGCAAATTATTTCAACACGAAATATTTCGATATAAACTGAGGAATCTAAGTACGTGCGATTGTCATAGCAATGACAGGATGCCTGGTAGGCTGGAACGTTAGCTTGATCATTTGGGGTAGAAGAGCAATAATGAAAGAATAAAAAATTTCCCGCTCTTCTGACTACAGCTTCTTACGTGGCATATAGGGTGTTACTCTAGCATACATATGAATGAAGTCGATTAGCCTACAGTTAGAATAAACGAAATTGAATTAGCAAAAGAGGGTAGTTACTTTCACTCATGGTGAAATATATGAGGTTTTTTAATGGATTTTGAATTAGGAGATACAAAGAGGCGAGAGGGATTCAAATAAGTGGGGTTGAAAAGGAAGAGTGAGGGAGTAGAGGGCCATTTTAGACATAGACGGAAAAAGGCAAAAAATTGACAAACGGAGGCGAGATCACCGAAACAAGAGTCCCGGTGGTTATAGCGGACGTATGAAGACTTGATATGTGCGATAAAAGCAACTGGTTCACTCCTTTGACTTTTCCGGGGAGGCTATCAGCCAAGGCGGGTCGAAGCCGTGAAGTTGAAGATAAGTCTCCGGAGAATAAGAACTGGCAGGTCCTGCCACAACAAATACATCCTTTTTACTAAAAAGTTAATTTAATACGATACTTGTTAAGAAAGTTTACAACGCAACCAAACATTGGTCGTGTTCAAATTTGACACGCCAAAAAAATCAAAAATGCCATAAGTTGACATTATTCATGAAGCGGAGAAGCGATCATCAAAGCAACTAATATTCAGAAGGTGCAAGTATAACAGTACAAGACGAGGTTTCAGACACTGCTTAATTTCCCTTAAAAGCGCAAGATACCTAAAATGATACGCACTCAAGCATTTATTGCAAAGAATTAATAGCGTACCTATGTATCCACTTTATTATCGCCACTTAAAATAGTATAAAAGCCTTTGAAAACGGTCCTCCCCGAGACTCGAAAAGCGACGAAAAAAATTTCATTCTGGCACAGTCTGTTTCACATCTTGTGGTTCATCCGGTGACTATGGGCAAGGTTCCGCCAAGCCTCTCCAATCGCACGGCCTCTTCCAGCGTCCATCAACCAGAGCCGTATAATTCTGTCGAAATAGACAACACCCACAATGCAACCCGCATAGGCGAATAAAACAACATCAAATGCGTACCGTGATTAAACAAGATAGCGACTGAAAAATCATAACTCCGCCATCGCTTCAGGCGAGCCTCATATCGTCCATATAATATCCCCACCGCCAAAATATGGGCTGGGGTGCTATAACACTATCTAAACACCAGTGCGAAATAATTTCAATTACTGGCCTGCTAGACCGGATAGACGCAAAAACATTCCACGTATCCTAATTTTGTTTCACCACCATTTTAATGAAGAGTAAGCTTATAACAAATGCCGGAAAGTTTTTACAAGGAACAGTTGTAAAAGACGCCAAAAAACTACCAATCACCACACCACATAACAATTGTCAATTCGAAAATACTATGGACACCAGTTTAAACACTCCAAAAGCATTTATGGTCTCCGAACCAATAAACCAGTGAGGCTGGCGACGGGCACCCACTCCAGCAGAGGGCGAAGATTCAGTTTCATTCATCTTTGCATAAAAACTTCGATTTACTGTTTAATAAAAATGGCCTAAATACATGCACAAAATAAAAATTAAAAACAACACACACGCAACCATAGGGCCCTTCTTTTTTCTTTAACAGAATTTCATATCAAGCAGCTGAAAAGAATTAACTGCGATGTATACTTACTCTATTTGGTTAATGGAAAAAACAGCAAGAGACCATATGACGAAACAAAACGACAGATAAAAGAAAGTAACTGCCGTAGAAAGAACTACCACACTGCAAGAGCAATGTAAGTGAATTAGATTATTGATGATCAACATTCAATCGCGGCACAAACGGGACAAATTAATTGGTTTTTCTGCATTGAGAAATGATACTTAAACATAATCACGATCTCTTTACTGTTCAGGCTATACCTGATCTATAATTTGGGAAAATGACATTCACGTAATCCTGTACGCTAAATATTGGTATTTTCTGTCTTCCAAAAAAAACGCTTTCACAGCTAGCTAAGAAAAAATCTCACAGTTAATCCCCGAATCGGATCTTGTGAAGAGTAAGAATGCAAAATAATCAGTTCTAGAATTTCATTTATGGAAAAAAAAGAGGAAATGCTGACGAATGTACGCTCAAGCAAGCGAAGCAGGAAATTTCGCTTTTAGATTTACAAGATAGTTTTGCAAAATTATCTAAATGTCGTATACCATCGAGATAAACAGTATGAGGCGAAATAACGAAAGTAACAACAATACAATTAAGTATTTATGAAGTAACGTAGTATGAAGTACCCAATACAGTCAAAATCTCAGCAGATTAACTTGTATTAATGAAGGAAAAAAAGAAGAACATACATCGGCTATGCAACTTTTCCACCCATCATGATATTAATTTATTTTTACGGTTCAGCTAGAAAACCGTGGAATTCAAATAAATATCAGATCCCTAAAGTAACATTATCCACTTTAGTCCATGATACTTCTATAAAATGAGACAGGCTTAGCTAGAAGACAGTAAACATCCAGAAGTTTTCTTTTACTAAGCACGGCCTATAAGCGTCGCACATATGTCATTGTGTCTTCCATCCATCTACTAAACTATCCCTATCCTCCATAGCAATGCGAATCTGCATTTTTAAAATTACGTTTCCCACCGATCTCTAACCTTCGGATAAACACATACCGAAATACACTGAAATGTCGAGAATATTCCCAATTAATAAGAATGCATTTCATGCAGTAGACTATCACAGCAAAAAAATCCGGTCGCACCGAGTGTCGAACTGGTCGCCGCAGATTAGCCCTACCAAAACATTAAAGGCAACAAACCAACTTGGTATGAGACATTCGCCCTCATATCTAAAAGTACATTGCCACGCACACAACGCCCTTCAAATTAAGATACGATGCAGATGACATGGGGAGAAACATGCTGAATTAAATATAGACCATACCCAGCCCGCTTACATGCTAACTAATAGAAATCCAACGCGAGAATTGAATATTTAAGGCTAAGATTGTTCGACCATCAGTTAATTATTGATGTCATTGATTTGAATTTTTACATGGATGGTAATTAATTGACACCATTATCCCCCAAAAACCAACAACTCTATTCCCTCAAGTAATCCCGTCCATCTACCAAACCTGAAAAGAAACTCAAATTAGTGTTTAATAATTGGTATAAGTATGAGATTATAAATTCATGAATAAATTTAAGTGCTTTAGCAAACAAAGTAATTTTTTTTCAAAAATTCAGGTGCTAAATGTCATTGGCATTTTCGAACCGCTAGGGTAAACAAATAAAACAGCAATTACATTTTTCATCAGCTAAGCAACAAGTATTAAGGTGACTTACTATTAACACTCAACATTACAGCATTACGCTACTGAAAAGCGAAGAAGAACAACCACGCCACAGCGACGCTGCTCACATGCCCACCAGGGATAGCACCTGTTAATAACGAGACTAAATACCAACCAACCTAGCCATTGCAGAAAAAGGACCCAGACGAAGGCACAAAAAACCACACTCCCAAGACCTTGTTCAGAAAAAAAATGTATGTTCCTCATCAACCCAAACTTGTGTTCACCCGATTCTCCGCAAGACTTTGTGCACTAACGTAAATTAAAGATTTTGCCCAGAAGCGAGCATTCTTACGGAAAATCCACCACATGTCAGCATACTCTCCTGATTTGTCCTGTTGCAACCTTAACCCTTAGTTGTGGGGCGTACACAACACAAATGTGATTCTCGCACAAGCACAGAATAAACGCATATACATGTTTAATAAAATACACCATCTGTTACTAGTGGTTGTATAAATAACTGTGCTGGTGTTCGGAAAGTGAAGTTCTTAGTCAATACTGCTTTCTGGGCTGTTGAAATAGGACGCAAAATGGTTGAATTATAAAGCGGTACCGGGAACAGTTGGAATTCCACTACCCTCGAAGTAATCTCAATAAAAGATAACCAATAAATTACAGACTACAACATCCCAATCTCTCGATATGTTTCACAGTGGTCTAGTTAAAAGCGATTAGACCAATATCGGATCGTATAAATATCTTCATCGCAGACAAATTTTAGCAAATATTACAGGCAGTTAAAAACACCTTAAGCAAGAAAAAAATAGCTGAGACCCCCACACTCCTGCAAAATTCCGTATAACGTATAACAGGAAGAACATGATTTAAAGAAAGCCTAGTTGACTTTTGGCAATAATGCAGCAAAAGTCTAATTCGACACCCGGCGGTAATGCTGACAATAGACCGTAAAATAAGAGATCGGCAGAATTACATTCAACGGGGAGTCAGGGTTTGTTAACTAAGTACAAACAATGAAAAAAGAACTGTATTCATGATCAGAAGAAAATGGAAATGTCCAATTTAGCGAACACTCTGGAATCAATTAACAGAATTACTGGGATGCGTTAAATCAAAAGCATCGCCACATTCGCACAACAATTCGATAAAGCAGATTCCAAATTGTAATAGTGAGATGTTGGAACTAGAAGATCCAGTTACTTATCTATCACCCAAAGACTGAATCGTGGCCAGCGCCAATAAAAAATGATGAAAATATATTTACGATACAGAAAAGCTGCATGTATTATCAAACATCAAGTATATATGATAAAGATTCCATTTCACTTCACAAAGAATGACACTTACAGAGATAACAGCCCGTTTTTTGAAAATCACCGTTCTTAAAAGCTTGTATGCAGATCAAACGTCCAAGTATGCACATCCCCGCCAGGTAAGTTTCGGACTAAAGCAAACACCAGCCACTTATCAAACATGAAACTATAAAATTCTGATTTGGTGACACTTGAAAGATATTGAATCAAAGATGTCAAGTGTAGGGAGAAAAATAAAAAAAACCAGACAGATCGTAAGGTGGGTCAGTTAAACAGTTGAGCGATCAAGAAAGTGGATGAAATATACCTCTAACTCAACTTCAGAGTGGCTTTTTAGTAGGCATACTAGTGGTCTTGAATATAAAAGGATAAAAAATCTCAACATTATCTGCAACAAAAAGTTGGACTACTGTCTGCAAGTGACGAAAAACAAGAAGGTGGCCACTGTCGAGAAATGCCTCCAAATCAAAGGGTTACCTCAATCGGGGAACTTTTCTTAGATTATCGACTGCACTCTATTAAAAACGCATAAATTTCGTTGATAAAAACACTCAACATAATCAAACTTTGGTAGAAATCTGTGATGTTGGAGTATATTGTGAGTAATTACAAGAATCACACTACAAAAGGCTCAAGAATACCCTCTCATAAACGCATGGTTGAATGTTAAAAGTAAAAAGTTGTACTTTGCGTTGTGTGGAGGCGGGTATGGAAGATAGAAACGTACTTAGCCTCGAGCATGAGAGCAACGATACCGACAGCCAGAGGTGCGCTGGGACCATGATTTCGACTCCAGTGCCCACACACTGAAGCTTCCCGTGGCATTCGTGCAACCGTGATTTAAATCAGTCGTTACCTAAAGGACGGAAAACACTAGCACGTTATAAATTTCTATCCCTTTAAAAAGTGAACTTGCGGACGCAAAGAAATTGCGTGCTCTCGGGATATAAGGTTTGATCAGCTTGAGAGCCGTTTTGTGCGGATAGCGACTCACAAGACAATTGGTCATTAATAATTAATGACGAATATTATTCACGTGACATTGAGTGTAGGTATCAATTTTTGGAACATTATCAGAGTCACATTCGAAAAATGCAACTAAGCTGTGTAAAAAGTCGCCTCTCCATTTGGAAAATACAGCCTGTGAAGAACAATATTACAATAATCCATGTACATTTTCATGTTTAGTTAGAAAAAACTGTATTCGTCAATAGGTGCCCTTGTTCCGATTCTGTCTACTTTGGGACAGAATCTTAAATAAACAGCTGAATACAATCGAGACAACCAGAGGTCTTTCTTCTCATCGCTTTCGACAGTTGGTCTTTGGGAGTTTAATGCCAGTCCAATGTATCACAAAATAATAATGACAGATAGATTTTCCTGTAAAGTGCGTGTTCGCCACAAAAAAATAGCAATGTGTTAAACGCATTCATGGGAAATGTATGCGACTGCACCTTATAAAAAATTACTAATTTAAAAAAACGTGGAGCAGATTTTTCTAAAAAGTGGTACGGGCGCCAATGACGTTCGTATCATGTTCGTTAAAGTGCAAATGAATTGAGCAAAAGCGTCAAGTAAACATTAGGAACATACAATTTCGGATTCGCCAGGTCCTCCGCTGCTGTAGGTTGACACAAGTATGGCCGCACACTTTTCCAGGTACCAGGGTTGTGTGTTATGCTCAGTGACACTGCTCACTGCAAGGGTGTAGATACTACTTACATACCCGTCGGCGGCGCAGGAATCACCCCTTCGTCCACCGTTTCCGGAGGCCCACACAAAAACATTACCCAGACCGTTGCGACCCTTAAAGTTAAACACAAAAGTAAACAAAAGTGCGATAAGGAACTTTTTTCTTGTAGTATTATGAGGCAAGGATGGCGATATTGTTATAACTAATTGAATAATGGTCCGTAAACGACCTTCTCTCACACCAGGAAACTAATGATAGAAAATCCCCAAATTGCATTTAAGGTGCTTATACCATAGATGGTCTTTTCCGACACAAATTAGTCCGAGATTTCGACCCGTAAGTGATGTCATTTATCTAAAGATTGGAATAACTAACACTCGGTGGTGGGCTGTAGACGTCAACAGTGGGAAGAATACATCCGTAATAGAAATGATGTTGGTGATCCAATAAATATGATGGAAAGCGAACTAAGCCAAGACAGCGTTGTGGAAGGCAAGACCGAAATGAACTTCATAATTAAAATTTTGATGTTGCTGGCGTTGATTATTGCCTAAATAACTTTCAGCTTTGTCGAAACGACCAGTTCTGATAAGCAGGTGTCTGAAGCCAAAATATTATCGCAAATACTCATAAAAAAGGTTTAATAGTCGCGAAGGGTTATTGCTCACAGAATGTTACGATGTAAGCTGAAGAAAGTCTGCATGTTTGTACTCAGCATGTAACCACATTCGTTAAGTTTATGCAATGTTAATGTTCGTAATAAATTTAGCTTCAAGCAGCCATTTACCGTATAACTACCTCCAGTTTTTCGATGAGGTAGAAAAAGAGTTTTGAGATTTAATAGATACTGAGATGTGCAAAATTGAAATAAACTACGGATGCAGCTCAGTCTAAGATAAGCAAAATTTTGTCCACCGAGCAAGTAACTTTAATTTTAGGCTAAAAACTCTGAGTTCTACAGGAATAAGTAATTACTCACATAGCTCCCAAGAGTTCATGTGACGTCCTAGTTCATGTTATAAAAGCTCACTTTCAGCCATCGCCATATTTCAAAAGTGATTGACTTGTAGGGCACAAAGCACCAGTGAAACCGGATCATAATACAACAAAGTACTGCTTCGAAAGCTCAAGCATTCCTGCGTCAAGAAGTAATTAAAAGTTATTCAAAAACTTCGTCATATTGACTCGTCAAAACTCGGGTTTCGGGGAAGAGAAGAGGAGACGACAACCCCTCTACTCTAACCGCGAGGATACTCTAAGGCTGTGCGAAGTGGCACACCAAAAAGCACGGATGCAAGTCTGCTGACGCATTTGTGCGTTACACACACGTTTCAAGCTGGATGCGGTAGCAACGGCCAGCCGCTGAGTCACGGCGCGTCCTTCGACGAATGTGCGCACCCGCCAGCGCGGTCGCAGACACTCGGCCGACAGAACGCGAGGCGACCTCGGTCTCGGGGCCTCACTACCTCGGTGAGCGACCAAATGTTGTCCACGAATGCCCAGTCTGCGGCTACTGGAAGACATCTTAGATGGGTACCGGCTTGCAGGGAACTCAGGAGAGAAAGAGTTACCTGAGTCTGAGAGAGACCACTGCGCGGATCAAGAGACTATCAACGACTGACACATTGGCATTGTTGATTGGTTCAGCTTACTTTCAATAACCATGCAAGTGCCTATTCTCGGCCACATGTCAGACTCGGGTTTTGAATGTGAATGCTTGGATTTATTAGCCCATAACGCAAAATATCTACCCATGTCAATAGTTGAAGGATTAACGTCTTAAGGAATACTCTGAGACCTCATAAAGTATTTTTAAGATAAATGAGTGGCAGTAATAAATGAAATAATCAGGCCCAAAGATTTTACGCATCATAAATCACGTAGACAACGCGCTGCCTCTCAATTTTTTTCAAATGGAAACCTCAACACTTGTTTTTTTACCTATTTAAAAGTGTATATAAAGTCAAATGCTTTCCAGCAAGTTGAAAGACGCAAGAATTCACTAGTCTTTAGAAAATCTTTGGCCTTCGATTTGATCAGGGAATAGAGTAAATAAAAAGTAGTTAAAATGTCTGATTCTAGTAAAATGACTTCATAAGCCAGGTTGCAAATTTCCTCCAAAAAGTAGAAACGTAATACCAGCTAATAGTTAACATCGAAATGTTCCAGATAAAAAAACACTTTTAGATCTTTCGTGTCAATCCAACAAGAGCCTGTGATATTTTTGTACGTATAACTGCCTTGGCCTATATAATCAAAAGCGCTTAAGTGTTGGAGGTTGAGCGAAGCACAAACTTAACGATTAAAAAAACATTCAAATTTTTTTTTGAAGTAAGATGATTTCCGGAAAAAATGTCAAAAGACTAAGGTTTTCATTGGCAATAAACTGATTTTACGAACACCAACAACTGGAGCAACAGAAACAGCAGATTCTACGTCAACCTGAAAACAAGTTAGCGAGCTCTCATTCGCGATAACAAAATTTGCATTTTTTTTTTTCCGCGAGGATATTTAAAGGGCGCTTATTTCTTCGTTCAAGTAGTCATCATAGAATTAATTTTAGGTGATTTGTAGGTTAGATAGATTGAATGTTCTGAAAGTGACAAAATTAAGATGCTGTGCAAAATGGGGCAATACGCGGGGACAACCGAATAAATGGCCTCTTTTTTACGGAAAAATATTAGCTAGGGTGCGGTTTGCCTGCCATTTTATTTTGGATGCCTCCGCGTATTTTACTATCTTTTTACCAAAGTCATAGGTTACTAATTTATTCACTAAAGTAAAGAAACAAATCTTTATGCAACGAATATTACTGCTCAGTAACTGTTTAAACGCGTTCGCTTCCGTTTGCATTTCCCAAAGTGGAACTTCTAAATCCAGACTTCTCAAAGCTTCCTTTGCTGCAAATTGAAAATTGTCCAAACGTGTCTTCAGGCTTGTGCCGTACGCCCTCACAGAGTGGTCTTACATCTCTAGTGAATAATCCTTCGTTGGATGTCACCCCAATGCGCCCACCGATAAATAACCATTACGGAAGACAGCTTCAAAATCAACGGTCCAAAGCATTGCCATTAAACGGTAGCTGGAACGATAGGCCTATGCATGAAAAAGTGAAGCTACTTTATTCCCCCGTACTAGCCCAATTGGACGTTTTCATCAACCCCAAGGGTTTTTTTTTTAAATCTCCAACGTAAATTATAATTAGGGGAAATAAATGTCTCGTTTAAAATAAATTCAGAGTTGGTTGGCTTTGGAAAAAAAAAACACCTTGAACATTTGATACTTAAATCGGATGATTTTTTCGGTGATCCAGAATCGCGTCATTCGTTAACCATCCCGTAGTCGCCCACTTTTGAGAAAAGGCTTCGGAAGCCATGGTCGCCCCTGGGCCTTCGGATTGGACCTGTGTCATCGGGCCCCCAAAACACCTGAGTAGATATCGAATGTAATTCTATTGAAGTTTAAACGATTCGCCTCAACACCGATTTCCGTTATCGTTCATCCCAACTTCGGATTCCTAAAACAAATAGTAGGGTTAATTTGCTAAAAAGGAGATTAGTTAGGAAAATAATGAAATGATTAAATTGACAAAAAAAAACAAATTATAAACGATAGGAAGCGAAGTAAAGTTATGCCAAAATTAAGAATATTTTAGCTAGAGCGTCGTTAAATATCTCGATAAATACACGATATCATTAGTCGGCCAGAAATTGCAAAGTACAACTCTCATATCCTAAAATGCAAATCCACCAAAACCCAGAAAGTAAAGGTGTTGGAACCGAGAGTGTGTGATGCTATTCACCGAGAACAGGAGATGATTGGGCTGAAAGAGAAATCCACACTAAAATTCATCTTACTTTTCCAAAATGGTAAGATTGTATTTCGGCGATAACAGACTTGTAAAACAGATGACTGGAAATAGCATGAACCTTCCAACTTTACCAATAAAGAAGCTTGATAAGAACTGAAAAATTTCAAGAGAAGACCTGTATTAGCATTTACCATAACACAATTTAGCAATCTGACAGTAAGTCTTTATTGTATTTCGGATTCTGAAAAGATAAAAATTTACCATTTCAGCGGTCGGGTGCCATTTTTAAGTTATTATCAGTATATTACATCACTTTTTCAACCATTCATTTTAGGTGGGACTAACGAAACCCGGGGGAACCATTTAAAATGTCTTAGCAGAAGCGACCAATTCGTTGCTTCCAGTGGAAATACATTCATTCCAAACCAAACTTAAATAAGTTTGTCCCAGATTTAAGTATAGATAAAATGCTATCGGCATAATAAAGTACTAGGTGTGATTGCCCAACCATGTTACTCTATGGATGTTAATCTCAGCCCATTCAACAGGGATTGTTAACCAAATAAAATTTTAAGAACTGATTAATTACCCCCCCCCCTTGTTTTCATACCCAACTTCGTGCTGAAGCAAATGAACCAGTTTTAGGGTCATATATTTTTAAGGTGACTCTTTAAAACACCACTCGGGCTTGCGATGAATCAGGTATGAAGTAGGAAAGGTTTTCAGTATTACTTTATAAAAGTTTAGATTTGAAATATGAATCAAAAAAATTTAGTGATAAAGAGCCAAGTTTCCGTGATACAGACCATTATGTCCCGTTTATAAAGGCAGAAAACGGAAAACAGGAATTGATTTTGCACAAAACACTTTGCTTTTTGGAAATGCGAGCATAAAAATATGAAACAATCAACTACCTGATCTATCAACTTCACGTATGGCGCGAATACACCGACGAAGCCCACTTACCGCCTATTTGAACGTTGGAAAGCACCCCAACTATAGCATATTGGAATTGTTTGCCGACGCAGCAACTTGGCCTGCACACCTCGTTCCATGTCTAGGGATATTAAAAACATCAAACTCGGACATTAAAATAACTTCTGGTAACTCGATGTAAAATGATTGCTTGTTAATAAAATTTGGTACTTTCGTTCAAGGAAAAACACTATGCCACCTAACTTATGTCCACAAGCATCGTATTCAATGAACAACTTGAGGAGTGCATTTAATTGTTGCGTTCTGACCGGTATCTAAGCAAAGCATGTTTGCCAGGACAGTCCATACCGCCATTCATATGTGTAACTTTTCCAATTCCACTGTTTTTTTATCATAATGCCGTAGTAGTGATCTACCGTGCGTACGCTAAAGCCCGATATGTATTTATCAAAACCTATCCCATCAGTAATAACGTGCTTCATGGACTAAAGGAGAGACGGACTGAAAAAATATGTACCAATAAACGTGCTTAGTGCATAGGCACTCAAAAATTATCACCGCAAATTCAAGTTGATCTATTATATACAAACATGGGAGGACCTTTTTAAAAAAAACATTGGTAATACGTCGGCAGAACAATAATTACTGCCCAAATATCCGATTTTCAACTGCTATTTGCCAGTCGGCCAGTTGAATGTTTGTTTAAAAAAGTACAAATGCATTAACCACCACAACAACACAATTTTGCTGCTAGCACGACATTAAAAACTTGAGTACTTTATTTCCAAACAACACAAACAAGAAGGACATTCCTGGATCAAAAGATGATTTGGTGTAAATAACGTGTTAATACACCAAATGAACAAAATAACACCCGTAAGTGATACTCCCAGTGAGCAAAATAAGGCACAATAGAGCGTGATTAGAGAGTATAAATTTTTTTATGACCATTTACAAAACAATGTAATAATCTTACCAACAATAAGCATATTACAACCCAAAAGGACACAACTTTCTATACTAATGCCCAACCCCCGCTACCGAAGGGTGCGTAGAAACTTAGATTCCTTGTTTTCATCTGATACGCGAAAAACAACCCATTGAAGAGAGTGGAACACAATAAAGGTTAGACAGAAATGACAACAACAGCACTTTCTCAAATTTAAAGTTAGTAAAATTTATTTCCCACAACGGCGCAAATTTTTGAGAAACGGCAAAGTACACCGAACTTTAAGCGATCAAAAATACATAGTTAATAGTTTGTCAGACAAAAAGTCGCGCCCATACATTGCGAGCATAAATTCTTAACAATCGGAGTCTTTCAAGTTTTAAAAGACACATTCTTTCATAAAATCCATCGAAAAAATTATCAAAACAAACCTTTCATAAACTTAAAAATGTTGAAAATAAAAGCACATATAGGAATTTCTGCGGCGTGAATACGAAAAAGAAATGGCCGAAAAGGATCCATAAATTGGCACGGCAATTTCACATACTTATTATCTGGATTTGTATGTTGGCCATGGCGGATCTCCGTCACCATTATTAAATCCCAAACTCAGCTTTTCTCACCTAAAAGAGAGATCGTAAAACTTTCTGTTAAGGTAAAAAACAAGAAAAATTGCACAAAGAAAAACTAAGTTACCAGTAGTTACAGCAACAGTGATTAACAGTTTTAAGAAAAATTTATTTCTTCCTCTAGAAAGAGAGAAAAGTAAAGAATCGAAAGGAAGAACACAGATGACGGTTGTGTATCACAGGTAAATGAAAATGGGTTCCGCTTTCAGTTTATAAATAAATCAAAGGCAACTAAAATGACGATACGTAATTGGCCGCAAGAGGTTCAGGTGTGTGTTGATCTAATCATCATCCATAATGGTCACAACAACGCCTTTGCCCGAATAGCCCATTGCCATGCCCTTCTTGAACCATTCAAGTCGACATCTTCACTGTTCTTTGCATACGCCGCGTTCTTAGACAAAGTGGAAAACCAATGTAAGGTTACGATGTATAACGACTTATGAGCAACAAACTATCACCATAGGTTTAAGTGTGAGAAGAGATCCGAAAAAAAGTTACTCAACTATAGCTGTATTAAAAGACTGTGATTCATATATATATCTACTTTTAACCAAATACCACCCATATCAGGATATTCAAGTCATTTCAAGTTAACGATGTCTCGTTTTAATTTCTAATAAGGTCGTTTTTTGTTGCTCACATTCGGGACTACTTCCGCGTTTTTCTTTTTCCTCACTAATTTTTTACGGAACGACATTGCAGAGCTCTTCACTTTAAACCCTGATGGCAGGATAGTTTGGTTTTTCTTTGCTACGATATAGTACGTGTGATTACTGTACTTCTACCGAGTTTTGTATCCCTTTGTCTAAGAAAGACACCGGTGGTTCTCTTTTGGAAGTTTTAGCCAG
>QEYB01000600.1:0-39027 GCA_017562135.1 Dipylidium caninum | reverse complement strand
AAAAAAGATAGAGATCTTTGGAATGAGGATAAACTTTCTACAAAAGCACAACACGGCCGTTGACATTGTCTCACACAAGACACTCGTCTATCACAATTCACTCTTTCAACGCCCGATGTGCCACGCTTTAAGTGTACGCCGCTCCTGCCGCATGGACAACTTCCTCCGCCCACCGCAATTCGGTTTTAAGTGGGCAAACGGGGAGACCTGTGCAGCCATTAGTCCATGCAACTACTTTGTCATGCATTCAGAGGGGCATAGCATGCTCCTGTGGCTAGCTGCTGGCTGAATTATTCACAGGCAATAAAGCCTTTATTAGTAACACGCATAAAACGAGCTCCGTCTTCGTTCTTGTCTTATGTATAAACACTGTTGAAGACGTACGATTGGTGGAGGACGCACGAGCCCAATGGCATAAAGGGAGCTGCTAAAATTTAACAAAAATATAGAAGCTAACACACACACTTTGTCCTGCCAAATATCCCATCCCTGAAAATCAATACGTGGTCCGCTATTGGCCATATAACCACCTCACCCTCTCTCCGTGTCTCCCCCTCAACGGTCCTGGTGTAGACAATTAACTTTGTCCAAACCGCTCTCCCCCACCGAAGTTCCGTCTGGATATGGTGGGGTGTCCGTATATATACGCCTGAAAACGGTCTCACGTAGTGGTATAAGAATGATTTCGTGTTCGTCTCATCATTATTCATTCATTCATTCATTTCACTCAACTCACTGATTCACACTCATTTATGCAATCATTCATTTAAAGGCAACTCTATTGTCGCCTCTTAGATACTGCCAATGAGCCCACTTTGTGTGAATGGACACCAATTCCACTTTTCTCCCGTGGCGACACCTTCCCGCGTGTGAGGTTGTGTCGTGGGCGACAGCTCCACGTGGAGCGCGAATGACTGGCAATGGAGGCCAAGTGTGAGGCAGGAGGTGGTGGTGTGAAGGCACAGCTCAGACCGCGTCCCCCTGTGCGCCTCATTACCGGTCGCATTCTATGGGAGTGGGGAGCCCCGGAGTCGTGCCCGACAAATTGCACTTAACACGGGGGTGGCTGCGGAGTTGGGGGGCCGAAAGGACGGCCGAGGGGACGAGGGGGCCGAGGTACTGAGGTACGAGTGGGGAGGAGAGCAACTTTGGCTGAAGTAGCGGACCTGATACTGGACACCGTCTTTCCTAACAGAGAGGTAAGTTGATGTGCTGAGTAGGAGGCTTCGGACAATCACACATTTCAATGCTCTCCTCCCTCCCTCTTCTCCACATTGGCGTAGCGTCCATCGACTGTATGCGCGGTTATGTGCTTCTGCGCTTAGTCCACACTTGCCCATGGTCAATGTTCCCTTCACTGAGGCAATGAGACGCCTTGTTGGGGAGGAATGCCCTCAGTCCGTGTCTCTCTCCTGCCAACACAGGTTGCCTGTTTTGAACAGTTTGTGTCCCAACAATCGGGCCCGTTGATCAACGAGTAAGCTCAAACTATTAGCATGGTGAGAGGCTATAGCAATCAGGCCTAATCGACTGTATTTCGAACATTTTGTGCACTGGTGCAAGAACTCGCCACATGAACTCAGTTGCACACACGCCGCATCTTTCGGCAAAGTATGCGTTATTCCGATGTGGATGTCCTTCCCCTGTCCCATTCAAGCTCATTGTAAAGCGAACCCCGAGTGTGAAGTAAAAGTTCTGGTGATGATGTGGTGAGCCTACACTCTCCGGGTAGGTGAAAGGCGAGAGACGGCGGAAAGTAGACACAAGTCCACGTGAGGAGGTTGAAATGTCCTTCGCTAATCCTCCCGTTTTCGGGCGACAGGGCGTTCGTTTGCTGACTGGTGTGTGGGGACGAATCCAAGTCATCTGGTAAATGTTCGCCTCCCCTTCGGCCAGAACGGGCGTTAATGGGTGGAGGGGGAAGGGGAGGCAGGAGGCATGACCCTTCGAAGAGCCAATAAACCGCCTCATGCCACGGCGGGATTGTTGTGTGCTGCGGGCCCTACTCGACAGGTCCCGTATAACATGTCGGGAGTGATAACCGTGTTGTGCTGCGGAAGAAAGGCTAGATTTCGACTTGGGGCGCTGTGGCGTGGAAGAGGACATGTCACACCAGTGGTTTCAGGCCGAGTGCCACTAGTGATTTGCGTTTGGACAAGGCGAATGTCCAAACGGCTCTTTTCAAAATCGTCCAGCAGAGGATGCTGCTAGTTCTCCATAGGGTCCTACGCTGCCGATCCTCTGTCTTTCAATTCCCTCTCAAGTGTTGAGCTTTGGGCGATCGGAAGCGCATCTTTGCTCTCCTTTAGTCCACGCAGAAGATGCATCTGCTTGTGAGCTGTCCAGCGGTTTTGTGACACAAAGTCAAGAATTGGCTCGTTGTGTTACAAGCATGATTTAATGGCCTGGAGAGAATGGAAGGCAAACACGGACTGGATTTCTTATTAATCTGCCAACTGGACGCCGACTTTTCAAGTAGGACCGAATTGTTTTTTTTGGCAATCTTGAGAAGGGTGACAGAGCAAGTGGGACGAGACTCCTGTGGCAGCGGAAGTGAACAATTATCGCCACATGTCAAGCAGCCTCACTCGTTCTGTTGCAGTGTTTCACGTAAGACTAGTAAAAACGATTGTCTTCAGCCGTTTTTGCCGAGTGGAACCAGGCACACTGCCGACTCAGATGTCATTGTTGGGTGACTTTTCTCGAGATATGCCATTTTGGACTGTTACGCTCTTAATTCTTGGCGCTCTCAGAGGCCTTTTAAACCCCCTTACACCAATCAGCGACTTCTAGGCGAATTCGGGTCAAATTCCTGGAAATGACCATTCTAAGCGCTTAATGCTGAATATTCTCTCAAGCTATTACTGCAAGTCACGCTCTCATTTGGTTCGAGAGCAATGCGCAGCAGATTTTTCAATGACTGTGAGATTCAAGGTGAGTGATAAATAACTCCCGAAGAACCATTGTTCTATGAATAAATTAACGCCTCAAAATAGCCCATACTACTAACTAACCGCGACACGTGCACGAAGTGATCTGGCGAATGTTTATTACTTTGCGGTCGAACAGGTTGCATCCCGCGTCCCAAGCGCCTCTTCTTCTTTTTCTTCTTCTTCTTCTTGCACTTCGTGCATATACGCAATATATACTGTCCTGCGATTACACATTTTTCGCACCTCTCCGAACTCTACTGGTGGATTCCAAAGATGCAATGCGTCCTTTGCATGCATGAGGTGAACATGGCTTCTAACTCACTGCATAGAAGCGTGCACGGAAGTTTTGTGTTTTCCTTGTCGAAGAAGGTACACAGAAGTAGGCTGAGAATGGAAAAAAGAAGGCGAGATTTCTTGCTAAACTAACTGATCTGTATGGAGGCAGCAAGAGGCCACAATGAATTGGTGCGGTTGATGCGGCGGCAGAGACCACGGTCCTCCACCCGGATGATGGCCTCGCCTCGCTCACCATTGCTGATGCAGTGACAAGGATTAGAAAATGAACGCCAGCGGTAACATAGATCGAAACGACAAGGTTATCAATAAGTGGTGAAGAGTTATTTCTCAAAAACATGGAAAATCAGGCTACTTTCCGTTTGCGCCCGCCACTGCCCCTCCAATGGCGTCTGACACAGCGGTTTTTTGCCTGCCCAATTCGGCAAACTTCGGCCGACGTCATGAACTAATGGGCTTCCTGTTTTTTCACTAATGCAGAGGCACATGGTGCCTACAAATAAGAAAACATGGTAAGGAGCTCTGAACACCGGTTTCATCCTGACGGAAGATATGTGTTAGTCCACCTAATCGAAATGGTTTCTGGCGGAATCACTCGTGCTGCCGTTTCTTATCCAGCGCACCACCAGAGTGGCGTCAATGGCGCAATCAGTCAGGAAGCGGTGGACACAAAGACGCACAACCAAACCAATCGGGCGGAACCCCCTATTTTGATAAGCCGGCGCGGTAAGAAACGAGTAGTCAAAGGCGAAATTACTTCGGGCTGCA
Source organism: Dipylidium caninum (assembly GCA_017562135.1). Classification (NCBI taxonomy): domain Eukaryota; kingdom Metazoa; phylum Platyhelminthes; class Cestoda; order Cyclophyllidea; family Dipylidiidae; genus Dipylidium; species Dipylidium caninum. The sequence goes on along the minus strand of QEYB01000600.1, from coordinate 35,032 downwards.
ATTGCCTTTGCTATCACTGGTAAGGTGCACTTTAAGTGTCATATCCATCAGCCGAAGAAACCTGGCGGCAATGGCCGATCGATACCAAAGCCTTTCTCCCAACTCCTACGCCTCACGAAGGGGTTTTTGTCATTTTTGGCCTTTCCCAACGCTTAATTGTCAGACCACGACTGCGCTATTTAAATAGGAAGAATTTTGAGAAGATGTGCACGAAAAGTGCAGTTGTCTGGGTCCTGTAAAAAGGTCACTAATTTGGGTATTTGCCTGTGTGCTTAAATGAATGAGTGCTCAGGAGTGCAAAGAATATGAGTCGAATAATTTTTTTTCATCATCTAATCTGAGTGCGGACAAGTCGAAAGTGAAACACATGATGAATGCCAAATATGGGGCAGGGAATTGCGTGAAGGTGGTTCCAGACCGGATAGCAGGTGGAGACACAGGGACCTTGACAAAACTACGTGGGAAGGTGAGGCAAGCATTTTGTGCAGGGCAAACCCGATCAACCGACTCTGGTTCAGGCTCAACGTGAATCCGGTGACAATGTGCCATGAGTGCTTACTTGAACGCAGACGTAGATGTGGTCGTGGTGATCGTCTCTCGTGACACACGATCCAGACTAACTCACTGTCGATCGAGTCGCTTTCCCCTCGACAATCGTCCTCTCCCTGTGGCACAAGGTATGGTTGAAGGCGAGTGAGTGTGGATAATGGAGGGAAGATGGCAACTTGGACGCATACAACCCCACGTGTACACGCGACGTGCAGATGGAGGCGCTGATTGTTCGCCCCCTTCGGCGAGCACGGCACAACAAACGCCACAATTAGGCGGAAGTATACACTTGCGTGTGGAGTGGGCAGGGCGAAGTGAAGCATGAATCTCTTAACCTACCTCGTTTAACTTGCCGGCAATCAAGTCAGCGTTTCCACGCTACAAGTCCTCCTGCCTCATCAGTAGGAGCGTGCGAATGCGCTTAGCCTCGCCTCTTCCGCGTGACGGACAGATGGGGAGAGGTGGGGGCGCGGTGGGGGGGGGTGAAATGGGGGCGGCCGGGGGTAGCGAGAAGGCGAAGAGGGAGCAACTCCGTCTGAATGAAGGAATGAACATCTCATCGACCCTCGCTCAACTCGAAGCAGGCCCGAGACGACAGGCGGCACTCCTCTCACGTGTCTCTTGCATCATGGCCATCTTACGGCTGCCGCGAGTGATGTTTAACATTTCCACAATAGTGTGCTTGCAAAGACCATTCCGTGTGCCTTGTTGTTAAGAGTCCTTGGTGGTGCATGTCAGACAAGGCGTGTGGAACCAGTAGTTCAACTTGCCGCATGCCTTAAAGGATAGATCTTGATAGTGTGCGGTGGGGCAAAGGTGGCGATTCTGCCCCACATCACTCAATAGAGTCCTGACGCAAAGCATCCTGATGGACCGACTCATCCTCACCCACAGGATGAGGTGCTCGAATTCGGCCGGTGCGTGTGCGTCGTTTCGGGACCCTCCACGCCCCGCTCGCATGCTCTCTTTCGTCCGAGAGAGATAGAGGCCCAACGCTTGGATCGCCCCTTTCCTCGCTGACTAAATTTCCTCTCATCCGTCCATGGATCAGTTGTTGAGGCCTCGAATAAAACGCTGACTTGGTGGCGCAAGTTATGCGAGTAGTTGGGAAATATCGCGTCAAATTTGACAAGACGAAATGAGGTGTAAGTGTGTCATCCTGGCGGTCACACTTCCTTTGGAGAAGAACAGATGAGTGGCTTCTCCGCCTCTGATCGTCAGCAACGCCTGCTGCCCCCACTCTCCTGAGAAGACGCCACTTCGCGCAGATCTTCCAACGCAGCATTGTCTCCATGAAGGGTGCTGCCCACTTAGCGACTTCCACGAGGATTAAGTGAAGTGTTTTCAGATGCCCCAGAAGCCTCCTATCAGGCGGGGCGGTGTTTGATGGCAGCGCATCAAGAAATATGTGGATTTTGCGACTTGTGAACACGCGTTAACGGCAGTGAAGACGCCTTCTGCGTTAGAGCGTGGTGTGAATCGCCTCTCGACTCCCACCGTATCACAGCAGGCGTCATTTGCACAGCCGACGATGTTACAACTCAGAACCAGAAGAAATGCCTGAGCGCCACACGTGGGAAGCGCTTGTGGCGAATGCACGGAGAGTGGGAGGTTGAGTGTGGCCTGAGGAAGGGCTCGACTTCGCTCTTGCAGCTAACAAATGGCCCTTTGCAAGTATATCCTTGCGGGAATGTAAACACATCACTCGAGGCAGGCGTTGGATTGACAGGAGTGTAGCCTGTCATCTCGCCTACCCCGGTCGCATCACATGATGTTCGATTGTGGTCGTCTCGAGTGACGACAAAGATGCGACTCGCTCACTGTCATGGGTAGCATTCCCCTTCGTTTGGATTAAGTAGTCCCGACCTTCCGCAAATCCATTTTGGCATCGTCGGCCACGATGGCGTCAGGTAAAGACGAGCATTGCTCCGCTTGCGCTCCTTATTATTCTATTCCCACTCGGTAGTCTCACACACCGCACTTCCTCACCATCTTCTTCCACCGTATTCGATCCTTTCTGGATGATGTCGCGGTCATCAAGTCTCCTTCCCCCACCCACAATGCTGCAAAACTGGAGTTTCGTCCGAAGGCCACAACCGCCACTTGTGTCGAAATGCAAGCACCGATAACGACTGTAGTCACAAAATTGGGGCGAAACCAATTTGGGCTTCCTTCGGTCGCGCGTGAGCTGGTCGTATGCAGCAAACAAGGAGAGGTGAGGAGCGCCTTCAAGCTCTCACCTTTCACGAATAATTAAGGCAGCATGAGCACGTAATCATGTGTGAATGGCGAAGAAATGCGGCGTCGATGGACCTCTGCTGGCTGCGCTACTTTCCGCTAATGAGTGGCGAATTCATCATGAAGCTGATATGCGGGCACCCATTTTTCCACTACTGCAACCTCCACGAACATGTTGATCCAGAGGCGCAATTTGCACTGGCGGATTGGGTGTCTCTCAAGTGAGGGAGCATAAGTGTATTTTTGCTTAAATGCGAAATAAGGAGAAAAAGATAATTTGGCTATTGAGTTCACTGCCCCAAGCGAAAAGGCCTCACTCTGCAGCCACGAATCCAGTTCGACGTCCGTGTTGTGCCGCTTAGAGACGAAAAGCTGAGCAGAGATAAGTGAACAACTGCAATCATCCGACCCACACGGAGTGAGAGAAGGAGACTTGGAGAGAGACGCACTGAGTCCACGGTTTGGATAACCACTTGAGGAGGATTAAGCCACTTCAGCATGACGACAGACGTAGGATGAGTGTGCCAACTCGATGTTGCACTGACAAAGATGCAGAGATTTAGAAGGACTTTGCAGTCGCGTAATCGCAGTATCGATGGTGCATGCATACTAAGTCATCTTAGCGGAAGCGTGAAAATCCTGTGTTCACGCCTGACTCGGAAGTGCGCTCAACGTGCATCTTTAGCGCTTTCTGCGCTCTCCCCCGGGACGCCTGTGAGGACGACGTGGTGAGGCGCCCACAATGTTGTGCCAAGTAACGGTGAAAATGCAGCCACTAACTTCGCTCCACTCGACCGTTTGTGTTGCTTTTGCTGCCGGGGCTGATGCGGATGCGGATGCTTGATGCTGATGCCGGAGCTGGAGGTGGAGGTGGAGCTGGAGGTGGAGCTGGAGGTGGAGGTGGAGCTGGAGGTGGAGCTGGAGGCTGGAGGTGGAGCTGGAGGAGGAGCTGGAGCTGGCGCCGCGAATGATTTTCATCTGCGCTTGGCGCCTTGCCCGAAGAGCAGACCTTCTCAGCGTTGAGATTGGAGCGCACGGACGTAGGCAAGATCATATTCATTTGTTGTGTGTCGAAGGATGATTGCGCCTTGCCACGGACAGATTGTGCGTCACGTCATGGTATGGTGCAGGTACAAGGCCTATCTCAGAATAACGCCTCGTGCCCACCTGAATTTGTATTTCGAGGGGATAGGGGAAGACCCACGAATGAGGGGGAATGGGAAAGAGGATATCAAGATGCAAGACGGTCGAAAATGGCGAAGCCTGACATGAAGATGCATCTTACATATTGGGTTGACAAGTGAATGAGTGCGCATTTCTCCACAGATGCACTTAAGACATTCTTTTTGTCTTGTTGACGTGTTCCAAATACCTTACCGGCAGTTTATCCTTATGGTTCGGACTTCTGCTGTCCGTTTATTAAACACTATGTGGCTAGATTGCGCAGGTTTGTTTTGTTAACCCTTCAGACTAATTACTGACGTCGCTCAGTGATGAGGCTCGAGGCATCGTCTTGCCACTGCACCCGTTCCAATGGCGCACTGCAGCCTGCCACGCCGTGTAGGCCTCGAATGGGCCAACAGTCACAGTGTCTGCCTCTGTGGGCCACAGTGCCAGTGCACCAACAGTCAAACGAGCTTCGGCAACTCAGTCGTGGCGAGAATGCCTCTGGCAGTGGTCTGGTGGTTCTTTCAAAAGCCACCTGAATCAGGGTGGTTGGCCGACGCATCGTCTCACCGAGTGACAGTGATAGGCCGAAATAATGAGTGTTTAAAACTCCCTTCCTAAACGGGGTAGTGCTCCTCCATGTGGCCGAACTGCCAGTTGCGTAGTCCTATGAACGCTCCATCATGTTTTCCCCTCCACAAAAGCGACTTGCGACGGCTTCTAAAGCCCCAGTAGAAATGGTCATACTACGCGCTCCAATGCTGGCCTCTCATTTAAGCGGCTGATGGAAAGGTGGTACGTAAGTGCAAGGCCTCCCTCTGCCACCTAGTGAACACTGTCGGTGAGACAGGTGTTAGTTAGTGGTCGTCTGCGCTATCACAACGCTCTCCGCCTAGTCACGACCTTCATTCCCCGTCAAGGCAGATAAAAGGAATGTTAGATCGACCGAGAAGAGAGGCATACTAAGTAAACTAGGAAGTGGTTACAATGAATTAAGTCAATTAAAGAAAGTGGTTGAGTGCGAGAGGTGAGACGAGTAACCAGAGACCGAATTGGAGTGTGCATGAGGAGGAGGTGGGTCTTCTCTACGTCACAATTGTTCTCCCGTGCTGGTGCCAGTAGTTGACACCTTGCTAGTCGTAGCAGAACCTGTGGTGGCTGGTGCTGGTGCTGGTGCTGGTGCTGGTGCCGGTGCCGGTGCTGGCGGTAGTAGTAGTAGTTGGGCTTCCTTCGTCGCGCGTGAGCTGGTCGTATGCAGCAAACAAGGAGGAGGTGAGGAGCGCCTTCAAGCTCTCACCTTCACGAATAATTAAGGCAGCATGAGCACGTAATCATGTGTGAATGGCGAAGAATGCGGCGTCGATGGGACCTCTGCTGGCTGCGCTACTTTCCGCTAATGTTGAATATAGGCAACACAGGGAAATGCTTTGGGAGAAAGAGAGTCGAGGCCAAACGGAATGCCGAGGAAACATGAGGGAGTGGGGCCAGTCCTCGGCTGAACGTGTCCCTCCCGACATAACAAAGGTGGATTTTATAGAAGGCCTTAGTCAAGCGAAGGTGTAGACGAGTGGGAGGGGAAGTGGAAGCGCTCAGCGGTGGCTTTCATTTCTGCAGGGGAAAGAGAGCATTTGTGACACGAAGGCAGCAGGGGAGAGGGTGAGGGAAAAATGAGTGGAAAGAGAGCACGAGAGGGAGGTGTGGAGTCTGAAGGACGCACACCAGACGGTTTGAAAGGGCACTTGAGGCGGAGTAAGCCACTTCATCTAGCCGAAGGGCGTAGGGCGATGAACTGTGCCGACTCGATGTTGCCTTGACGAGCCTCGTAGTCCTGGTCAGGCGGACTCATCAACCGCTTCTGTGCTCACCAACGAGAGAGAAGATCGTGAATTTGCATGTGAGGTGAGAAGAAAAGGGAAGTGATCGGAAGACACGCATGTTGCGCGACTGTGCGAGGGGAGTGGGAGAACGAGAGTGAAGCAGGTTTGAACAGCCATGACACTGCGCACACCTGTCTTGAAGGCCAACTCTTGCGTATATTCCGAATATCACCGGGGCGTCTCGACTCCTCATCAGCCTCCAATGGGGTTTGGACTAAAGTCCTGCTCGCACCTCGAGGTGTCACTGGGGGACGCAGTTTCAGCTTTCGAATTGACTTGCGCTCGCGTTGTTACAGACAGAGCAGTGCTGCGTCGTCAACCGACTGCAAGTGGGATGAATGCAGCGGATTGGCAATGAGTATGGAGAGGAGAATAGGAAAGGCCAAACGGAGAGGACACACATTGAGAGAATGCACGGAGCAGGGTGTGACAGTGTGGCGAAAATTTAGGCAAAAATAGTAAAAGGCACTTAAAGCGCCTCCGACCCTTGTTTAGTCACTTAATATCGGCGTTTGTGGGCTTAAATGTTTCCACTGGGTGGGTTGCCTTCCCCACTTGATTGTACCAAGCTCGGCACAATAACGTCAATGTCCTTCTTCTTCTACTCTTCATCGTCCCGCCTCTTCTTCTCACTGAAGCGGAAAGTTTCAAAATGGGTTGCATGATGCAGAGGCAGGCTTGATCGTGGCATCGAAACACATGGTTGTAATGATTAGAGAAAGGAAAAAACAAATCCCACCTTTCCTTGTGAACGTGCATTAGATGAAAACTTAGTCAGATTCCAACATGATTCCCCTTACCGTTCGAGCACCTCCTCCAAGTTGTCGCAGACTTCTCACGCTCCGCAGTGTCGAGGTCATTTCCTCATGTGCACACTCGCAGACATGCGGGACGGTGGAAGGACCAGCGCGACACTGGACAGAGCAGCCGCAACTTGGCGAAGTCACCACCTTCGTAAACACATTTTGCCCACCACTCGACCCAGCAACTGTACGCAACGTACCGCAGAAATGCGCGACAGAATGGTTTCGCTTGCCACTGAGAATCACGCTCACACATGCCACATATTCTCACTTGGGTGTAAATTTGGAAGCAGCCAAACTTACATTGGAGGTTGCATTCATCACTTCGGCTCGTCTCTACGCCTTCCGACGCCACCCTCGCCAGAGTCAATTGGTGTGTGGCCCGTATGTCTCGCCGGTCCTCACTTGCCCTCTCAAGTCACCCCTCCCAAAGGGCACGTTGGCAGCACCCCATGTGTCTCCAAGGTGACCATGGAGGAAAGGGGGCAGAAGAGAGACAGCTCGGTTTTAGCTCGATGTGAATGATGAAGAAGCGCAGCTGCTCATGTCAACCAGCTGTCAAGGCGGATTCAGTCAACAAGTGCAACCTTCACTCGGTGACACGTGTCATCACAACCCCTCGTCGATGGCATTCGTGGAATAACCGCCATGCGACATTAATTTACATGGCATCATTGTCAAACACCGCACCCTTCGTCAGCCTCGTTTCCCCTCTGGTGGAACACGGTAAGCCACACGTGGTGTGGTGAGGCTCATTAACTGGGTTGGCTCACTCTCGCCCTAGCCTCATACTAAGGGCGCAATTTGTTATCCCTATTATTCTACCTTTCTCTGTACTTTGCCTCGGAAAAACGGCTCGACAAACTTTTGCCAACCGACGTTCATATCCACCTACGCATTGTGGTTATTACTGCTCCAAAAGCTTTGTGGCCATCAGTAGATCTGAGCTGCCATTTTGGCAAGTAGGTAGCGGGGAAGAGAGCCAGAGAGCGGCAGAGAGAAAGACAGAGAGAGAGAGAGAGAGAGAGAAAGAAAGTGAAAGAGAGGATGAGAGAGAGGTGTGGAGAGTCTGAAACGAAGCACACACCACTCGGTTTGGATGACCACTTAAGGCGGATTAAGGCACTCCATCCTGTCGAAGGGCGTTGACGATGAATGGAGCCAACTCGTGTTTGCCTGACGAGCATCTGCAGCATCAACAGGAATTCGGAGTCAAGTAATTGCCGCATTGGCGACATGAGTGGAGTACGTTCTCGGAGTAAAATGGCTGAAGTCTGCTACTCAAGCGCGCGCGTGTTCGAAGAGCAGACAGTGCAGTGCCAGCGCCGCATTCGATCTGTTCCGCCAAGCGACAAAACACTATTCGAGGCGAGGTGATCTGGAAGGCGGGGAGAGGGGCGAGTTGCGCGCTGTCTGACGCAGTGGAGGCAGATGAGTCAAGTTAACAATGGTGTCTCCAGAGGGTTGAGCGAGTATTGATGAGTTGTGTAACCGAGCTCAAGGGATGGGTGCAGTTGACATTGTCAACTAGGCTTGCTGATACTGAGGCGTCGGAGCAGCAGACGCGAGCTACACCACAGAAAGTGGCTGAAAGAGGCAAGGCGCGATGACTGTCTGCCCGCCAGGAAACGATGCCCCCCTCTACCATTCAGAGGTGTCGCCAGTTCGCCCATGTGCACTGCGCGAATGTGTTTGCCGAATTAAATGGGGCGGCGTAAGGAGCCAATTGGGAGATGTGCAATCCGACGCAGGTCGGGGAAGAGGGAGGGGAGGAAGCGAGGCACGATGGGCTGTCTGCACACAACGATGGGGCCAATCCACTGCCATCGCTCGATCGCGCCAATTGGTCGTTGTGTGATGCGGCGCAGGGTGGAGGCGCCATGAAGAGAGAGTGAGTGGAAGTGGTGCAAATCGGCGCTTAGCGGCCTTACGCTTTTCGCATTGCATACATACGTAGAGGGTGAAGGAGAGTGGGGAAAGGGGGGACGATGCGGGCTGTTGGGTGGATTGTCGCCCGACACGGGGGAGGGGAAGAGCCAGTGGTAGGGGCGCAGAGACGACATGAAGGGAGGTGAATGGAGGTGAATGGAGGTGAATGGAGGTGAGGAGGGCACGAGAAGAAGAGGTCGCCTTCCACCCACGGCTCCGATGAAGTAGCCTAGCCTCCGTCGTGTGCCTACCTACGCAGTCACATCAGTCCCGCCTCCACACCAGCGCCTTTATAAGGCAGATTGTGGCGAGCGGCGACAGTGCAACCCTGTCAGGCTGATGATGAACTTCCTTCTCCTGCTTTTCGTCACTTTGGGCAGCGCGCTGACGCCTCTTGAGCGAATTGATATAGTGGAAGTCCATCACTTCCTCCGTTCTGCTGTTCAACCCACGGCGTCGAAGATGTCGGTGCTGGTTCGTCTGCCCTTCTCTAGCCTAACATGCGCCACCGCTGCTCGTGTGCATCCACGGCGTGCATCGAGCATTGGTGACACGCAGAAGAGCTAACCTCTTCCTTCACCACATTTAGCGGTATTCGCAGGACTTGGGGAAAATGGCAGAAGATTCGGCTGCAGCATGTTGCCGGTTGTCGTCCGACGCCTGCACAGAGCGCAAATACCCGGGCATTGGAACGAATGTGGCAGAGTTAAACCATATCATACCACCATTGAAAGATATTGTTCAGGAATGGGAGGCGGAGGGCCAACACTACCATTATGAGAACAACACTTGTGACGAAGGACAAAGATGCGATCACTATAAAAAGGCAGGTGTGACGTGTTGTTGTCCGGTGAAGTGGCCTCGGAGACCGAGGAGATTTCACGATTACCACCACTTGCCATTCCATTCTATGCTCTTCCACGCTCCTCTCATCTCCCCTCCACTCCCCTCCACCCCCCTCCACTCCACTCCACTCCACTCCACGCCATGCCATGCCATGCGATGCGATGCGATGCGATGCGATGCGATGCGATGCGATGCGATGCGATGCGATGCGATGCGATGCCACTCCTCATCTCCTCCGTGCTGGCATTGCTGTGCTCTAACATGACACCGTTTGCTCTGACGCTCGCGAATGTGCTGCAATAGGATGATGCCTAGGTGACATGTTGTGACAAGGTTTGGTGAGGTTGGAAACCATCTGATGCCATCTGATGCGATCTGATGCGATATGATGAGATATGATTGCATGTGTCATGATGTGAAGTGAAATGACGTGGTGAGGTGTGAAGCGGTTGAGTGAGATTAATTCGAGATGTAGATTACGCCGCTGGTGCGAATCACCGTAGATGGTGCACGACGACTCCAGGGAGATCGGATGCGCATTGGCGAAGTGTGCCGGTGGCCAAAAGAACGTCTTGCTGTGTCATTACAAACCAGGGTGAGTTGGCGTCTAATGGGTGATGGGAAATGCGAGCTGCCTTCATCGCACACTGACCCTCTCCATATGATCTGCAAGAATGGAATCGGCGGATCCGGTGCCTTACGAGCAGGGCGAGAGCTGTTCCCGTTGTCCGGTATTTCCTGCGTCGTAGGCCAGTGCCAATTCCCCCCATCGCCTCCTACTACTACCGCCAGCACCGGCACCGGCACCAGCACCAGCACCAGCACCAGCACCAGCACCACAGGTTCTGCTACGACTAGCAAGGTGTCAACTACTGGCACCAGCACGGAGAACAATTGTGACGTAGAGAAGACCACCTCCTCCTCATGCACACTCCAATTCGGTCTCTGGTTACTCGTCTCACCTCTCGCACTCAACCACTTTCTTTAATTGACTTAATTCATTGTAACCACTTCCTAGTTTACTTAGTATGCCTCTCTTCTCGGTCGATCTAACATTCCTTTTATCTGCCTTGACGGGGAATGAAGGTCGTGACTAGGCGGAGAGCGTTGTGATAGCGCAGACGACCACTAACTAACACCTGTCTCACCGACAGTGTTCACTAGGTGGCAGAGGGAGGCCTTGCACTTACGTACCACCTTTCCATCAGCCGCTTAAATGAGAGGCCAGCATTGGAGCGCGTAGTATGACCATTTCTACTGGGGCTTTAGAAGCCGTCGCAAGTCGCTTTTGTGGAGGGGAAACATGATGGAGCGTTCATAGGACTACGCAACTGGCAGTTCGGCCACATGGAGGAGGCACTACCCCGTTTAGGAAGGGAGTTTTAAACACTCATTATTTCGGCCTATCACTGTCACTCGGTGAGACGATGCGTCGGCCAACCACCCTGATTCAGGTGGCTTTTGAAAGAACCACCAGACCACTGCCAGAGGCATTCTCGCCACGACTGAGTTGCCGAAGCTCGGTTTGACTGTTGGTGCACTGGCACTGTGGCCCACAGAGGCAGACACTGTGACTGTTGGCCCATTCGAGGCCTACACGGCGTGGCAGGCTGCAGTGCGCCATTGGAACGGGTGCAGTGGCAAGACGATGCCTCGAGCCTCATCACTGAGCGACGTCAGTAATTAGTCTGAAGGGTTACAAACAAACCTGCGCAATCTAGCCACATAGTGTTTAATAAACGGACAGCAGAAGTCCGAACCATAAGGATAAACTGCCGGTAAGGTATTTGGAACACGTCAACAAGACAAAAGAATGTCTTAAGTGCATCTGTGGAGAAATGCGCACTCATTCACTTGTCAACCCAATATGTAAGATGCATCTTCATGTCAGGCTTCGCCATTTTCGACCGTCTTGCATCTGTGATATCCTCTTTCCCATTCCCCTCATTCGTGGTCTTCCCCTATCCCCTCGAAATACAAATTCAGGTGGGCACGAGGCGTTATTCTGAGATAGGCCTTGTACCTGCACCATACCATGACGTGACGCACAATCTGTCCGTGGCAAGGCGCAATCATCCTTCGACACACAACAAATGAATATGATCTTGCCTACGTCCGTGCGCTCCAATCTCAACGCTGAGAAGGTCTGCTCTTCGGGCAAGGCGCCAAGCGCAGATGAAAATCATTCGCGGCGCCAGCTCCAGCTCCTCCTCCAGCTCCACCTCCAGCTCCAGCTCCACCTCCAGCTCCACCTCCACCTCCAGCTCCACCTCCAGCTCCACCTCCACCTCCAGCTCCGGCATCAGCATCAGCATCCGCATCCGCATCAGCCCCGGCAGCAAAAGCAACACAAACGGTCGAGTGGAGCGAAGTTAGTGGCTGCATTTTCACCGTTACTTGGCACAACATGGGCGCCTCACCACGTCGTCCTCACAGGCGTCCCGGGGGGAGAGCGCAAAGCGCTAAAGATGCACGTTGAGCGCACTTCCGAGTCAGGCGTGAACACAGGATTTTCACGCTTCCGCTAAGATGACTTAGTATGCATGCACCATCGATACTGCGATTACGCGACTGCAAAGTCCTTCTAAATCTCTGCATCTTTGTCAGTGCAACATCGAGTTGGCACCACTCATCCTACGTCTGTCGTCATGCTGAAGTGGCTTAATCCTCCTCAAGTGGTTATCCAAACCGTGGACTCAGTGCGTCTCTCTCCAAGTCTCCTTCTCTCACTCCGTGTGGGTCGGATGATTGCAGTTGTTCACTTATCTCTGCTCAGCTTCGTCTCTAAGCGGCACAACACGGACGTCGAACTGGATTCGTGGCTGCAGAGTGAGGCCTTTTCGCTTGGGGCAGCTGAACTCAATAGCCAAATTATCTTTTCTCCTTATTTCGCATTTAAGCAAAATACACTTATGCTCCCTCACTTGAGAGACACCCAATCCGCCAGTGCATTGCGCCTCTGGATCAACATGTTCGTGGAGGTTGCAGTAGTGGAAAAATGGGTGCCCGCATATCAGCCTTCATGAGTGAATTCGCCACTCATTAGCGGAAAGTAGCGCAGCCAGCAGAGGTCCCATCGACGCCGCATTCTTCGCCATTCACACATGATTACGTGCTCATGCTGCCTTAATTATTCGTGAAAGGTGAGAGCTTGAAGGCGCTCCTCACCTCCTCCTTGTTTGCTGCATACGACCAGCTCACGCGCGACGAAGGAAGCCCAAATTGGTTTCGCCCCAATTTTGTGATACAGTCGTTATCGGTGCTTGCATTTCGACACAAGTGGCGGTTTGTGGCCTCGGACGAACTCCAGTTTGCAGCATTGTGGGTGGGGAAGGAGACTTGATGACCGCGACATCATCCCAAGAAAGGATCGAATACGGTGAAGAAGATGGTGAGGAAGTGCGGGGTGTGAGACTACCGAGTGGTAGAATAATAAGGAGCGCAAGCGGAGCATGCTCGTCTTTACCCGCCATCGTGGCCGACGATGCCAAAATGGATTTGCGGAGGTCGGGACTACTTAATCCAAACGAGGGGAAATGCTACCCATGACAGTGAGCGAGTCGCATCTTGTCGTCACTCGAGACGACCACAACGAACATATGTGATGCGACCGGGGTAGGCGAGATGACAGGCTACACTCCTGTCAATCCAACGCCTGCCTCGAGTGATGTGTTACATTCCCGCAAGGATATACTTGCAAAGGGCCATTTGTTAGCTGCAAGAGCGAAGTCGAGCCCTTCCTCAGGCCACACTCAACCTCCCACTCTCCGTGCATTCGCCACAAGCGCTTCCCACGTGTGGCGCTCAGGCATTTCTTCTGGTCTAGTTGTAACATCGTCGGCTGTGCAAATGACGCCTGCTGTGCTACGGTGGCGAGTCGAGAGGCGATTCACACCACGCTCTAACGCAGAAGGCGTCTTCACTGCGTTAACGCGTGTTCACAAGTCGCAAATCCACATATTTCTTGATGCGCTGCCATCAACACCGCCCCGCCTGATAGGAGGCTCTGGGGGCATCTGAAAACACTTCACTTAATCCTCGTGGAGTCGCTAAGTGGGAGCACCCTTCATGAGACAATGCTGCGTTGGAGATCTGCGCGAAGTGGCGTCTTCTCAGGAGAGTGGGCAGCAGCGTTGCTGACGATCAGAGGCGAGAAGCCACTCACCCTTCTCCCCGCCAGGATGACACACTTACACCTCATTCGTCTTGTCAAATTGACGCGATATTTCCCAACTACTCGCATAACTTGCGCCACCAAGTCAGCGTTTTATTCGAGGCCTCAACGAACTGATCCCATGGACGGATGAGAGGAAAAGTAGGAGCGACCAGCGTTGGCCTCTATCTCTCTCGGAGAAAGAGAGCATGCGAGCGGGGCGTGGAGGGTCCGAAACGACGCACGCACCGGCCGATTCGAGCCACCTCATCCTGTGGGTGAGGATGAGTCGGTCATCAGGATGTTGCGTCGGACTCTATTAGATGATGGTGGGCAGAATCGCCACTTTGCCCCACCGCACACTATCCAAGATCTATCCTTTAAGGCATGGTGCGAAGTGAACTACTGGTTCCACACGCCTTGTCTGACATGCACCACCAAGGACTCTTAACAACAAGGCACACGGAATGGTCTTTGCAAGCACACTATTGTGGAAATGTTAAACATCACTCGCGGCAGCCGTAAGATGGCCATGATGCAAGAGACACGTGAGAGGAGTGCCGCCTGTCGTCTCGGCTCCCCACCTCCCATTAGCATGCGACCGGTAATGAGGGCACAGGGGGACGCGGTCTGAGCTGTGCCTTCACACCCGCCACCTCCGGCCTCACCACTGGCCTCAATGCCAGTCATTCGCGCTCCACGTGGAGCTGTCGCCACGACGACAACCTCACACGGGGAGAGGTGTCGCCACGGCGAGAAGTGACATGTGTCAGTCACACAAAGTGGGCTCATTGGAGTATCTAGAGGCGACAATAAGAGTGGCCTTTAAATGAATGATTGCATAAATGAGTGAATGAGTGAGTGAGTGAATGAATGAATGAATGAATGAATGAATGAGACAAACGAAATCATTCTTACCCTAGTGAGACCCTTTTCAGGCGTTATAACGGGACACGCACCATATCCAGACGGGACTTGGTGGGGAGAGGGTTTGACAAAGTGATTGTTACACAGACCGTTGAGGGGGAGACACGGAGAGAGGGTGAGGTGGTTATGGCCAAAGCGACCACGTATGATTTTCAGGGATGGGATATTGCGCGGGAGTGTGTGTGTTAGTCTATATTTGTTTAAATTAGCAGCCCTTTCATGCCATTGGGCTCGTGCTCCTCCACCAATCGTCGTCCTTCAACAAGTGTTTATACATAAGACAAGAACGAAGACGGAGCTCGTTTATGCGTCTTACTAATAAGGCTTTATTGCCTGTGATAATTAGCCAGCAGCTACCACAGGAGCATGCTATGCCCTCTGAATGCTGACAAAGTGTGATGGCATAATGGCTGCCCGTTTGCCCACTTAAACGAAGGCGGTGGAGGGAGAAGTGTATGCGCAGGAGCGGGCGTACACTAAAGCGTGGAAGGGCGATGGAAGAGGTGAAGTGAGGAAGGTTTGTTCAAGAAATGTCAACGGGCGTGTTGTGCTTTGATAGAAAGTTTATCCTCATCCAGTCCCTAACACCTCAGTTGTCTTGTTACAGGCAAACCAAAACTCGAAATCCCTTTTTACAAGTCATATCCTCAAGTTGAGCCTTTTCAGACTACTAAAAGTGCCTCAGTAGAATGTTCTGATGGACTGAATCGATTAATGAGGGAAAGGTTGGAGGGAAGGGCCGCTGAAGAAGTACTCTTTCAATATGACGAGGTAAATTATCACGGAGTGGTAAACGTGAGTCGAGCTTGTACCATCCCATAGAGGATCGTGTACAAGTAATCACTTTCCTCTGAGGGTTCACCAACACAGCATTGTACAAAACCACATTTCCTTGACGATGGTATATAGCCGAATGAACAGATTAATAGATGAAGGTTAGTGGTCATCCTGTTCGAAAACGTAAAACGTTGAGGCTGGGATCTGAGGCGATTGTATTGCCTTCGCTTACTTTTTACGACGTCACGATAATAGACGAACTCGACAACGTCTATACTCAAATGCACTTTTTGTCCTTCTGGTCTTCATTTTATCTCTCGACGAACACATTTGTCGGTGGCATTGGACCAACGCTCTCAATGTTGTTACTCGACTGGCTAAAGCAGAGAAGTGACGACTTCCAACATCTTTGAGTATCTTTGACTTTGAACTTCCACCTTACCTAACTTCAACAACTCAAAACTCAGTTGCATTTTTGAAAAATAGATTAAATTCTAAAAGGCGGCTTAGTACACAAGACGGAATTATGCTTGCAAGGCATCTGTGACACTCAAGGGTCTGAAGCACGTTGACACCGGCGTGGACACGACGACGGTTGACAGATGCCAGTGGCGAAAGTGCTACAACAAAGACTGTCACGGTGTTAACAATGAGTCTTCGGGTGAGTAGTGTCAAAAGTTTCCCAAGACACTGGGTACGTATCGCAAATGTGCCATTCTGTCGATTTGAAAGCCGGTACGACGTGGTGTAAGTATGAAATACGCTTCCTTTCTGGATAATGCAGTAACACGAGTTGCTCCTCCATTATGCCTCTAAAATCGTGAGTCTCGGCCCCTGTCTCTTCATCAAAATTTAGTTTAAACTACCGATCAACCGCCACTGACTCCGACTAATTGACTTTCAAGACAATTTTTGTATTACAGTTCGGCATACAGGGCTGAATTTTCACGCTTTTAGCCAACCGAAATTTTGATCTTTTGATTGTCGGAATGCTGGGAGTAAGGACACGAATCCCGCTTTTTTCACACAAGCGCCAGTTGGAGACAATTTAACACGCAATGGAGATTATTGGCAACATGTTCATTATTCTCTTTACGTGCCTCTGTTGTGAAATATTGTATTCACCGTTTGTAATTCCTCTATAAAAAATTCAAACGCGACTCGTACTAAAACTATGTGAAGTGTGACTCGCATGTCTTGCCTTCATGCCTCCCTCACTCCTCACTTTGTCCTCTAAAGTCAACCTTCAAAGAGCATCTTTTCACCGAATGGACGGTTGACAGCATGTTTGTGTGCCCTCCTTCCCCCCCCCTCCCCCTCCCAAAGTGGTGGAGGCCTTCAGGGCGCAGATTCATCCAGGTCTGTAGTGACGCAACCGACTGCCCGCGTTTTCTTTCAAATCATCTGCGGTGGCCAGCAAAAGGGAGGAAAAGCGAATGAGGCCTTCTGCCCGTGAGTGACTGTGGCGTTATGGCATGGAATGCGATATTACGTCAAATCGCGTTAAATCATATAACAAGAGCGCAGCGTAGAAAAGTAGTGTCACGCTCGTCTGCTCATAATGACGACAACTTCTTCTTGCCTCCATATTGGTAAGAGGAGCCTCCGCAGTCCATTCTATTGGTGAATACACTTTCTGGAAGGCTGTAACTTCAAATTCTGCCAAATTGGCTCCTATGCCTTTGCATTGCACCAACTCGCAGGCGTTGGGACAGGTGATGGCACAGTCTTGGATCCCCTCCTGCGCCATTCTCCCCAGCAGCAGCGAATAAATCGTCATACACAGCAGACATATTTCCATGGCATCAGCCATGGTTAAGACTGCGGGGTGTCACTGTCGAGTCGTCAGAGACGTCGCCTACTCTCACCTCAGGCCAGACTGCCAACGCCGACCCGAGAAACACACTAAACGCCATGCTCAGCATGTCGGCGGAAGTGGGGTAGACTCCATCGCCCCCCGCACCCAATATCTTTTGCCTGCTCGGTTGCCTCAAACCACCGCCTCAACTAGACACCTGCTACCCCTCGACATAATGACGTGGCCGCAGAAGCGGTATCCATTCCTGGCAACGGTATCGCTGTCCCATCAGCCAAGTGTACACGATAAGTTGTGAGTTGAGTGGAATGAAGTAGAAGATGGAGAGGTGTACTAGCTAAACTGGAGAATGGTTACAATGAAGCAAGTACTTGACAAAAAGGTAGATGAGTGCTGGAGGTGCGAAGAGTAACGAAAGACGGAAGTGGAGCACAGACGAGGAGGAAGTGGTCTTCTCTTCGTGACCATTGTCTTCTGGCGACTCAGGATCAACCGGTCCGACAAAAGAGCACTGTTTGCTTGAGCAATGCATCCCTTCGGGACATTTCGAACAGGTCTTGCCCTGCTCGTATGGCACAAAGTCCTGAATTTCATATCAGAAAGCGGGTTTATTGCAAGGGTAGTTGGCATTTCCAATCACTAACTGAAGGCCAACTCACCCTGGCTTATAGTGACACACAACGGCCTTCGTCTGGCCCCCGGGGCACCTCACGAGTCCGCATCCGATGTCTGGGGTTTGGTCGTGCACCATCTACGATAATACACGGAGTCGATGTGATACACACTCACAATTATTGGCCAAAAAACACAGAAAATACCAA
Source organism: Dipylidium caninum (assembly GCA_017562135.1). Classification (NCBI taxonomy): domain Eukaryota; kingdom Metazoa; phylum Platyhelminthes; class Cestoda; order Cyclophyllidea; family Dipylidiidae; genus Dipylidium; species Dipylidium caninum. The sequence goes on along the minus strand of QEYB01000600.1, from coordinate 17,129 downwards.
CTCAAGCGTGGTTGAATCTTATCGTACCGTGACAGAACCCGTCAGACCATATGAAATCATGCCAGGTCATGTCATGTCATGTCATGTCATGTCAATGTACACCTGGACAATCGGAGCACACGGCGGCATGTCATAGCGCAGCATAGCAGTAAGAAATAGATTAGAAGGAGGAGCGGAGAAGAGAGGAGCGTGGCAGAACGTAGGATGAAATGGCAAGGGAGGGTGATTGTAGAACCTCCTCGAATCGCGAGGTCGTTCCATCTCACATCAACGCGTCGCACTTGCCTGTTTATAGCGAGTACAACTTTTCCCTTCGTCACACGTATTGGTCTCATAATGGTAGTTTCGGGCTTCATCCAACCATTCCGTAGGGATGAATGACTCTGTTGACCCGTCAGCATTGAACACTGCAATATTCGTCCCGATGCCAATGTATTGCTTCGCCGTGGAGTCGTTGAGGTGTTTCTGGTTACATGCTTCAGTCCACGACGATGCCATTTCCGCCAAATCCCTGGAATAAAACTAAAGGCGGCGGGAGGAAGTGGTTAGCTCCTCTAGGTGTTGCATATGCTTGGTGCAGGTAAGGGTAGAGAAAGGTAGACAAACCAAGGCCATCATGTTAGAAGCGTTGGTTGAACAGCAGAGCGAGCATCCTTATGAAACCTAACTAGCAGAGATCGTAGCGACTCCCTCCTGTCCGCTACACGTAGCTACGAGAAACAGGAGAAGGAAGTTAATCATCAGCCTGACAGGGTTGCACTGTCGCCGCTCGCCACAATCTGCCTTATAAAGGCGCTGGTGTGGAGGCGGGACTGATGTGACTGCGTAGGTAGGCACATGACGGAGGCTAGGCTACTTCATCGGAGCCGTGGGTGGAAGGCGACCTCTTCTTCTCGTGCCCTCCTCACCTCCATTCACCTCCATTCATGTCGTCTCTGCGCCCTACCACTGGCTCTTCCCCTCCCCCGTGTCGGGCGACAATCCACCCAACAGCCCGCATCGTCCCCCCTTTCCCCACTCTCCTTCACCCTCTACGCATGTATGCAATGCGAAAAGCGTAAGGCCGCTAAGCGCCGATTTGCACCACTTCCACTCACTCTCTCTTCATGGCGCCTCCACCCTGCGCCGCATCACACAACGACCAATTGGCGCGATCGAGCGATGGCAGTGGATTGGCCCCATCGTTGTGTGCAGACAGCCCATCGTGCCTCGCTTCCTCCCCTCCTCTTCCCTGACCTGCGTCGGATTGCACATCTCCCAACTGGCTCCTTACGCCGCCCCATTTGGTGTTTGCCCTTGCTGCTGTTCGTCGAGAAGGGCCAAACCATCAACGTCGCACTCTACCAAGTCGAGTGTACATGTGGCAGTGTGTGCTCCCAAGTTTGCCATTTGTCCTCCTCCCTCCCTCCCTCCTCCCTCCCTCCCTCCCTTATCCACCCTCTTTGCCCAACAATACCTTCTGTCACAGGGAGCACGGTGTCGAGACGAAATGCCACCGTTGACAGTGGGCGAGTCGAATCATAATTTCGACACCAGACACATTGAGGGCGAATATATCCATGTCTGCGTTCAAGTAAGCACTCATGACACATCGTCACCGACTGTGTCGGGGCGAAGCCAGAGCTGGTGACCGGATTGGCCAGGTCGATTTGACGCTGAAATACTGACTTCCACATAGGTCTCTCTCGTGTGCTGTGCTTCCTTCCCCTTCCATTTTGCAATCATTTCAAATCTTATGCTCTCCGCAGAATGCTGTCCCTCTCGCCATCACCACTCACCGTACACCTCACCATTGTGAATTGCATTTGGCCTCTAACACCCTCAGACATGAATGCTTGAAACAGGCCCTGCCAGATCCCTCCACCTGGCCAAATCACTCACCGTGTGCAGATAGTCATCTAGCACCACTTCTTCTAGTCACTTTGTGCTGCGTAGCCGGCGTTTGATGCTCTTACGTCTCGATGTCGGCAGGTCTAGTCGACAGTGTAGGCCTATGTTCGACCTATCCTCTGGGGACATCATTGTAGAGGACACCAAACGTTTACTACCTATTTCATTTATTTAATAAGATCACGCGCGACTTCGCAGGTGCCCTCGACTAATTACCCATGAACCAGTGAAACAGAACTGCTTCTTCCGACACCCTTGTTATCCAGCGTGCGTTTGTGCCAAAGTACACCTCGCAGATACTTCAGGCGACTACTCCAAATTCCTGCTTTCGTGTCTAATGAAACTCACATTCTCCTCCCCCTTGTATCCTAAATCGTGTTTTGCGAGATGTCAAGACTGCCCTCGCTCAGCACCCTCACTCAGTCGAGAGCTCGACGACTTGTAAGTAACTACACTCACGAACACTTGTCTGTACGACAGAGCGGTCATTCTGAGCTGTAGGCGTCCACCGAATGTAATGAGTACTACAGTAGGAGCATTAAAGTAGGTGGCATTGTACACCGGTGATGGATGTGTCAGTCCGTCAAGGCGCTTTTTGCGGTATATGGAATACCTAGTCACCGGTCTGTGGCTGCCCCACCTCTTCACACATCTTGTTCACTCGACTCACCTTCCTACACTGCAATGCACATGCCACTGGAACCTCCGGAAGGCTGGTGAGGTGAATCTGCGAGAATTTGCTACACTCATGTCACCGAAATGCCGATTACGTGACTTCAAAGTCCCGTTAACGCCTCAGATGCTCGCCAGTGCGACATCGAGTTGGCAGCGCTCGTCGTCCCACGCCCTTCGACAGGATGAAGTGATTTAATCATTCTTAATATGTTATCAGTATGTGAGGTGTGCGCGCTTCTACAAGCTCTACCCAGTTCTCTCATGCTCTCCTTCACGCCTTGTCTGTTTTTACTTGTGGATAAAAAATAAAAAAACCGAAAAAATGAACATATATGTGGAGATATAAGTAAGTAGGAGAGATGTTGGCGTGTTAAGGCATGATGGAAACTGGAAACACCGATGGCCGAGATGAGAACCATTCCTCTGCTTCTCTCGCGCACTAAATGTTACACCATGTGGAAAGGCGAGCGTCCAAATTTTGTAAGCATGCATTCATACGGGCGAAGAGACGTTGACTCACCGACCTCAAAGAAGATTTCGCTATTTCGTGCACATTCTCTTAACCCTACGCTGGCGACCGGTATTTCATCAAACTGAGGGTCAAGGTGGACCTGCACCAAAGCATGCAAGACTACTAATATCCTCCTTCCGCCACATGCAGAAGCATCCGGTGATGTCGGAGAGAATTGTGCGGCATCGGGTCCACAGCTGTTCCGTCACTTACTCCAACGCCTCCGAGCTGTTGCAATATGAAGGCGTGGGAAGAAAGTTGGCTGAGTTTAGTGTTGCCTCCTTACAGAGGGCTTATTCGCCTACAGAATGGACGGCAGAGGCAGCCTATGTTGCTATGCTTCACTGAGGTGACATGGTTTAATGTGATTTGACGTGTTCTCGCATGCCAAGATAACTCAGGTCATACTATGCACGTCATACCATGCCATGCTGCCACAGTCACTGTGCCTTCTAAGGTGGTTCGGGAGAAAGTGATGGAAATCAGTTGTGCAGTTGCGACGTGTTCAGAGGGCACAAAGATAGTGTTGGCGTGTCACTACCGACGGAAGTCTGCGCCCCGTAGGCACTTTCGCATGAAAACATCGCTTCTCATACCGTATGGTGCGAGGGGCGCAAGTGCTTTTCGAAATGGCCACAGGAGAGCTATTGCAGAATGAAGCGGTGAGGAAACAATGGATTGGATGAGGACAGAAGAGATTATTACACAATATACGGCCACATCTCTCCTTCCAATCTTCTGCACCTCTTCTAGTCATTCATTTTCCCTAACTTTCCTTCCGAACTTTATCAGAAATAGCCTCCGCTTGCGGCTAATTAATTTTTCATCACTTTCTCCAATCGCTGCGACTGAAATGTCAGTTAGGGCAAAGGGGGTGTTGACGTTGTTGTCCTTACGTTTATCCTATCGTAGCGCATGTGAGACGGTGAGAGTACACGGTGTCATTTTGGAGTAGAAGAGGTGGGGTGGGATGGAGAAGAGCATAGATAGTTGGAGATTGTGGAGCATGGCAGATCATTGCATGAAATGGCCACGGGTGGTGAGCGAGTATTCTCGAGTCGCGAGGACCTTTCACCCAACCACAACAGACCAGAACCTTTTCCATCAGCACTTGTATTGCTCCCATGATGGTAGTCTCGCATGGGACAATGCTCGACTACTATTTGCTACTCTTCCATACCAGATGGGCGCAAAGGGGTATAGAAAGGCAGACAATTCACCTGGCAATGTAGCCTATCATAGTCAGAAGGCGTTAGATTGACTTGGGTCTGGAGATACGTGCTTTACGCTCATTTGTCGTCTCCTGTCGCCCCATGGCCACAAGTGCTTACCTACCGCCCCTCCGCCTTTCCGCCCTGCGCCCCTCCTTTCCATCTCTTCCCCATCTCTCCATCACGCGTTCACTCCACAGGAACCGTCCACTGCGATCTCAAGATCGTCCAATTTGGGAGGTGACCTTTCGAGCAGGGCCGAGGTTTTTCAGGCAGTCTATGGAGGCGAACGAGGCAATGGGGCGAAAATGCGTGCCGATGCGGATTTGGAATATTTTCACAACGGAGCAAGTGCTCAGCTTGTCATTGACAGTGGTCAAATGTCTAGTGAAGTCAGTTGCCCTAATTCCTCGACTTACATGATGCGAACCAGTCGCTTTGATGAGTGAAAGCTGGCGAACCGTCGAGTCGAATGACAGTGGATATGGGGGATTGGAAGTGAGACGAGAAAATAGTGTGATTTTCTATGCTGAAAGGAAGATGCTTGCTCACCCTTACTGGTAACTCCGTTGTAGGTTACGCTTCACTCGCCCTCTTTACTATTCTACCCACTCGGTAATCTCACACCCCGCACTTCCTCACCATCTCTCCACTGGATTCGACCCTTTCTTGGGATGATGCCGTGGCCATCAAGTCTCCTTCCTCACCCACAATGCTGCAAACTGGAGTTCGTCCGAGGCCACAACCGCCACTTGTGCCGAAATGCAAGCACCGATAACGACTGTATCACAAAATTGGGGCGAAACCAATTTGGGCTTCCTTCGTCGCGCGTGAGCTGGTCGTATGCAGCAAACAAGGAGGAGGTGAGGAGCGCCTTCAAGCTCTCACCTTTCACGAATAATTAAGGCAGCATGAGCACGTAATCATGTGTGCATGGCGAAGAATGCGGCGTCGATGGGACATCTGCTGGCTGCGCTACTTTCCGCTAATGTTGAATATAGGCAACACGGGGAAATGCTTTGGGAGAAAGAGAGTCGAGGCCAAACGGAATGCCGAGGAACATGAGGGAGTGGGGCCAGTCCTCGCTGAACGTGTCCCTCCGACATAACAAAGGTGGATTTTATAGAAGGCCTTAGTCAAGCGAAGGTGTAGACGAGTGGGAGGGGAAGTGGAAGCGCTCAGCGGTGGCTTTCATTTCTGCAGGGAAAGAGAGCATTTGTGACACGAAGGCAGCAGGGGAGAGGGTGAGGGAAAAATGAGTGGAAAGAGAGCACGAGAGGGAGGTGTGGAGTCTGAAAGGACGCACACCAGACGGTTTGAAAGGGCACTTGAGGCGGAGTAAGCCACTTCATCTAGTCGAAGGGCGTAGGGCGATGAACTGTGCCGACTCGATGTTGCCTTGACGAGCCTCGTAGTCCTGGTCAGGCGGACTCATCAACCGCTTCTGTGCTCACCAACGAGAGAGAAGATCGTGAATTTGCATGTGAAGCCGAAACATGCGAGCCACACATCAATTGACTCTGGCGAGGGTGGCGTTGGAAAGCGCAGGGAAGAGCTGACAGAGATGAATGCAACCTCGAATGTAAGTATGGAAGCCTCAAAATTTACACACTAGTGAAAAATATGTGGCATGTGTGAACGTGATTCTCAGTAGCAAGCTAAACCTTTCTGTCGCGTATTTTTGCGATACGCTGCGCACTGTTGCTGGGTCGAGTGATGGGAAAATGTGGTTACGAAGGTGGTGACTTTGAGAAGCCCCTACCAGTCTTTCTATGTTGCAATATTCTTTGATTACCTTGCATGTCTCGAGTGCGCACGTTGGAAAGAGCCCGCTAATGTGCCGAGAATGCTGACTCTGTGGTAGCTTAGGGGAAAACTGCGAGTTATTTCCCCTGCCCTTTTCGTTACGCCCATGTAAGGCAAGAACTATTGCCAAAAGACACGCTTGGAGAAAACCGAACATCAGCTAGACCGAAAAGTATTCGGCCCCTTGTCGCAGTCGTCGCGCCATTGGCGTCTGCCAAATGCCACACTGAGCGCGGCGTGGTAGCCTACTTACCATCCCTGACCTGTCACTGGCGCTTTACAAGCACAAATCCGTCTTGTTTACCTCCTTTCTCTTTAGGATTCAGGCTACGTTTTTTTTAAATGCAACTAAATTCAGAAGTGTAGGAGTGAGGTAGGGCGAAGTTCAAATCAAAACTACGCAAAGATATTAGAAATTGCTCCCTCAACCTTAATCAATGCGACTTCGTCTCGACGTCGACTAACGACGTTAAGGGTGTTGGTCCATTATCCGACAATTGTGGCTGTCGGGGAGATAAAATTAGGACTTGCAGGACAACAAGCTCATTTTAGTAATATATAGCCGTCGTTGCAAAATGTCAAACTCCCTCGCAACGGCGTCCACGGGAGTGAATTGAGGGAAGGCGGCACAACCGCTTCAAATGCAGCCTAAACTTGTTTCACATCTAAACTCCATCGTCTTTTCGTCACATCACAGCAACCGAGCGAGACTGTACGCGGCAGGCGAAAGTGAGCTGAATGGACCATGTTGCTCAGCTCGTTCATTCGTCGTCCTCACCGTCGCCGAAACCGGCTCTAGCTTCTCAAACTCACCAGGCCCCAACTGAACAGGCCTCCAGTTACCAGTTTTATATTATTACTTATTTGTTTTGCGGAATTACCGTTTACAAAATCGCACAAGTAGGGAGGCAGGTGTATAACTGCTCGATGGTGAGGTGATGTAAATTTTACCCCTAACCGGACAAACCGTTGCAGAAGTTTCTCCTGAAAGGTAAGGACGGCGCCCGTTTCAATGAGTACCTGATCACCTTGATATTTCAATAATACGTGGCTTTGTGTAATACTAAATGTGTTGGTGTAGGTGCAAGAAAACTGATTTCTTGTGCATAATCTCCTATGAGATGGGACAAGCTCTACTCATGTTTACTAGTCCTTAAGCCCTGCAACACGCAAATGAGTTTATGCAAGCACATCATTCTGAAAATGTAGCACATCACTCTCGAAGACGTTGGAATTGACATGGCGCGAGAGCTAGGTGCCTTGAAGTGGGGCGATCATCGTGCCCATTCGTACTGACAGAAGCGTCCTCTCCTCCCCTCCGTTTCCCCTCTTCCCCATCTCTCCATCACGCGGAAGGGAATGGTTCTCGTCCGTCAAAACCCTCTACTGAGGCGAGTTTAGTACGTGAAAGCGGACAACTTGAAGGCACACGTAAAAAGGATGAATGTGGAGTTGTAATTTAATTTTTAGCGTGACATTTGAGGTTAAAGCGATGCCTGAAGGAGGCAAAATAAAGTTGGTAAGTCGGCAAGTGTGAGGTAACTTTACACTTATGCTGATAGGTCCTCCGGCGCATCTCCTCTTCATGGAGAAAATCACCCTACCACACGACGATTGGCTTCTCACCTGTAAACCATCCGTAACGCTGCTGTCCACTCCCTTCAAAAGGCGCCGCTCATGGAGAGATTCAGTGCAACACTGTTTAATGGGAAAGCGCTACCACTTACAGGCTCCACGAAAGGAATTGAGGGGTTTGCAGTTGCCCCCAGAGCCTCCAATCAATCGGAGGAGTGTTATCGACACACGTTAAAAATCTATGAGATTCGCTACTTTTAAGCGCCCTTTATCCAATTTAAGATGCCTGCTGTGTTCAACGGTGCCGTGATTTGCGTCTTTACCCTCCACTGCAGCAGCGCGTATCATCTCAAGAGCCGAAGATGCCCTAATTTGAGTTGCAGAAGTCTCAGAATGCTGCTCTCAACGATAAGTCCGTAGAAGTGGTGAGTGAACCTAATCTCAGGAAAGTGATATTTCTGGGAGGAATATGAAAGTCCATGTAATGAATTACTCCTCCATTCTCTCTTCACTGATCACATGGAACAGCTTTATAGTAAAGCCTCAAGGACCGACTGAATGGGCGAAAGGGAAGAAGAAAGGGAAGAAACTGTGGCTCCGTAAGTGAAATCGTTGACGCAAATCTCCCCCCTCCCCCTCTCCCCTCCCCACGCCCCCAACGCCCTCACCCCCACCTTCCATGTTGCCTCCCTAGCGATTTTTCATGCAGGCGTGCAACTCCCTCGCAGTTACGTTGTTCAGACTGAGCAATGATGGAAAGAGGGGCTTGAAAAGTGTGCATGCCGGTGCGTTTGAAATGCGGTTTCGAGATAAAAGGATGCTTCTCCTGCTATCCAACCGCCAGGAATTGACATAGCAAAGGACGTGTAAACGTTTGCCGCTGACCCAAAAAATTGGCCGTGGTTAGAGCACATGAAAACACGCAAAAGACCCGGGGGTAGAAGGTTTGGTGTGTAACAGTATCCTGTAATGGGCATGCCCTTCAGATGACTGGATTCCGAGTGGCGAACGAGGCCAGTGGTTCCCTTACTCCAAACGTCCTCATCATCACGGCTGCAAGTGGCCATACGTGAAGGTATTCTAGAATTCATACTTTCGCTTCATACATCACCCATCACAAGTTCCTGCTTCGGGGCAGACTCTGCTCCAAACACGCAGTGGCGACAGCGATGGTATTGCGAAGAAGGCAAAAGGAGCATGAGTTGGGGAATGAATGGGCCGTTATTCCAAATCTTTCCTTTGCATGCGAAAAGCATTTGCCACTTTCCGCAGTGGACTGGCAAGAGTAAGTTTTGAACCTATGATGCGATTTAGCAAAACCACTGAGGTGTTAGGACTGGATGAGATAAACTTCTATCAAAGCACAACACGTGAGTCGCCCTTGACATTTCTTGAACAAAACCTTTCCTCACTACTTTCCATCGCCTTCCACGCTTTAGTGTACCCGCTCCCTGCGCATACACTTCTCCCTCCACCGCCTTCGTTTAAGTGGGCAAACGGGCAGCCATTATGCCATCACACTTTTGTCAGCATTCAGAGGGCATAGCATGCTCCTGTGGTAGCTTGCTGCCTAATTATCATAGGCAATAACAGCCTTATAGTAAGACGCATAAACGAGCTCCGTCTTCGTTCTTGTCTTATGTATAAACACTTGTTGAAGGACGACGATTGGTGGAGGAGCAACGAGCCCAATGGCATGAAAGGGCTGCTAATTTAAACAAATATAGACTAACACCACACTCCCGCGCAATATCCATCCCTGAAACATCGATACGTGGTCCGCTTTGGCCATAACCACTCACCCTCTCTCCGTGTCTCCCCCTCAACGTCTGTGTAACAATCACTTTGTCAAACCCTCTCCCACCAAGTCCGTCTGGATATGGTGCGTGTCCGTTATAAACGCCTGAAAAGGTCTCACTAGGGGTAAGAATGAAAAAAAATTTCGTTGTCTCATTCATTCAATTCATTCATTCATTCATCATCACTCATTCACTCATTCACGTCATTTATGCAATCATTCATTTAAAGGCCCTCTTATTGTCGCCTCTAGATACTCCAATGAGCCCACTTTGTGTGACTGACCATGTCACTATCTCGCCGTGCGACACCTCTCCAGTGTGAGGTTGTCGTCGTGGGCGACAGCTCCACGTGGAGCGCGAATGACTGGCATTGAGGCCAGTGGTGAGGCCGGAGGTGGTGGGTGAAGCACAGCTCAGAGCGCGTCCCTCTGTCCCTCATTACCGGTCGCATGCTAAGTGGGAGGTGGGGGAGCCGGAGGTCCGGTGCCGACAAATTGCACTTCACACGTGGCTGGCGAGTTGGGAGGCCGAAAGGAGGGGGCCGAGGGACGAGGGGCCGAGGACTGAGGTACCTGGTGGGGAGGAGAGCACTTGCTGAGTAGCGGACTGATACCTGACACCAGTCTTCCTAACAGAAGAGTAGTTGATGTGCTGAGTAGGAGGCTTCGGACAACACATTTCATGCTCTCCTCCCTCCTCTTTCTCCACAATTGGCGTCGTCCACGATGTTGCGCAGGTTATGTGCTTCTCGCTTAGTCCACACTTACCCATTCAATTTCCTCACGAGGCAAGAACCGCCTTGTGGGAGGATGCCTCAGTCGTGTCCTCTCTGCAACACAGTTGGCCTGTTTTGAAAAGCTTCTGTGGTCCAAACAATCGCCCGTTGACAACGAGTAAGCCTCAAACTATTAGAGGTGATGAGGCAAGAATCAGCCCTAATCGACTGTAATTTCGAAACATTTGGCACTGTCAGAACTCGCCCATGACTTTGCACACGCCGCATGCTTCGGCATTGCTTATTCCATGTGATGTCATTTTCCCCTGTCCCATCAAAAGCTCATTGTAAGCGAACGAGTGTGAAAGTAAAAGTTCTGTGCATGAGTGTGGTGAGCCTCACTCCCGGTAGGTGAAAGGGCGAAGACCGCGGAAAGGTAGACCCAGTCACGTGAGGAGTTGAAGTCTTTCGCATCTCCCGTTTTCGGCGACAGGGCGTTCTTGCTGACTGGTGTGTGGGGACTCCAGTCCATCTGGAAATGTTCGCCCTCCCCTGGCAGAAGGGCGTTAATGGGGGAGGGAGAGGTGAGGAGGAGCATGCAAGACCCTTCGAGAGCCATAAACCGCCTCATTGCCACGGCGGATTGCTTGTGTGCTGCGGGCCCTACTCCGACAGGTACTCAGCATGTGGAGATAACCTGTTGTGGCCTGGAGAAAGGCTAGATTGACTTGGGGCTGTGGCGTGGAAGAGGATGGTCACATCCAGTAGTTCGGCCGAGTCACATAGTGTTGCCGTTTGACAGGGAATGTCCAACGCCTTTTCAAAATCGTCCATGCAAGGATGCTGCAGTTCTCACATACGGGTCCTCGCTGCCAATCCTGTCTTTCATTCCCTCTCAAGTGTTAGCCTTTGCCTCGAAGCGCACTTGCTCTCCTTATGTCCAGCAGAAGACTGCATTTGCCTTGTGAGCTGTAGCGGTTTGTGACACAAGTCAAAATGTCTTGTGTAACACAGGATTTTAATCTGGAGAGATGGTAAGGCAAAGAGCAGCGCAGGAGGGGCCATTGGACGCCGACTTTTTCAGTAGGCACCGAAATTGTTTTTTGCAATCTTGAGAAGGTGACAGAGCAGTGGGACGAGATTCCCTGTTGCAGCGGAAGTGAACAAATTATCGCCACATGTCAACAGCCTCACCTCCGTCTGTTGGCAGGTGTTCACAAAAGCAACTAGTAAAAACGATTGTCTTCACCCGTTTTGCGATGGAAGCAGGCACAACTGCCGACTCAGAATGTCAATTGGTTTTGGTGACTCTTCGTCGAAATATGCATTTTGACTGTTACCGTCTTAATTCTTGGCGCTCTCGAGCCTTTACCCTTCCCAATCAGCGACTCTAGGCGAATCGGCCAAATTCTGGAAATAACCGATTCAATGCGCTTAAATTCGTGAATTCTTTCAGCTATTACTGCCAAGTACGCGTCCTTCATTTGGGTTCGAGAAGCAATGCGGCGCATTTTTCAATGACTGTGAATTCAGTGAGTGAAAATACCTCCGAAAGACCATTTGTCTATGAATAAATTACGCCTCAAAATAGCCCATCACTGACTAAACAACCGCGACAGTGCACAAGTGATCTGGCGAATGTTTATTCTTTGCGGGGTCGAACAGGTTGCCATCCCGCGGTAACCAGCGCCTCTTCTTCTTCTTCTTCTTCTTCTTCACTTCGTGCATATACGCATATATGTCCTGCGATTCACATTTTTCGCACTCTCTTCCGACTCTACTGTGGATTCCAAAGATCAGCGTCCTTGCATTCATGAGTTGAAGGCTTCTAACTCACTTGCATAGAAGCGTGCCACGGCAGTTGGTTCTTGTCGAAAGAGTACACAGAAGTAGGCTGAGAATGGAAAGAAGGCGAGATTCTTGCTAAAACACTGATCCTTATGGAGCAGCAAGAGGCCCACAATGATTGGCGGTTGAGCGGGGCAGAGAAACCATCGTTCATCACTACCCGGGATGAGGCCGTCGTCGACCTCTACTATTGCTGATGCAGTGACAATTTATGAAATGAACCGCCAGCGTAACTATAATCGAACGACAAGAGTATCACATTAATGTGATTAGAAGTTATTTTCCCTCAAACTATGGAAATAGGCTATCTTTTCCGATGCGCACCATTCCACTCCCACTCCAATGGCGTCTGACACAGCGTTTTCGCCTTGCCCAATTGGTCAAACTCGGCCGCAGATATCATAACTAATGGGCTTATCTGTTTTTTACACAATGCAAGGCCAGTGGTGCCTTAACAATAAAAACATGGTAGGAGCTCTGAACACCGCTGACGGAGAATGTGTTCCTAAGCATCCATCCCTATCAGAAATTGTTTCGTGGTCGGGAAATAATTTCACTCGTTCTAGCGCTCTATCAGCGCACCCACCATGGCGTCATAGGCGCATTTCAGCAGGACAGTTGAAACACATACGCCACAACCAACTAAGCGGCAAGAACCCACCCTATTCTGCATAGCCCAGCGACGGCTAAAGAATGGCAGTAGTCAAGGCGAAATTACTTCGCCCGCAATGCCTTTGCTATGCACTGGATAAGGTTCCTAACTTAAGTGCCATATTCCATCGCGAAGAAAACCCTGGGCCGGAATGGCCGCCGAAAAGCCTTTGTTTCTCCCCACTCCTACGCCATCAGGGGATTATCTTGTCATTTTGCCTTCCCAGGTTAATATGCAACCACGAACAGAGCCTATTTAGGAAAGAATTTGGCAAGAATGTTGCACATGAAACAGTGCATGTGCTCTGGAGTAATGCTAAATCACTATATGTGGGCGATTATGCCTGTGTGAGCTAATTGATGAGATTCTGAGTGGCATAGAAATGAGAGTCGAATATATATTTTTTTTCAATCATTCTAATGCCTGAAGTGCGACAGATCTGAAGCGAAATCACAAGTGAAGTGATAAGTCCAAATATGGGCAATATTGACGTGAAAGGTGGTTCAGACGGAGAGGTAGGGAACACAGGACATTGACAACAGGTACCTGAGACGTTTGATCAGTGTGAGGCAACAGGCATCTATTGGGATCACCGCACAACCCCATTTCACCGACCTCTGGTTCAGGCTCAAACGATGGACCGAGGGACAACTGTGCCACTGATGCTTCACTGTAACGACAAGACGTTAGATTGGTCATGTGGATATCGTTCTCCGGAGACACGATCCACTACTCACTGTCGCACGTTCCTCCTCCTCACCCGTCCTCCTCCTGTGGCGACAAGGTATGGTGAGCGAGGAGTCTGTGGATAATGGAGGGAGAGGCAACTTGGCCAAATTACACACCCACTGTACAACGCGACCTGCAGATGGAGGCGCTGATGTCGCCCATTCGCCGAGCAGCGGCAAGGCTAACAAAACGCACAATAGCGGAAGTATATTCCGTCCCTTGCGGTGATACGTGGGCAGGGCGAAGCTGAAGCATAATCATCTTTACCATACTCCTTTACAACTTGCCGGTACTATCAGTCCAGGCGTTCCCAACGACTAAAACGTTTCTGCACTACATCGTAGGGAGGTTGTACGATTGCGCTCAGCCATCGCTCTCTCCGCGTGAACATGTACGATGCGAAGAGTGGGGGGAGCGCGGTGGGGGGGGGTCGATGGGGGCGGCCAGGGGTAGCGAACAAGCGAAAGAGGAAGCAACTTCCGTCGAATCAAAGGATGAAATCTCATCGACCTTCGCTCTAAACCAAGCAGGCGAACGACAGGCGTCACTTACCCATCACGTTCTCTTGCATCTGGCCATCTTAACGGCTGCCGCGAAGTGACTGTTTACCACATTATTCACATATGGATGCTTGCAAAGAACACATCCAGTGCCTTGTTTGTTAAGAATCCTGATGGTGATGTCAGAACAGGCGTGTGGAACCAGTAGTTCACCATTAGCACCAGCTAAAAGGAATAGCATTGGATAAAGTGTTGCACGTAGGCAAGATATGCGATTCAGGGGGGGGGGGGGGGGGGGGGCTGCCCACCATCACTTAAAGAGTCCGAGCACATCCATGATGACCCGTACTCATCTCACCACCAGGAATGAGGTGGCTCGAACGGCCGGTGCGTGCTACGTCTTTCCGGTGACCCTCCCCACGCCCCGCCTCGCAATGCTCCTTTTCTCCGAGCAGAGATAGAGGCCAACGCTGGTCGCTCCTTACTTTTGCTTCTCATACCGTCGATGGATCAGTTCGTTTAGGCCTCTGAATCAAAACGCTGAACTGGTGCGTAATTTGCCGAGTAGTTGGGAAATACGCGTCAAGATTTGGACAGACGATATAGGTGTAAGTGGTGTCATCCTGGAACGGGAGAAGGGTGACGCTGGACTCGTCCTAGATCGTCCGCCGAGAAGCGCGGCTGCACACTCACAAGACGCCACTTCGGCGCAGAATCTCCACGCAGCATTGTCTCATGAAGGGTGCTCCCACTTAGCGACTCCAGCGAGGATTACAGTGATTTTTCAGATCCCCAGAAGCTCATATCAGGGCGGGGCGGATCGTGAGGTCGGGCAGCCTTGCTGATCAAAGAATATAATGTTTGGATGGCGACTTGTGAACACGCGTTAACAAGGCAGTGAAAACGCTGGTTCTAGCGTTAGAGCGTGTGTGAATCGCCTCTCGACTGCGCCACCGATGCAACAGCAGGCGTTCATTAGCACAGCGCGCGATGAATTACATACTGCACCCAGAAGAAATGCCTGAGGCGCCACCACGTGCGGAAGCGCGCGTGGCGGAATGCACGGGAGAGTTGGGGAGGTTCGATGTGTGCCTGGAGGCGCAAGACTTCGCTCTGCAGCTAACAAATGTAGCACCTTCTTAGCAAGTATAGTCCTTGCGGGAATGTAACACATCACTCGAGCAGGCGTTGGATGACAGGAGGTAGCTGTCATCTCGCCTACCGGTCGCATACATATGTTCGTTGGGTCGTCCTCGAGTGCGCAAGGATGCGACTTCCGCTCACTGTCAGGGTAGCATTTCACCCTCAGCGTTGGATTAAGTGTCGCCGAACCTCCGCAATCCCATTTTGGCAATCGGTCGGGCCACGATGGCAGAGTAAAAGACGAGCATGCTGCGCGCGGCGCGCCTTATTATTCCTAGCATCTAACACTTCGGTAGTCTCACACCCCCACCTCACCATCTTCTCACCGTATTCGATCCTTTCTGGGATGATGTCGCGGTCATCAAGTCTCCTTCCCCACCCACAATGCTGCAACTGAGTTCGTCCCGAGGCCACAAACTCCACTTGTGTCGAAATGCAAGCAACGCGGATAAACACTGTACACAAAATGGGGCGAAACCATTTTGGGCTTCCTTCGTCGCGCGTGAGCTGGTCGAATGCAGCAACAAGGAGGAGGTGAGGAGCGCCTTCAAGTCTCACCTATTCACGAATATATTAAGGCAGCCATGAGCACGTAATCATGTGTGAATGGCGAGAATGCGGCGTCGATGGGACTCTGCTGGCTGCGCTAACTTTCCGCTAATGAGTGGCGAATTCACTCAGAAGGCTGATATGCGGCACCATTTTTCCACTACTGCAACTTCCACGAACAATGATCCAGAGGCGCAATCCTGGCGGATTGGGTGTCTCCTCAAGTGGAGGGAGATAATGTATTTTGCTTAAATGCGAATAAGGAGAAAAAGATAATTTGGCTATTGAGTTCAGCTGCCCAAGCGAAAAGGCCTCACTCGTGCAGCCACGAATCCAGTTCGACTCCGTGTTGGTGGCGCTTAGAACGAAGCTGAGCAGAGGATAAGTGAACAACTGCAATCAATGCCGACCCACACGGAGTGAGAGAAGGAGACTTGGAAGAGACGCACTGAGTCCACGGTTTTGGATAACACTTGAGGAGGATTACCACTTCAGCATGAACGGGAAGACGTAGGATGAGTTGTGCCACACTCGAGTTGCACTGCAAAGATGCAGGAGATTAGAAGGACTTTGAGTCGGCGTAATTCTGCAGTATCGGAGGGGTGCATCATACTAGGTCCTCTTAGCGAAGCGTGAAATCCTGTGTCACGCCTGACTCGAATTGGCGTCAACGTGCATCTTTAGCGGGGCTTTGCGCTCTCCCCCCGGACGCTGTGAGGACGACGTGGTGAGGCGCCCATGTTGTGCCAAGTAACGGGGTGAAAATGCAGCCACTATACTCGCTCCATCCGGGACGGTTTTGTGTTGCTTTCTGGCCCGGGGCCTGATGCGGATCGCGTATGCCCTGATGCTGATGCGAGCTGGAGGTGGAGGTGGGAGCTGAGGTGCGCAGCTGGAGGTGGAGGTGAAAGAGCTGGTAGTGCAGCTGGCATAGGAGGAGACTGGACATGGCGCCGCGAATGTTTCATCTGCGCTTGCGCGCGTTCGCCGAGAGGCAGACCTTCTCAGCGTTGAGAGTAACGCAAACGACGTAAGCAAGATCAATATTCATTTGTGTGTGTTCGAGAGGACTGATTCGCCTTGCCTACGGACAGATTGTGCGTCAGTCATGCGATGTGTGCAGGTACAAGGCTCTCATAACGCCTCGTGCTCCACCTGAATTTTTGTATTTCGAGTGACTAGGGAAGAACCACGAAATGAGGGGATATAGGAACGGAGGAATAGAGCATCATTGGACTCATGAGTGCAAGAACGGTGGTCGAAATGCGAGACTGACATGAAGTAGTTGCCAATACTTACACTATTATTGGTGTAGACGAGGCATGAGTGCGCGATTACTTTGTGTCTGATGACGTGATTGGCAGCAAATAACTATCCGCAGTTATCACATTTGGAAGTTATCGTGACTATCTGCCTGTCCAGTATTATTAAAACACTTATGTGGCTAGATTGCGCAGTGTTTGTTGTTGTAAACCCTTCAGACTAATTACTGGACAGTCGCTCAGTCGATGAGGCCTCGAGCATTT